>SKCR01028341.1:0-118556 GCA_019454045.1 Zanthoxylum bungeanum
AGATTCAAAGATTTACTCCGGAAATGTCCTCATCATGAGATCGCAAAGTAGCTACAATTCCAAACCTTCTACAATGGACTTTCTGGAATAATGAGAACCACAATTGATGTTGCTGTTGGAGGAGCTTTGATGGAAAAATGAGAAGATCAGGCCTGGGACTTAATTGAAGAAATGGCCCACAACAATTCTTTATGGCCAACAGAAAGGAGCATGATCTAAAGAATTACAGGACTTTATGAAGTTGGAGCCAACACAGCACTGAATTCCAAGCTGGATGTGATTTGCAAAAAATCTGGAAACTCTTAACATGAAAGTTAATGGTGGATCCACAAGTTCACCATTTGGAGGAGTACCTGAGTCAGAATCTTACAACCAACAAGAAGAGACAGTGAACTATGTCAACAATTTCCACAGACAGAGGAACAATCCATATTCCAAGACCTATAACCCAGGGTGGAGGAATCACCCCAATTTCGCATGGAGCAACAATTCAGGGCTACCCACCACCTGGATTCCAACAACCAAATAAAAGCCATGAGCATGAAAAAGAACCAGAAATAATAGAAGTGCTGGCCCAGTTGAAGAAGCAAGAAGCAAAATATGATGCTTTAACATCTATGGTTCAAAATCAAGTAGCATTAAATCAAAGTCATTCAGCCTCTATTAAAGCACTGGAAAATCAAATGGGACAACTGGCCAATGCTCAGAGTTATAGACTGCCAGGAAATCTTCCCAGCAACACAGAACCAAATCCAAGGAATCGAGGGAATGAGCAATGTCAAGCCATCACCTTGAAAAACGGTACTGAAATCAACAAAGATGTTGGAATCAAGGCAATAATTGAGGAAGTTTCAAAAGATGCAGTGCCACAGATGGAGGAAAAAGAAGCAAAGTAAAAAGGAAAAGATCAGATCACTCCACCTCCACATTTTCCACAGCGACTTCAGAAAAAAAAACTGGACAAGCAGTTTGCTCGATTCCTGGAGGTGTTCAAAAAGCTTCACATCAACATTCCATTTGCAGAAGCCTTGGAAGAAATGCTCAGCTATGTAAAATTCATGAAAGACGTTCTTTCAAGAAAACAGAGATTAAGAGATTACGAGACAGTAGCATTGACGGAAGAATGCAGTGCCATCATTCAGAGGAAACTTCCCCCAAAGTTGAAAGATCCTGGAAGTTTCACTGTCCCATGCACCATTGGAGAACACTATATCGGTAAGGCTTTATGTGACTTAGGTGCAAGTGTTAATTTGATGCCTTTTTCTATTTACAGGAAACTGAAAATTGGAGAAGCAATGCCTACCTCAGTCTCACTACAACTTGCTGATCGAACGCTCGCATTTCCAAGAGGTGTTGTTGAAGATGTGCTGGTCAAAGTCGACAAACTCATTCTTCCAGCAGATTTCATTATCCTTGATATGGAAGAAGACAAAGATGTACCTATCATCCTTGGAAGACCATTCTTGGCGACATGATGAACTGTGATTGATGTACAAAAAGGAGAACTAACTATGAAAGTTCAGGACCAAGAAGTTACTTTTAATGTTTTCAAAGCCATGAAATTCCCGAGCAATGAAAAGGAAGAAAAATGTTTCAGAATTGATATTGTTGATAGTATCGTTCGAGATACTAATTCAACTCCCACAGACAAACTTGAAGCTTGCATCACCAACATGACTGACAACGAGCTAGATGCTGAAATCCTGGAATGTATCAACTACCTTGACAAACCATTCCGATTCAAATCGACAACACAAGTGGAAATCCTGGAACTGCTAAAGAAAGATCGAATCAAGCCTTTGATTGAAGAACCACCACAGTTGGAGCTGAAGTTACTTCCGAACCATCTCAGGTATGCATTTCTTGGAAACTTTTCTGAATTACCTGTTATTATTTCTTCTTCACTAACATTGGAGCAGGAAGAAAAGTTGCTGAGAGTATTACGAGCACAAAAGAGCCATTGGCTGGACTATAGCAGACATTCGAGGAATTAGTCCATCATTTTGCATGCACAAGATTCTGATGAATGATGAGTACAAACTCACAGTGGAGCATCAACGGAGACTCAATCCAATCATGAAGGAGGTCGTAAAGAAAGAAATCATCAAATGGTTGGATGCTGGCATCATTTACCCCATCTCAGATAGTATTTGGGTGAGTCTTAGCAGTGTGTGCCGAAGAAAGGAGGAATCACTGTGGTTACCAATGAAAAGAACGAGCTAATCCCAACTAGAACAGTGACTGGATGGAGAGTATGCATGGACTACTGAAAGCTGAACAAAGCAACACGGAAGGACCATTTTCCGCTGCCATTCATTGACCAGATGCTGGACAGACTGGCGGGACATGAGTTCTATTATTTTCTAGATGGATATTCAGGGTACAATCAGATTGCCATCACACTAGAAGATCAGGAGAAAACTAACTTTACATGTCCTTATGGTACTTTTGCTTTCCGTAGGATGCCATTTGGATTATGTAATTCTCCTGCCACATTTCAGCGTTGCATGATGGCCATATTCTTAGACATGCTGGAGTAGAGTATAGAGGTTTTCATGGATGACTTCTCTGTGTTTGGAGACTTTTTTGACCACTGCTTGCAAAATCTGGAACATGTATTACAAAGATGCGAAGATACCAACCTGGTACTCAACTGGGAGAAATACCACTTCATGGTACATGAAGGCATTGTTCTTGGACACCGGATCTCACAAAAGGGAATCGAGGTAGACAAAGTAAATATTGAAATAATTGAAAAACTACATCCACCGACATCAATCAAAGGGATTCAGAGTTTTCTTGGACATGCAGGTTCTTATAGGAGATTTATCAAAGACTTTTCCAATATTGCTAAACCTCTATGCAATCTTTTGGATAAAGGATGTGTCTTTCAACTTCACCAAAGAATGCCATGAAGCTTTTGAGATCTTAAAACAGAAGCTGATCTCTGTCCCCATCATTGTAGCACCAGACCATTTGAAGTGATGTGTGATGCTAGTGATTTTGCTGTAGGTGCAGTTTTGGGACCACATCATCGCCACATCAGCATAATCATTGAGTTGCCAGCCGCTTTGCCACATGTCACCTTATCACATTATTCGCAATCACCACGTGTTAGATAAGAATCTGAACCGACCAATCAGAAGCTGCCACGTCAGCGCGTCGCGACGCGTGGCACTTATGGACGCCTATAAATAGAGCTCGAAATTTCAGTTTCAGATGTACCTTCCTCTCTGAATTCTCTGATGTAAATAGAGAGTTTTCTATATAGTTTCTTTTAAATTTTCGTTTTGTAATTAATTTTAATTACGTTCTGTAATAATAGTAATTTACTTTTTTACTTTTACAGTTTTTACTATTCAACATGAGGAGGTAACTTCCCCCTGCTAGGGTGAAAGGTAATTCTTTTACTATTGCTATTTAGATTAATCTCCTTTAAATATAATATATTCACTATTTAAAATTTGACTAAATGAGGATACCGCTATATTGGTTGGTTGGTAATTCATTTTAAACTGGTTTAAACCTGACTCAGCAAGGATACTGCCAGATTGGTCGGTTGGTAATTAAATTTTCTTACCGCCTATATGGCAGGTTTATTTTGGTTCCGCCTTTATGGCTGGTTGGACTTAATTTGACTTAATCAAGTTACCGCCTATATGGCTGGTTGGTAAAATAATCACAAGTTAATATATTATATTAAGGGAGATATCTAAATTAGTAGTAGTAAAAGTTGATCTTTTTACCTTAGCATTTTATTTTATTGTAATTTACTTTTCAGCTTTTACTTTACCACAATTACTTTTCAGCATTTTTACTTTTAAGTTTTTACTAGCCCTAGTTATGTGTTGTAACTAAGTTGTTATCTGGGATTGTGATGAATTCTAATATCACTGGTTTATAAGGGGTTATTTTATAGTTTGGGTAATTTAAAGGTTTACTTATTAAGTCTTAAGCTTAATGCGTCTTGTTAATTGGCCATTAATAAGATTGATCTGGTAAATCTAAAATAAACTTGACAAATGAATTTTAGGTTTCAGCCTTAGACTTAATAGCCTACGATCTTCCTTGAGGATAAATAACCTTTAATAGATTTCTTACAGGATAGACATTACCTGTCGGGCGAGGGTAGCCATAATTGGAAATAAACTTAATGAATCCAGGTAATTTGGTTGACATAGACATATGGTTCAATTGGGTTATACTGGGTATTTGCATCTGACCATTGACAGAGGCTTTCGCATAATTTAGTGTTCCAGGTTAGTAAACCGATGTATTACACAAACATGAAATAACCACTTCATCTTTTAAAAGATATTAGAAAGATTCACAACCCTAGATAGTTTCCTAATATTGAATTTTCTTAAACCAACTTTCGTGCAATTTTATTTACTTGTTTTTAAATTCAAAATCATCACCATTTCAAATCAATCAATTCAACTTGTTGGATACTAGTAATCATTTGACCTCATAAAATTAATAGATTAGGTATTAAGTCCTCGTGGGATCGATACTTTTTATACTACTTGAATGATACGTGCGCTTGCGTTATACGCGTGTGATTACGCACTGGTCAGGGATACGAGGTCCCATATTATTTATTTGATTATTCATGCATTGTAATCTAGTGCGCATGGGCTAATTACGTTGGTTTAAAGGTCCTCCATTTGAGGGAAATGCCTAAAGGTTACCTTTACCACAATATTTTGCCGCGTATTTTATTATTCAATTATTTACCTTCCGCATGTTATTGCTTTGTTTACTCTTGTATCGCCATCTAGTGCGCATGGGCTAATCAGGTGGGGTAAAGGTCCTATATTCGAGGGAAATGCCTAAAGGCTACCTTTACCACGATGTTTTGCCGCGTCAGACAAAGTACGTTTGATTGAACATGAGATACGTTCAATCGGGCATACGAGGTCCTATATAGATGTTGGCCGCGGTCGCATCTCTTTTATCATCATGTTACTTACATTTTACATATTATTGACTTCGCTATTCATCTTTATTTTTTTTTGTTTTGCATCTTTTCATCACATGTCATGCATGTTTACTCCTTTGGTCATTTCCTTTGTATTATGTACCTAATTATAAGTGTTTGTTTATATTAGTAATGCTTTTACAGTTATCATTTATTACACCTACAACACTTATTTGTTTAATATGCCTATTAAATTATGCTTTTGTCTTTTTTTTTTTAATTCTATTTACGTTTATGGGTGTGCAATCTTGTGTGCTGATTACATTCTCTTGCATGTGTTGCATAAGACTTGGTTATATTATTATTAATCACTTTATTACAATTGGCATAAGTAAGGGACCGTTCCGAACCCAACGGTTTGAGGTCTTCCCTTGCGAGGGGTGAGTGCGGCCTTAAATCATTTCCCAGTTCACACTAGGTGGCGACTCCATTTTATTTCTCCAATTTAGTCCCCCGCGGGCTACTCCGTACTCCCGATTGGGCCACGAGTCCAGGACAGCGTCGCCGACTTCTGTGTTCCACAGTCTGGCGACTCCACTGGGGATAGAGAATCGGCCCCGAAATAATGTCTTATAATGTTTGTGATTTTTGCTTTAGTTAACCGTGTCTACAAGTGGGTTGGGACCAATGGGTTTAACCAAAGGCCTTATTAGAGTTAGATAATGATTTGGCGTCTTCCTTCACTCACTACCTTTTTATAGCCAAAAGGAAAAGCTGTGAAGATATCTAGATAATGATTTACTCGGAGCTTACCTTGGAATATATTTAAAGTGATGGACTAATTTGGATGATCTGTTGTTTATTCGTATCATCAAGGCGATAAGAGCCTAAGAGGTAATGGTATTTAAGAGAGTTTGCTCCACCCTCCATCTGGGGAATTTTCAATAGAGGAATCCATTTGACAGTTATTCATGTATCGTGAAGTCATTTTCACTAGAAGCGGCGGATCGTTATATGATACCATCACTCGTTGGCACGTACCTTAAGGTATAAAAAGGTGCGCTCACTTGGTCGCGCGAATCCTTGAGTGGGGAGATCTAGTTGTGGGCAATCCTTCGCCGGCGTGAGCCTTTATCTATACTCATATAAACCCGCATGTGAACCATAGTTGTACGACCTATAGAAGCCACCCTTTCATGCTTGTGTTTGGGAACATCATCATTTGGATTTAGTTGGACTTCTTGTCATAAGATGTGAACTTGTTGGGCCATTTAAACTGGGACGAGCTTGTGTCTTATGATGATTGGGCCAAAAGCTTCTAAAATACTGATGGGCCGCTTTGTGTTTGGGCCCCCTATCATTTGAAGTTGTTTAGCCACGTTATTGCAAAGTGTAAACCTGTTGGGCCTTTTGCAACTGGGACAAGTTTTGCACCTCGCAATAATGTGATTGAATGCTTTAAAATGATAATGGGCCAACTTGTATGAAAACCTCGATGGGTTTAGAAAATCCAAATACGATCCAAGTATGCCAGAAGCATGAGTCCGATATCCGCACTGGCTTTCATCCAGAAAGGATACGCCTTGTTATGACATATTTGTTTACTTTGGATACCTCCAAGTTCATCCACATGACCGCGGTTACTGAAAGCCCAATTCATCGTTTCTAGACAATGGCATGATCATATAATGGGCTTAGTCCATATTGTAAATGGGCGGTCTTTGTCTTTTACCGATGGAAAGGGACAGAAGCAGCCAAAGTTCACCCTTGTAGCATAAGAGAGAACGATTTTATGTACCCCATATTGGTACATAAAATGATCTATACCTAGGATAGAAATGGACTTACCACGAAGTATGAGATGAATAAGGTCCGAAGGATATATGTTGTTTTGATGACCACATACATCTTATATTATGCATCGCACGCATACACACATCATGCTAACTCACAGTTTTAACAGCCATAATAGATATCTGTTGGGTTAGAGAAAAAAAAGATTTGTCAAGAAGAGTTTAGCAAACATGGATGTCGGGGAAAAGGAAACCAAGGAACTTACGGCAATGATAGAAAGACCATTGTGAAAAAAAAGGAACAAAAGAAAAGAACAAAATGAAAAAAAAAAGAAAAGAGAAAAAAAAGAGAAAAATAGGGAAAAAAAAGAAAAAAAAATGTTTGTTTTAGTCCTTAATAGTTAGGCATAAGTCCAATGATGCAAATGTTTGCTTTAGGATGAAATCATAGAAATGATAAACTCTTGACGTGCTTTTATCTGATACTTTGAGTAATTGATCTATTAGACTCATAAGCACTTATTTATAGGTTCTTAGCAGTGAAAACCTGAGTAGTTGGCAAGGTGACTAGTTGAAGAAATCGTTGTAGGTCGATGAATGACCGATCGCCTAAATGTCTATCCTGATTTGCTTGTGTTATGATGTGTGGTATGGTTGAAAATAAAAGAAAAAGTCTCTAAAGAAAATAATTGAACCACATATAATCGATAAGCGTGAAGCTACCCATGGGCGAGTATTAGGACTACCATAAGGAGAAATGCTACCTTAAAGGGTAGGTGTGTTGAAGAAAAAATAATAAAAAAAGAGAGAGAGAGACAAAAGTAAAAGAAAACCATACCATATTGAGCACGGAAAATCAATTGCAGAGTATAATTGAGACATCTAAGTTGGTTTGACCCATCGAACCCAATTTCTAAACGAAATCATTGAGTCGGCTTACGTAGGAATCAAGCTAGAAATGAACCTTTCCACACACACACTTTGAGTCTGACTTAGATCATTTATTCAAAGACTTGGATTTGAGTTGCATCAAGTGTTTTGAAGGTTCTCTGGTCTCATTATTGAGCATTCTTTGAATACAATGATATGTATAACTATTGGGACTATTTCGTTAGCCTGTAATGGGTATGTTGATACAGAATGCCACACCACGTAGTCTACCTTGACCTAGTGCAAACAGTAGAGAGCAGAAACCTAAACCAAGTCTGGGGGCGACCAGTCTACCACCTCGCAAATAAGGGACATAATGGGATCTTGAGCCATGAGACCAAAGAAAAACCGAGCCATCACCAGAGTAGAATTGGCAGGAGGAAACTATAAGCAGGCCTAGGGGGCGACCAAAGACTTTTGTAGGCAAAGGGCACCAAGAACACAAGGAAGGCCTAACCCATCGGAATAGGAAATACATCCATGCATACATGCATACACATCATATACATGCATTTGTATTTTTGTGTTCGCAGGTTTCGAAGGAAAAAGGAAAAAGCGGCAAAGACGAGCGAATCAGTAACGGTTCGGAAATGGACCACCATCTCATCAAGTAATGGTTTGGAATGGACCACCATCTCAACAAGTAACGGTTCGGAAATGGACCACAATCTCAACTCAGTAACGGTTCGGAAATGGACCACCATCTCAGCAAGTAACGGTTCAGAAATGGACCACCATCTCAAAAAGTAACGATTCGGAAATGGACCACAATCTCAACTCAGTAACGGTTCGGAAATGGACCACCAACTCAGCAAGTAACGGTTCGGAAATGGACCACCATCTCAACAAGTAACGGTTTAGAAATGAACCATCTCTCATCAGTAACGGTTCCGAAATGAACCACCATCTCAAAAAGTAACGGTTCAGAAATGAACCATCATCTCACATCAGTAACGGTTCGAAAATGAACCATCATCTTACATCAACTCAGTTCAAAGCATCTCGTAAAGCAGCAGGTAAGTACAACATCCGACAACCCAAGTAAGTAAAAAATGCATGCATGACTTTAATAGGATTGTCACTGTCACACACTGCACAAATCCCATTGTAGGCATTGCATTTTCGCATGTGAAACCCGATGATGAGCCTCATTTGGAGGCACTACCTTTTTAGTCATGACAGCCGCGGGAAGGGAAATGGATATCGGAAGGGGAATTTCAGAATAAACAAGCTCACTGTCTTCGTTAGTGCTACGTTCGCTACTTCGTTCGAACGGAAAACAGATTGCGGGTGTTCGTGTCGCGTTCGAGGAAGCGTTCGAATGGTGTCGGTAATTCTGGTTTTGCTGCTGGCCTCACACCCAGCCCATTTAGCTCCCCAAAGCCCATAAAACACATCCCAAATTAAATAAATAAATATTAATTTAAACATTAAACATTAAATGAAATATTTAAACCATTTACCAATAAATAAGATATTTACCTAACTTAAACTAAAATCATACCCAAAATTAAAATAAGATATACCTAATTAAAATAAATCCTAACCAATTAAAGCCAATCATATATTTGACTTCCTAATCTAATAAGATAATTACAAATATAAAATATTTGTATTCCTAAACCAACACAAATTAAATATTACAACTTTTTATTTAAAATATTTTGTCCCCCCTCAATCTTGTGTATACCTTTCTCATCTCTCCTAATTTGGAAAGAGGATCTCTTCCTTGTGAGACAAGGTGAAACCCTAGACATCTTCTATATAAACAACCCCTTCACACAAGCCATCCTCTCGGGGACACAACCTAATCACGCCCAAGGCATAGAATTCACACCCAAACTCTCTCGAAATCTCTCTAGACTCTCTCTACACACCCGAGACAAAAAAAAAGAAAAACACACTTGACATATACACGAAAGAGAACAAAAGAGCCCCAACCATCTCCTCCATAGCCGAAAAAAACCACCTCCGTAAACCCCCCCACACATCACCGAAACAGCCACCTACACAGCAAACCTCCACCACCGAAAATACCACAAAAAACCACACTGATTACACGCCCAAACAGCAGCAAAATCACCTTAACAGCAGCCCAAATCCTAAAAAAACAGTAACATAAAAACTGCATAGATAATCTTAAAAATAATCACATATAACTGCACTAGAACCCACACAAACTTGGAATAGTTTATTGAAAACGTTAAAACAGGTGGCCCGTGCAGTGAGCAGCAAGACAGAAGCCGATGAATAGAGCAGAACGGAGTTCAAACCGCAAGCAAAACATCAAAACAGTGAGCTAGGATGCTGAACCAGTAAACCAGAAAAGTTGCGGAGCTGTACCCCTTCCGATCTTCGTGGAACGCGAGTCCGAGAGACGGCTTAAAAGGTTAGACCTGAGGGTATCTTTCACACTTGTTTTTTTTTTTTTCCGCATTATTTATTAAGTATTACTTGTATGATTGTCATGTTGGAATGCATGTTGTGGTCTTTGAGTAGATAAACAACATGCATGATTATGAGATGTAATATGTTGTGGGTATTGGATGAATGAGAGATGTGTCAACTCTCGCGGTATATCGGATGGAAACCCGGACATAAATTCATAGCCGATTCCGAATGGACGGTAATATGATCTGTACTCGCGCCACAACTCAACGTACCGCTTGGGTAAACGGCACCATCTTTCTTTTATTGTGTTGCTTTTGTTTATTTAGTTTTCTTTACTTGAATTCAATATGTTGTTTAGTTATGCATGATTCAACCAAGCGCATGGGCTTAGTGAGTTAGTCCAAAGGTCCTCCATTTGGGAGACAAAGAGCCGAAAAGGTCACCTTTGTGACACTACTTCGCCGCGCCGGTTGATGTGTGTTCGGTTGGATGTGAGATACGTTCAATCGGGCATACTTAGTTTGATATTATTATCTTTATTTCGTATGCATAATTCAATTGAGCGCATGGGCTTAGTAAGTGTGATGTGAGATCCTCTAGGGGAGGGGCTAAAAGCCCTTTACCACGATGCTTTGCCGCGCCGATTGATGTGTGTTCGGTTGGATACAAGATACGTTCAATCGGGCACACCATGTCTGATATTATTTATTTCATGTGTTGTGATGTGACGCGCATGAGCTTAGTATGTTGGTCTAAAGGTCCTCTCTTTGAGAGATCAAGAGCCCCAAAAGGCCACCTTTACGGCAGTACTTCGCCGCGCCCCCCTTTATTTTGTTGCTTATGTATCGCGTCCCATTTCATGCATCAGGTCTGTTCCCGTTCGAACGCGTTTACGAATGCAACTCGAACGCGCATGCCTTTTTGCCTTATCATGCATCAGGTCTCATTTCGTTCGAACGCGTTATCAAACGCCATACGAACGTGAGCATTCTGTTTCGTTTCCGTTCGAACGCGTTAGCAAACGCCATACGAACGTGAGCATTCTGTTTCATTTCCGTTCGAACGCGTTAACAAACGCCATACGAACGTGAGCATTCTGTTTCATTTACGTTCGAACGCGTTAACAAACGCCATACGAACGCGAACCTTCTGTTTACCGTTCGAACGCGTTTACGAACGCTACACGAACGCGCACCCACTGAACTGAGTCTTCTTCATTAGATTTCATGCATAGTTTTCCTAGTAGCTATCTCCACATGTATAATTACAAATATGTTAATGTATTACGATTCATATGCTTATGTCATGATAACATTTGAGTATTATTTCTTGCGGTATATCGGATGGAAACCCAGACGTAAATTCCGTAGCCGATTCCGAATGGACGGTAGTGCGGTCTGTACTTGGGATACAATTCCACGTACCGCTTGGAAAAGTGCCCATATGTGTGCTTGTATGGTTAATATGTGTGCTTGTGTTTTCCTGAATGTGATATGCAAATGAAGTTGTATGTTCATTGCTATTTTGATATATGTTAAGCATGCAATTTTAAATGTGAGATATATGTGAAATGTGTACATAAGTTTTATTTTGCATATGAGAATTTAGAAGCATGATACTCTTGGAAATAAGTGTTACTTAAGCTTGATTAAATTATTACATAAATCATGTCATTACAAGTGGCATAAGTAAGGGACCATTCCGAACCCAATGGTTTGAGGTCTTCCCTTGCGAGGGTTGAGTGCGGCCTTAAATCTCATTTTCCCGGTTCACACCGGGTGGCGACTCCATGTTATTTAGTACTTCCCAACTAGGCCGCGAGCCTAGGAACGGCGTCGCCCAGGTTCTGTGTTCCTACAGTCTGGCGACTCCACTGGGGATAGAAAGTTGGCCCCGAAATATTGTCTTGTAATGTTTGGATTTATGTTTTAATTGACCATGTCTATAGTGGATGAAATGGGGGTTTAATCAAGGGCACTTTGAGGCTAGGTGATGGTTTGGTGTCTTCCTTCACTCACTACCTTTCTAGAAGGAAAAGCTGTGAGGACACCTATATGGCCATCTACTCGTAGCCTTTGTGATGGACTAATTTGGATGACCGTTGTTATTCCTGACAACAAGCGATAAGAGCCTAAGAGGCTTGGGTATTTAAGTGAGCCTCGCTCCACCTTCCCTCTGGGGAATCTACAACGGGAAATCCATTTGACAGTCCGTCACACACCATAGCTCATTGGCACGTACTTAGTGTATAAAAAAGGGATACGCTCACTTGGTCACTTGAACCCTTGAGTGGAGAGACCTAGTTGTGGGCTATCCTTCGCCAGTGAGAGCCTTTGTCCATACTCTTGCAAATCCACCCATAGACTGGTTTGTATGGTTAAAGTAACAATTATTTCCCTTGAGAATGTGCTTATGGACCATCCTCATTTGGATGCAGTTGGACTATTGTCAGAAATGCGGGCTTGCTGGGCCATTTAAACTGGGGCAAGTTCGTACTGTATGACTATTAGGCCCAAGGCCTCTGAAATGTTGATGGGCCATTATGTAAAAAATTGTTATGTTATGTTTGCATTATCTCCCTTCTATGCTATGTTTGGGAACATCATCGTTTGGATCCATTTGGACCATTTGTCATGGGATATGGGCTTGTTGGGCCATTTAAACTGGGACAATGATGGATTCCATGACTATTGGGCCAAAGGCGTCTAAGTGTTGGTGGGCCACCTTGTGCTTGTTTTCGGAATATTATCATTTGGATTTAGTTGGGCTCTTTGCCATAAGACATGAACTCGTTGGGCCATTTAAACTGGGACGGGTTCACCCTTATGACAGTTGTCCCAAAAGCTTCTAAAATGATAATAGGCCGATTTGTTTGAGAATTTATTTAATTTAGTATGTTATATGTTACATGCATCTCATGCGCCCTATGCATACATACATCATGTTAACCCTTGTGTTCTGAAAGCCATCATAGATTCCCGTTGGGTTAGGAAAAAAGGGAAAAGACTCATCAAAATACTGGGAACAGACATGAGTGAATCAGATATTGAGGTATCCCGTATGGATCAGTTGGAAAACGGTCTCGCCAAGGTCACTGAACAGTTGCAAGCCTTGACTACTGCCATGACAAATATGGCTGTGCCCGTGCTGGGGGAAGTTCTGAGAATGTAAGGAGCGAGGAGCCTCCGAATGGGTTGGGGGATGATATCCCCGCTTTGATGATGATATGGCAGAGTATGCAACAGACAGAGTGATTGGGTCCCAGGCCGAGATACAAAAACTCAGGGATCATGTTGAATCCGTTACCCGCAAGATGAGGGGTAAGAATGGAGATTTGCTAGATTATGAGACAATGAAGTTTGAGGAGCAGTTGCCAGCTCAGTTTAAGATGCCAGATTTGGCTAAGTTCAATGGGAATGGAGATCCGAGGGTGCATCTCCGTCAGTATGTGTCTGTTATGAGTTCAGTTGGCCTGTCTCAGCGCCAAGTACAAAAGATGTTCGGGATGTCACTCGAGGGGCACCCGTAGTATGGTACCATAACCTAGACAAGCAGGTTAAGGAAGATTGGAGGGAGCTAGCTGATGCTTTCTTAAAACAATATGTCACGGACCTGGAGATTGACTTGTCACTCCGTGACTTAGAAAATATCAAGCAGAAGCCGGAGGAGAATTCAAGGAATATGTGGACCGCTGGAGGAGCCCAGCTCTGAAGATGCAGACCCGACCCTCAGAAAAGGACCAGATCAAAATGATCATCAAGGGCACCAAGCCCTCTATTTATGGCAAACTGAGGAGAAGACTTCGATGATTACTAATTTCGACAGCTGAGGGAGACAGTTATGGATATTGAGGAGGAGGAAGCCGAGAACAGAAAATTTTATGGACAGAACAGAAGTAATATTGGGGGACATTCAGGGACTACGCCTGCTACTGCTGAGGTCACTGCCATTAAGAACAGACGATTTTCTACCATTGGTAAGCCTCCTTCAAAGGTATTCGAAAAGCTGAAGGCGCAAAGGACTCTTAAAACTTTGGAACCTAGGCCCATTCCAAATCCTATGCCACCTCACATGAACTTAAACTTATACTGTCACTTCCACCAAGAAAAAGGCCATGACACCGACAACTGCGCCCGCCTCAGACATGAAATCCCAAACCTCATCGATGCCCATACAATACCCGACCAGAAAAAGAAACCCAACGCACACAAGAAATCCCCTGCCCAACTTCATGATCAACTCTGGCCTACCCGAAACCTTGTCCTCCAAACTCTCAACCACTCAGCTTCATAGAATAGGGATATAAGGTGATAGAATGGTGAAAGAACCATGGGCTGAAGAAGAGGCACTGTTATTTCTCCTAGTTTATCTTGCACTTTTAATAAAGACATTGATTTTGTTTACCTGTTCGAACGTTTCCTCAACAATAATAAAGGCGATCATTTCATTTATCTGCCTAAGACTATTACTTTCAAACTTGCAACATGAGTGTGTTCAATCTTGGTAATGTGATACTCAGAACGTAGGGAATCCTCAAAAGAAGCAAGCAGAAAAGATAAGTTAGCCATTCAGGAATTGGGAAATGGAGACAGTGGGACTGTTAGACTTAGAAAGAAACGGGTTCCTGGAACAAATCAGTGAAGACATGTGGAAATGGTACTTTCCCCAAGAGAAGAATGGTCATCAATGGAATTGACAGAAGACCTAACCCAACGGGATAGGAAACTCATTCACGCATGCATGCATACACGTAACACATTTTGCATCCTTTTGTGTTTGTTTTATTTTATGTTCACAGGTTTTAAAGAATAAGAAAAGCGGCAAAGAACAAGTTAATAAGAAATGGTAAAAAGCACAGTATCAGATTCAGGTAATGATTCCAGGGTTGAGGCCCACATCGGTATCCATTTTGATGAAAGAATCCCAGGTCGGTCGAGGCCCACATCGTCAGAGTTTCGGGAATGAATCCCAGGGCCGAGGCCCACGTCATCAGAATTTGGAATGAATCCCAGGGTCGAGGCCCACATCAGCATCAGTCAAGGGTCGAAGCCCATATCAGCATCAGTCTGGGGGCGAGGCCCATGTCAGTAGCAGTTGGGGCCGAGGCCCACTTCAACATCAGTTTGGGGGATGAGTCCCAGGGTCGAGGCCCATATTACATCAGTATCAGCATTGTCGGGTATGGCATTCTGGGGGCGAGGCCCATATTACATCAGATCAGTTCTACCGAGAATGGCACTCCGAGAATGGAGATATAGTTCGGGAATAAAGCCCACAGTCCAAACAATCAGAGGAATAAAGCCTCATCTCCACACAATTCGGGAAAAAAGCCCAGAGGAATAAAGCCTCATCTCAATACAGTTCGGGAACAAAGCCCAGGGGAATAAAGCCCTATCACAACACAGTTCGGGAACAAAGCCCAGAGGAATAAAGCCTCATGTCAGTATAGTTTGAGAACAAAGCTCAAGAGGAAGAAAGCCTCATGTCAGTATAGTTTGAGAACAAAGCTCAAGAGGAAGAAAGCCTCATATCAGTATAGTTTGAGACAAAGCTCAAGAGAAAAAGCCTCATATCAGTATAGTTTGAGAACAAAGCTCAAGGGGAAGAAAGCCTCATATCAGTACAGTTCGGGAATAAAGTCCACACTCAATACAGTTCAGGAAGAAAGCCTACATCAGTTCAGTTCAGGAAAAAAGCCTGATTCAATACAGCTCAAGAACAAAGCTCAAGGGGAAGAAAGCCTCATGTCAGTACAGTTTGGGAATAAAGCCCACACTCAATACAGTTCAGGAAGAAAGCCTACATTCAGTTCAGTTTAGGAAGAAAGCCTGCATTCAATACAGTTCAGGAAAAGCCTACATTCAGTTCAGTTCGGGAAGAAAGCCTGCATTCAATACAGTTCGGAATAAAGCTCGGAGGAATAAAGCCTCATCTCAACAGTTCGAGAATAAAGCTCGGGACGAAGAAAGCCTAATGTCAGTATAGTTTGAGAATAAAGCTCGGGAGGAAAAAAGCCTCATCTCAACAGTTCAGGAATAAAGCCCACATTCAGTTCAGTTCAGGAAAAAAGCCTGCATTCGATACAGTTCAAGAACAAAGCTCAAGGGGAAGAAAGCCTCATGTCAGTACAGTTCGGGAATAAAGCCCACACTCAATACAGTTCAAAAAGAAAGCCTACATTCAGTTCAGTTCAGGAAAAAAACATGCATTCAATACAGCTCAAGAACAAAGCTCAAGGGGAAGAAAGCCTCATGTCAGTACAGTTCGGGAATAAAGCCCACACTCAATACAGTTCAGGAAGAAAGCCTACATTCAGTTCAGTTCAGGAAGAAAGCCTGCATTCAATACAGTTCAGGAGGAAGCCTACATTCAGTTCAGTTCGGGAAGAAAGCCTGCATTCAATACAGTTCAAGAACAAAGCCACAGCCAGCTCAGATCAGAGAATAAAGCTCGGAGGAATAAAGCCTCATCGCAACAGTTCGGGAACAAAGTACAGGGGAATAAAGCCTTATCTCTACACAGTCAGCAGTTCGAGAATAAAGCTCGGAGGAATAAAGCCTCATCTCAACAGTTCGGGAATAAAGCTCGAGAGGAATAAAGCCTCATCTCAATACAGTTCAGGAAGGAACAGGCCGAGAATGGCACTCCAAGAATGGAAGCACGGTTCGGGAATGAACCAGGGGTCGCAGCACCTCACCATCCAAATCAACTAAACTCAACACAGGGTAAGTCAAGTGGCAGCTGGCGAGCCAGGTAAGTGAAAATGCATTGCATAACTTTGATAGGATTATCACTGTTGCACATTACACAAGTCTCATCAAAGTGGGGGCGACTGTAGGCATTGCATTTTCGCATGTGAAACCCGATGATGAGCCTCATTTGGAGGCACTACCTTTTGAGTCATGACAGCCGCGGGAAATGGATATCGGAAGGGGAAATTCAGAATAAACAAGCTCACTGTCTTCGTTAGTGCTGCGTTCGCTACTTCGTTCGAACGGAAAACAGCTTGCGGGTGTTCGTGTCGCGTTCGAGGAAGCGTTCGAACGGTGTCGGTAATTCTGGTTTTGCTGCTGGCCTCACACCCAGCCCATTTAGCTCCCCAAAGCCCATAAAACACATCCCAAATTAAATAAATAAATATTAATTTAAACATTAAACATTAAATGAAATATTTAAACCATTTACCAATTAAATAAGATATTTACCTAACTTAAACTAAAATCATACCCAAATTAAAATAAGATATACCTAATTAAAATAAATCCTAACCAATTAAAGCCAATCATATATTTGACTTCCTAATCTAATAAGATAATTACCAATATAAAATATTTGTATTCCTAAACCAACACAAATTAAATATTACAACTTCCTAATTTAAAATGTTTTGTCCCCCCTCAATCTTGTGTATACCTTTCTCATCTCTCCTAATTTGGAAAGAGGATCTCTTCCTTGTGAGACAAGGTGAAACCCTAGACATCTTCTATATAAACAACCCCTTCACACAAGCCATCCTCTCGGGGACATAACCTAATCACGCCCAAGGCATAGAATTCACACCCAAACTCTCTCGAAATCTCTCTAGACTCTCTACACACCCGAGACTAAACAAAAGAAAAACACACTTGACATATACACGAAAAGAGAACAAAAGAGCCCCAACCATCTCCTCCATAGCCGAAAACCACCTCCGTAAACCCCCCCCCACACATCACCGAAACAGCCACCTACACAGCAACCCTCAACCACCGAAAAATTACCACAAAAAACCACACTGTATTACACGCCCAAACAGCAACAAAATCACCTTAACAGCAGCCCAAATCCTAAAAAAACAGTAACATAAAAACTGCATAGATAATCTTAAAAATAATCACATATAACTGCACTAGAACCCACACAAACTTGGAATAGTTTATTGAAAACGTTAAAACAGGGGCCCGTGCAGTGAGCAGCAAGACAGAAGCCGAATAGGAGCAGAACGGAGTTCGAACCGCAAGCAAAACATCAAACAGTGAGCTAGGACGCTGAACCAGTGAACCAGAAAAGTTGCGGAGCTGTACCCCTTCCGATCTTCGTGGAACGCGAGTCCGAGAGACGGCTTAAAAGGTTAGACCTGAGGGTATCTTTCACACTTGTTTTCTTTTTTCCGCATTATTTATTAAGTATTACTTGTATGATTGTCATGTTGGAATGCATGTTGTGGTCTTTGAGTAGATAAACATGCATGAATTATGAGATGTAATATGTTGTGGGTATTGGATGAATGAGAGATGTGTCAACTCTCGCGGTATATCGGATGGAAACCCGGACATAAATTTCATAGCCGATTCCGAATGGACGGTAATATGATCTGTACTCGCGCCACAACTCCACGTACCGCTTGGGTAACCGGCACCATCTTTCTTTTATTTGTGTTGCTTTTGTTTATTTAGTTTTCTTTACTTGAATTCAATATGTTGTTTAGTTATGCATGATTCAACAAGCGCATGGGCTTAGTGAGTTAGTCCAAAGGTCCTCCATTTGGGAGACAAAGCCGAAAAGGTCACCTTTGTGACACTACTTCGCCGCGCCGGTTGATGTGTGTTCGGTTGGATGCGAGATACGTTCAATCGGGCATACTTAGTTTGATATTATTATTTATTTATTTTCGTATGCATAATTCAATCGAGCGCATGGGCTTAGTAAGTGTGATGTGAGATCCCCTATGGGGAGGGGCTAAAAGCCCTTTACCACGATGCTTTGCCGCGCCGATTGATGTGTGTTCGGTTGGATACAAGATACGTTCAATCGGGCACACCATGTCTGATATTATTTATTTCATGTGTTGTGATGTGACGCGCATGAGCTTAGTATGTTGGTCTAAAGGTCCTCTCTTTGAGAGATCAAGAGCCCCAAAAGGCCACCTTTACGGCAGTACTTCGCCGCGCCCCTACCTTTATTTTTGTTGCTTATGTATCGTGTCCCATTTCATGCATCAGGTCTGTTCCCGTTCGAACGCTTTACGAACGCAACTCGAACGCGCATGCCTTTTTTGCCTTATCATGCATCAGGTCTCATTTCCGTTCGAACGCGTTATCAAACGCCATACGAACGTGAGCATTCTGTTTCGTTTCCGTTCGAACGCGTTAGCAAACGCCATACGAACGTGAGCATTCTGTTTCATTTCCGTTCGAACGCGTTAACAAACGCCATACGAACGACGTGAGCATTCTGTTCATTTACATTCGAACGCGTTAACAAACGCCATACGAACGCGAACCTTCTGTTTACCGTTCGAACGCGTTTACGAACGCTACACGAACGCGCACCCACTGAACTGAGTCTTCTTCATTAGATTTCATGCATAGTTTTCCTAGTAGCTATCTCCACATGTATAATTACAAATATGTTAATGTATTACGATTCATATGCTTATGTCATGATAACATTTGAGTATTATTTCTTGCGGTATATCGGATGGAAACCTAGACGTAAATTCTGTAGCCGATTCCGAATGGACGGTAGTGCGGTCTGTACTTGGGATACAATTCCACGTACCGCTTGGAAAAGTGCCCATATGTGTGCTTGTATGGTTAATATGTGTGCTTGTGTTTTCCTGAATGTGATATGCAAATGAAGTTGTATGTTCATTGCTATTTTGATATATGTTAAGCATGCAATTTTAAATGTGAGATATGTGAAATGTGTACATAAGTTTTATTTTGCATATGAGAATTTAGAAGCATGATCTCTTGGAAATAAGTTACTTAAGCTTGATTAAATTATTACATAAATCCTGTCATTACAATGGCATAAGTAAGGGACCATTCCGAACCCAATGGTTTGAGGTCTTCCCTTGCGAGGGGTGAGTGCGGCCTAAATCTCATTTTCCCGGTTCACACCGGGTGGCGACTCCATGTTATTTAGTACTTCCCAACTAGGCCGCGAGCCTAGGAACGGCGTCGCCCAGGTTCTGTGTTCCTACACCCATCAAAGTGGGGGCGACTGTAGACACTGTAAAACCCAATGATGAGCCTCGTATGGAGGCACTACCCGATAAGTTGCGGAAGTCGCGGGAAATGGACGTCGGAAGGGAAAAATTAAAAATAAATATATCAACAAATTTAACTCGCTAATTGGCATCGGGTTCGCCCGATTAATCTCTCTTTTAAAATTTTAGCCTCAGCCCAAAACCCTCGCAACCCCCCATCCAAAACCCATTTCGCCCAAAGCCCAATCCAAAAATATTAAATCACATTTAACACATGTCACAAATTAAATTAAATCCAATCAAATCCAAATAAATCCCTTCCCAATTTAAATATATTAACCCACCAAAAATATAAATATTCTTTCCTTAATTAAAACACCCATATTTGCTTGATTTATTCCCTTTTCAAGCCATGCACACACAAGGAAACCCTAGATACACTATTATAAAAAAGATACATTCACCAACCCTAATCACCCTTTGGTCTTCTCCCATTCAACAAACCCTCTCATATAACCTCTCGATCCTGCGCAACCGACCCAGCTTCACGCCACACACATAACAAATAAACCCTAAACTAATCCTAACGGCCTTCACAACTCAGCCAAATCGAGAAAATAAAAACCTGCCCCCTCACAATACAAATACACTCATGCCTCTCATTCAAACAAAATAAAACAAACCATGCACACGTAAATGAACAAAATGTGCCACCTCATACACGAAAGCCACTCTAGGTAAACAGCCACGACACCATTCCAGGGAGTTCTAATGAGTTTGTAAAGTGAGTCTCTTCTCGTGCTTATGATATGCGCAGACCCCACGTTCAACAACAAAACCCAAGCCACAAATCAACATTCTCACTCCTCACGACCACATAAACTAGCAGCCCTTACACCCCTTGCAAATAACGACAAACCTAAACAACACAACAAGGCAGCCCCTGAAAATAACCCTTCAACAGCTGCCCCCCTCCACCGAATACATAAGAAACAATAACCCTTCAAAAACCATGAATCAGCCCTCCACCGAGCAATAAAAACCCATCTCCACACAAACCACAGACAAGAATAAACAAAGATTCATGCCTGAACCCTCTTTCTCTCAGTAAAAAACACAAAGTAAAATGCAACCCTTAGCACCGACACCCTAATGCCACTTACGAACACACCAGCATAGCCAAACAGCGTGAACAACAAAGCAGACCCACCCCACAACCAAAAGCAACACGTAGATTGCCCTCAGTAGAGAGTGATAGCCGCCAAAACTGTCCCCAAATACCCCAAAAAACAGCAAGCAAAACAGTAGCAAAATCGTTCCAAAACAGTAAAGAAACCGAGACAAAATAGCAGCCCAAAACAGCGAAAATATCGAACCAGTGAAGCAGAAAAGATACGGAACATTAAACCTTCCAGCGATGACGTAACACACTCCTGAGAAGCGATTTAAAAGGTAAGACCTGAGGGCACCCTTTGTTATATTTTTATTTTGTTATCCCGGACACGACATGCTTGGTTGGACGTGGAATACGTCCAACCGAGCATGCGAAGTCCTATATTAAAAACGGCCAAACTATTGGTCACATCTCTTTACTATTCCGCATTATTTTCAGTCATTTATCTTCCTTTAATATTTCGCACTTAGCTTACTATTTATCGTTTTGGTTATTTATTGTTATTTCATCATATACATTATTATATTTCACATCTATTTTTATTTGCATTGTGTTAATAATTACGTTTTATCTCTTGCGGTATATCGGATGGAAACCCAGACGTAAATTCCGTAGCCGAATACGAATTGACGCTAGTGCGGTCTGTACATGGGATACAACTCCACGTACCACTTGAGAAACTTTCAAGCATGTGTTTCATTTTGTGATTTAAATCTATGTTTATTGTTCCGTTATTTATTTTCTATGCATTGTTTCTTTGTTTATGCATTGTAATCTTGATGCGAATGGGCTAATCATGTGGGGTAAAGGTACTCTATTCGAGGGAAATGCCTAATGGCTACCTTTACCATGACGTTTTGCCGCCGCGCGGATGAAGTACGTTTGATTGAACGTGAGATATATTCAATCGGGCATACGAGGTCCCATATTATTTATTTGATTATTCATGTACTGTTTCTTGATGCGCATGGGCTAATCATGTGGGGTAAAGGTCCTCTATTCGAGGGAAATGCCTAATGGCTACCTTTACCATGACGTTTTGCCGCGCCGGACGAAGTACGTTTGATTGAACGTGAGATTTGTTCAGTCGGGCATATGAGGTCCCATATTATTTATTTGATTATTCATGCATTGTAATCTAGTGCGCATGTACGTTGGTTTAAAGGTCATTCATTTGAGGGAAATGCCTAAAGGTTACCTTTACCACAATATTTTACCGCGCCTTTTATTATTCAATTATTTACCTCCCTCATGTTATTGCTTTGTTTACTCTTGTATCGCCATCTAGTGCGCATGGGCTAATCAGGTGGGGGTAAAGGTCCTATATTCGAGGGAAATGCCTAAAGGCTACCTTTACCACGATGTTTTGCCGCGCCGGACGAAGTACGTTGGATTGAACGTGAGATACGTTCAATCGAGCATACGAGTCCTATATAGATGTCGGTCGCGGTCGTATCTCTTTCATCATCATGTTACTTACATTTTGCATACTATTGACTTCGCTATTCATCTTTGTTTTTTTGGTTGTTGTTTTGCATCTTTTCATCACATGTCATGCATGTTTACTCCTTTGGTCATTTCCTTTGCATTATGTACCTAATTATGAGTGCTTGTTTCTATTATTAATGCTTTTACAGTTATTTTTATTGCCCTACTGCACTTATTTGTTTAATATGCCTATCAAATTATGCCTTTGGCTCCCCTTTTTTTATTCTATTTATGTTTATGGTGTGCAATCTTGTGTGCTGATTACATTCTCTTGCATGTGTTGTATAAGACTTGGTTATATTATTGCATTAATCACTTTATTACAATTGGCATAAGTAAGGAACAGTTCCGAACCCAACGGTTTGAGGTCTTCCCTTGCGAGGGGTGAGTGCGGCCTTAAATCATTTCCCAGTTCACACTGGGTGGCGACTCCTTTTTATTTCTCCGGTTTAGTCCCCCGCGGGCTACTTCGTACTCCCGATCGGGCCGCGAGCCCGAGACAGCGTCGCCGACTTCTGTGTTCCACAATACCGCTATATTGGCCAGTTGGTAATTGATATTAAATTTGTTTTAATTTGACTAAGCAATGATATCGTCTGGTTGGTAGGTTGGTAATTTACCGCCTATATGGCTGGTTTATGGACAAATATTGTTACCGCCTTAATGGCTGGTTGGACTTAATTTGACTTAATCAGGTTACCGCCTATATGGCTGGGTTGTAATGTTATCCCAAGTTAATATATTATATTAAGGGAGATATCTAAAATAGTAGTAGTAAAAGTAGATCTTTTAACCCTAGCATTTTATTTTTGTAATTTTACTTTTCAGTATTTACTTTACCACATTTACTTTTCAGCATTTTATTTTATGTCTTTTAATTTTAAGTTTTTACTAGCCCTAGTTATGTGTCGTAACTAAGTTAGTTATCTAGGGTTGTGATGAATTTTAATATCACCTTAATGGGTTTTTATAATGGGTTTTTGTAGTTTTGGTAATTTAAAGGTTTACTTATTAAGTCTTAAGCTTAATGCGTCTTGTTAATTGGCCACTAATAAGATTGATCTGGTAAATCTAAAATAATTTGACAAATAAATTTTAGGTTTCAGCCTTTGACTTAGTAGCCCACGATCTTCCTTGAGGATAGATAACCCTTTAATAGATTTCTTACATGATAGACATATACCAGTCGGGCGGGGGGTAGCCATAATTGGAACTTAAACTTAATGAATCCAGGTAATTTGGTTGACATAGACATATGGTTCAATTGGGTTAAACTGGGTATTTGCATTTGACCATCGACAGAGGCTTTTGCATAATTTCGTAATCCAGGTTAGTAAATCGATATATTACACAACATTAAATAACCACTTCATCTTTAAAATGATATTGGAAGAAATCACAACCATAGATAGTTTCTTAATATTGAATTTTCTTAAATCTACTTTCGTGCAATTTTATTTACTTGTTTTTAAATTTAGAATCATCACCATTTGAAATCAATCAATCAACCTGTTAGATACTAGTAATCATTTAACCTCATAAAATTAATAGATTAGGTATTAAGTCCTCGTGGGATTGATACTTTTTATACTACTTGAACGATACGTGCGCTTGTGTTATACGCGTGTGATTACGCCGGTCAGATTACTGCTAGCGAGGGTCAACAATCTAAAGGTCGTTCTTCGTCGAGTTGTAATATGGTAAGCCAATCGGTTCCAGTTTATGGGTCGGATGAAGCTCCATAGGATAATTATGCAACAAATAGAAATGATGAAAATGTCAATGGGTCATGGTCAACTGGTGAGTTTGCTTGAGGTGATATGGCAAGTCATTCCCTTGAATATTCTACATAATGTATCTTGATGTCTCCCTCGTATCATTCCTTCGACGGATATGCCTTCAGACACCAACATATCAACAACGGGTGGGGCGCAAAATGGGGGTGGTTAAATGCTACTCCTCTAAACTTGAGCTGCGTAGAGACTTGAATTTGATTGCTGTAAAGGGACACTTTAAAACCACAGTAAATAGGTCGAAGATAACAAGATTTGAAGCTTATTGTACTTATCAATCTTGTGACTAGAAAGTGCGAGCACAAAGCGTTTCTAGAGTCCAAAACTCAAATTGGATTGTAAATGAGTACGTGAAGACACACACCTGCACTTCTAATGATGGTTTCAGTGGTATTCGTATTTGTAATAAGGTTGTTTGTGACATTATCAAAGGTAAATTTTTGGATGCCAACAGAATCGATAATCCAATAGATATTGTGAGTGGTGTTCAATCTGAGTATAAGGCACAATTATCATACAACCAAGCATGGAGGTCCTGAGAGTTTGCAATGCAAGTTGTTCTAGGTTCTGCAGAATAGTCGTTTGAGTTGCTGCCATTGTATTCATATGTATTGCTGGGTACTAATCCCGGGACAATTACTTATTTGCATACAAATGATGAAGGTCAATTCTTTATTATTTTATTACAATGGGTCAAAGTATTCGATGTTTTTTATCATCTATAAGACCAGTAATAACACTTGATGGGGATTTTTTTTAAAACAAGTATAGGGATCACTGTTTGTTAAATAACTAGATATATCCATTGGCATTTGGTATTATGGACTTCGAAAATGATCAGTCATGGATTTAGTTTATTACCAAACTCTACGGTTGCATCAGAGATGCGACAGATCTAGTTTTCATTTCTGATCGACACGGAACTATAGAGAAATCATTATGACAATTCTTCATGAAGCTTCTCATGGTGTTTGCATCCACCGCGCGTCTATGAAACTTAAAGATAGGTTCGTGATGAGACCAAAGGATATGGACAGCTTTATGATGACCTTTTGCTGCTGCCAAATCATATAGATGTCAGGACTTTAATGGGCAACTTAAGAAACTTTGATAGATTAATGTAGATGCAACAAAGTACTTAGAATAGTTTGTAGAGTGCAATAAATGGGTAAGAGCAGAGTTTTCAAGCAGAAAATATAACATGATGACAACAAACATTGCTCAAAGTATGAATTAGAGGTCCGATCACTTCCGATGTTTAGTTTACTTAAATATATCAGGATGACCCTTCAAATATGATTTTTTGATAGGAAAGAATCAGCAGAAAAGGTTGTTACTCTATTGACCCCGTGGGCACATGCAAAAATACAGAAACGTATAGTGAAATTGCATCGAATGTCTATATCACCAGCTGATTGCTATGAATTTGAGGTCCGGGGTGGAGACATGATTGAAATTGTCAACATAAGAGAGAAGATGTGTGCACACGCATTGACTATATGTGCGGTTGCTAGAATCAAACGCTCTAGTCTTTGAAGTAAGATGTACACAACGACCACCATTCGTGCTGCGTATGGGGAAACTATCCATTCTTTTGGTGACTAATCTGATTGGGTGTTGCCAGAAGAATTATCAGGTATAATATTATTACTTTGTTTCATTGGAAAAATATTCAAAAATAATGTTAACTAATGTTTTGATTCTTAATGCAGATTTGTATGTATTACACCAAATGAGCGTGTTTCGGCGGAACGACAAAAAACGAATAGAAGACTATCATAAGGTGAACAAACGGTGCAAATCATATATGATCGATGTGGCGAACGTTGACATAATAGATATCTGTGCATGACTCATTTTTAGCCAAAATCCAGTTCAAAGTCAACAATAATTTGAACTTATGTAAACAGATTTGATGCATTAGAATTTGATGTTGCTTTATTTATGTTTTTGAACTTATATGTAAAAATTATATGTATCAATAAAAATAGTTAACTATTTCATTGAGCATCAAAATCAATATCGTATCACCATAAAAGACTAAGTTTTTGTAGTGAGAACAAATGAAGTATGCTTGATTTTATAAACAAATTTTCAAACTTCGGACATCTAAAGAATATTTTAAAGATTTGAATTAATACTTCAGATATCCAATGTTTTGAATAAAAAAAATTAAAAACTTCGGAGATCCGAAGTTTTGATTTCGGTTCTCCGAATTTTACATCAACTTCGGTGTTCGAAGTATACTTCGAAAACTGTGACTGGAAATACAAATGACAAACGTTATTACTCATTTTAATAAATGAGTATCTTTTTTGATTAGTTTTGCTAATTTCCCTTAAATTAAAAAGCTCATGAGAAGAAAGAAGTAATTAAAAGAAATTTTTGACCATTTTGCATCATTTAGTGGAATAGTCGGTCCATGCTGCTCCCGTAACGAGTGATATTGAATTTAGACCCATCCTCTTTCCAAATTGGGCCAGCGTTTTCGGCCCATAAACTTGGGCCAAATATTGGCCAGGGGAATATTTTTGGGCCAGATCGCTTGTTAAAAAACCCGATTTATATAATTTGTGGGTGAATGTATTTAGTAATATACCGAAATATAAATAGCAAGAAAATTTTGAAATTAACAATTTCATGTTAACACGATAATATTTAATGAGTTAAATTTTATTGCTTTCATGGCTATTTTAACCCGTTCATTTATTTGAATTTAGAAACATCTATCTATCTATTTATATATCTATATAATTTTGAACCTAAATTAATAGGAAATACTGAACTTTAATTGGTTGGACTTGGTTATGTGACACATCATGGAGGCCGAACGTCGATTGGAAGTAAGGGTGTTCACAGGTCGGGTCGGGTCTGATTTTTTCAAATTTTGTGAAATCCGATCGGGTCGGATCACGCTGGTTGATAATCCCAAACCCGAAAATTGAGTATGCAAATCCGAGCGGGTCGGGTCGGCAAAATAAAAAGAATTTTTTTCATTTATTAATTATTTTGAGACATAAATATTAACTATTTTATGTCCCGAAACTTATCATACATATAAAATTTGAAGATAAAAATGTAATAAACAACTGAAATAATAGTAAAAACTTTAAAAAATAATAAAATTTTTAGAAACTAATAAAAAATTATTTTTCGGACCGGATTGGGTTGAATCGTCAAACCTGTGAACCGACCCGCAAACATCGGGTCTCCCGCTCGGGTTAGTGTTAGGGGATTATGGTCTGAAACTGGCACGCAAGTAAAGAGAAATTGAGAATAATTGTTAGTTTAGGAGGCGTTGACTACCATAAATATTAACAATAAAATAAAACAATAAGACACATATTTAATGTGGTAAAACCCTCAATGTGAGGGAAACATCTACGGGCAAAAGTAGAAGGATTTCGCTATAGTGAAAGAATTTTACAACCTCTCTTTAAACATAAGAAGTGAACAATCTCACACTCTCTTAGAATAGGAGAATTACAACTCTCTCACAAACTCTTATGAATAAACTATTTTCTCTCTCTTAGAATACATATGATTTGGTTGAGAATGGAATGAAGAAAACAATGAAATGGAGTTTTTTTTTATAGTCATGAGATTCACTATGTAAATAGTGAATTCTAATTTTTTTTTTCTTTTTAAGCATGTGAGACCCACCCACATATTTTATTTATTTATTTTTTCTTCTTTCGGTGGCTGTCATATCTTTTGACTTTAACACTTCTCCCACTTGGAAACTTGATTTAGAACCAATTAGTTTCCACATCATCCATTCTACTTTGCTGTCTTCAAGCTGCTTACGTTTCTGTTAAGCCATAAGAGGATCTACACCATACAAACTTGTATGTATTGATATGCTTTGTCATTACGTCTACAAGGTTCTCATTGGTGTGTACGTTCAATAAGTCCACACTACCTTCTTCCACTACTTCACGAACAAAGTGGTATTGTACCCCTATATGCTTTGTTCTTGAATGAAAGGTCAGATTCTTTGTGATGAACACTAAAAATTTACATTTATTAAAATGAAAATTAATCATTTTACACTTGTAGTTTCATTAATCCCCTTAATTTAACACATTTATGAAATAATAATTAAATTTATGTTTTATATATTTTTATTGTGATTTTTATTTCTTATATAGGTGAAATAATAATTTGGATGCTTAACTAGAAAAATGGACTTAACATTTGGATTTTGGAGACCAGAAACTTGAAAGGGCGTTCTAACCGTGTACAATTTCGGAAATTCCAACTTTGCGCAATTTTTATATTTTTGCCATAACCTTTTACTCAAATATCGGAATAAGGTGAGTTCAATTCCATATGAAAGAAGACTCAAAGATCTACAACTTTGAAGTTCACAATATTTTATAATTCTGAGGTTTTCAAGGCCGAAATTGATGAAAAATTCAAAGTGTGTTATGTGTAATTATTAAAGTCATTATCAAAAAAAAGAAGAAAATGACAATTTACAATTGTCAAACTTCTACCAAACATGAGGAAATGGTGGAGAAAATGATGGAGAAATCTTGCAAAATTTCTATAAATAGAGGTGCTCTACACCTCATTTTCCACAGCTTTCTTCACACGACTCTCTCTGTAATTTTGTGAAGAGATCCAGCTCTTGTGTGTTTTATTTTTGTAAGCTTTTTCTGTTAGAGGTGGTGCTCGGAGTGCCAATCCGGATCGTATTTATGTCTGATTCATGAATACAAATAATTCATTTTTCCATAATATTACTTACTTAATGGTTGCACCTCTTGTTTTTATATACGTATTCGATCTAATTACGATTATATTGAAACTAAATCTGATTTAGTGATACATATATATTAGATAAAGATCCCATGATTTACAACGTAGTGCGCAGTTACAACGTGATTTTTAATTGACATTGGGAAGTGTCACTATAAGTTGTATATTCTCAAATATAGTTCCTGGTCAAGATTTACTGACACGGATCGGTTAGTAAAATCCGATGAGACCAGTACATGTCGTCTATCGAGACTTGGTCCGATGGTTTATCCCAATGAACCATGAGTCTTGGGAGACTCATATAGACGTGTAGGTGTTTATTTGATAAACACTGAATGAGTCACCGAAGATTTCCTAATAGATGGTACACCAACGTCAATAAGAATCTTCTCAAGTTGAGTACCATAGTGGTCATTCGACTTGAGATACCACTGTGGATATATGAGACATCCTCCACACTTTGATGGCAGTCACGTTGCCGATCTATTTAGATCAGACCTCCGTCTGTTCGTTGGGTGTGGACTGATGCTCATGATATCCTGTGAGTATTAGATAGAATCTGTCAGTCCTGTGTACATGACATAGGTATCTTGAACGTGTTTGCGATCTAGTAAATCTATGACCGTGGTATACTTCAGAAGTGAGTTCCGAGTGTTATTTAAAGATCGTAAATTTGAAAGTCGACTATATTATACCTTAGGGATTTGACGCTCCTATCTATATCCCCGGTATAATATTGATAGCCTGTGACGAAGGGATTATACGTATGCAATGACCTCGACTTGTATAGTTTAGCGAGATTATCTGTGGTCGTCATAATTTACTAGTGGGTGATTATGGACACGGAATTTGATTTCGTGATGGATAAACCTAAACTTAGAGAGTCCCACAATATGAAGTGTACCCGTTGAGCACTTGGGCAACTCGTTATGAATAATATAGATTATTCATAATACTTCACTAGATTAAATGAGTTAATTCGAATCGTTTAATCGGTTAAACAAAAATACACGCATTAGGGGATTTTGGTCAATTAATAATTAATGTGTATTTATATTTGATATAAGATTTGATTTGATACATATAAATTAATTGTCAAATAAGGCTTTGACTCGTGCCATTAATACATGTATTTGTTATTTAATGTAAATAAAATACATATATAATAATATTCGCATTAATTAATTATTTAGATGTTTAAATTTTGAATATCTAGATAATTAAATTATATCAACATTACATAATTGTTATGCAATATGTTTGATTATTATTGGTTACGTGTGACATGATTCTTTTAAGGTTAAAGTACACAAATTGGATTTGTTAACTTAAAGCTTATTATTATTTAATTAGATTAAATTGACAAAATAACCAAAATGCCCCCCAAAGTCGGTCATAGCCTAAATTTAAAGTGAGAAAATTTTATTTTCTCAAACATAAGAAGCCATGGCCGGATCTCTCCAAGAAGAAAAGCTCTCAAATTTTTTTTGAAGAAACAAGAGAGAAAGTGAAGAAATCAAGAAGAAAGTTTAAGAAAACTAGGAGTTTTTGAGGTAATCTTCAATAATCTTAAACTTAGAATAGTTCTAGGATTTCTTTCTTTCTTAGATTTTGGGATTTTTTGATTTGGAGGATGAATTTGGAGGCTAGATGCATGTGTGAAGTAAGATGGAGTAATATTAATGTAATATTAGTTCAATTTTATCATTTGATGACTTGTTTCCATTCTAGAGTGTTATGACCACTCTTGTAACTCCTAGAATTGTTCTTGAGTTCTTCATTTGTGATGACTTTGGTTGGTGTAAATATTAATATGATTAATGTTGAGAAAATTGGATTTAAAGCATGAAAAATGATAATTTTAGTTACCAAATCAGATCTGGATTTTCTGTGATTTTAGTGATGAAATATATATTGTATAAATATATTGGATGTGTTTTGGGCATTGGAACAATTGCCGGAAATTATTTCGGAGTTGAAATAGGCAAAAACGGTGAAAAACGGCGTTACCGGGTGAGTTTCGGGCTTACCAGGTGTCTGCTGTCCAAAGAGTGAATTGTTTACTGTTTGGGTAGCCCATGAACTGCCCAAGTACTATTGGGGCTGACCTGCCCCCATGTGTATTGGTTGGTCGGTTCGGATAAAAATGTGTTTTATGTCATTTTGCGGAAAAATATTTTCGTAAAAATTTCGAGGTGTTTCTTAATTATTTATGTCGTTATTTGATATCGAATAAATATGTTTAGGAGAAATATGAATGAATTATTCATATAAGATATTGAATAATTTATTCGATAAGTTTAAATTTTTTATTTATTTGGCATAATTAAGTATCTAACTGAACTTGTTATAGACAAAAGTTATCACATCCTTTATGGATGATTTTATTGTTTTGGCATAATTAATTCCTGAAATAAATTAATTGGGTAATAATGATAATTTATATATTATAAAAAGTGAGATTTCTAAATTTGAAATATTAAAAGTGGATCCCCTAGCCCCCAATATTTTATTTTATTATTGCAATTTAATTTAAAAATTTCCAATCACTCAAACAATTCAATATTTTTCTTTTCACTCAAATTATTATTTTATCCTATTAAATCTATTCTCTGTGGATCGACCCCAGACTTACCGGGTTATTTTATTACTTCGACACTCTTATACTTGGGTGTAAAGAACCACTTTGTGAGTGTGTCAAGTTTTTGAAACCGTTTTATATATATATATATATATATATATATATATTCTTTTTTTTTTATACTTTTGTATTTTTGTATTTTTCTGCATATAATTTTCTTTTATCTTTGCATTTGTGTAGATCCAAAATGTCCTGATTAATCCTAAATGAATCTTGACCCAGAAATCTCACATACAGACAGACAATGTTTTTAATTCTTCAAGGTTACAGGAGACAAAAAATCAATTAAAATGAAGCTTGTATTTTGCCAAAAAATTTCTTGAACCATCCCCATCCAGAGATTTTTCCATAATTTTTTGTGAGAACTTAATTCGAGAGATTGAGACAGTTGAATGAGAAATTCATTTGAGATCTGAATTGACAAAAATCAGATGACGTTTTTAGATCTAAATCATTGCATTTGTATTTTCTTTATTTGTTTTTATTTTCACTTTTTGTTAGATTTATTTTAATTTAATTTTAATTTTTTCCACTTGTTTATTATTTTCTTTTTGTAAGTATTGTTTTTATGCATTTTTAAATTTTAACATATAGTTCGCATTTAGGTTGCATGAAACATTGGTCGCGATCATCTAACAGTATATTAAATAGAGAGTCTCCATCACATTCATCGTCTGTCAAAATATCCGAGAACCAAAATGAAAATCCACCTGCGTGAGTCGAAAACCCAATTGATCATGAAAAAATTGAGTCTCAGCATGACAATCTTAATCATCCTAGGACACTCAGACAATTCATGACTCCCGCTAGGACAGGATCACCATCTTGCATTATTTTTCCCCCAGATGCAACACGTTTCAATTTTAAGTTAGGTGTCATCCAACTTTTACCCACATTTCATGGTCTAGAATTAGAAAATCCTTATCAGCACTTAAGGGAATTTGAAAATGTATGTAACACTTGCACAAACCAAAATTGCAGCATGAATATAATTTGATTAAAGTTTTTTCCCTTTTCTTTAAAGGATAAAGCTAAAATTTGGATGCAGAACCTTATGTTAGGATCGATTCGAACATGAGATAATTTGCAAGAACAGTTTCTAAAAAAATTCTTTCACCCTCATAGGACAAACTCCTTTAAGAGGAGAATCACAACCTTCGCATAAGAGTCCGGGGAAATACTTTACTAATGTTGGGAGAGGTTTAAAGAGATGCTAAATTATTTTCCACATCACGGGTTTGAAACATGGAGGCTGGTTGCCTACTTCTACGAGGGTTTAACACCCCAAAGTAGACAAGTAGTGAAGATGATGTGTAATGGTGAATTTAAGGGCAAAAATCCCGAAGATGCACTAGATTACCTAGAACATATAACAAAGAATGCACAACAATGGGACACAGTTGGCACTTATGAGTCTTCTATAAAACCACAACCATCTGGTGGATGTATGTTTAACCTTATGGAAGTGCATGACTTTTCTGCTAAATTTGCATCTCTAGCTAAAAAAGTCGAGGCATTAGAAATGAGGAAAAATGATTATGTCAAGTCAATTCAAGAAGTCACTTGTCAAATTTGTAATTCAAATGAACATGTCACACAAGTTTGCCCAAACTTACCAGCCCTGCAAGAATGTCTCCATGACCAAGTCAGTTCCATAAACACCTTCAAGAGACCAAATCCAAACCCATACTCTCAAACCTACAATTCTGATTGGAGAAACCATCCAAACTTCAATTGGAGGAATGATAACCAAGAACAACCGTCGCAACAACCTCCCTAGGTAAATCAGAATTTCAAAAATTCCTAGAATTATGCACCATATGTTCCACCACCTAGGAAAACCCTTGAAGATACCTTGCATGCATTCATTGAGAAACAATAAGCCATCAATAACCAAAATGTGCAAACAATGAATGATTTGAGAGAAACTTTTACCAAAATCACATCTTCATTAATCATTAATGAGAAAAGAAAGTTTCATGTACAACCACAGTCAAATCCCAAGAGTCATCAAAACCCACACGAGGGTAGTTCTGGAAGTCGACATATAGACCATGTCAAATATGTTATTACTCTTCGCAGTGGTAAAATCATCCACAAACATATTCTTGAACCTTGCGAAGCTGAAAATAAATCAGATTCAGAGGGTAAGGAAGGGGTTGATGAACCATTACTCGTCGTTGATGATAATAAATTTTCTTATGCACATTCATTTCCACAGGCATTAAAAACAAAGAAATTACCATTCCCCATAGATATATGAAATATCCAAATATGTAAAGGTCAATATTCATTTGTTAGATGCCATCTAACAAATTCCATATTATGCCAAATTTCTGAAAGACTTCTGCACCGTTAAAAGAAAACATCAACTAAGAAAGAAATTTTTTCTAGCTGAACATACAAGTTTCATTCTTTAACCAATAATGCAATAAAATACAAGGATCATAGCTGTCCAACTATTTCTTGTATTATTGGAAATCAAAAAATTGATCATGCTTTACTTGATCTTGGAGCCAGTGTTAATTTGCTTCCATTTTCGGTTTACCAACAACTTAATATTGGTGAGTTAAAACCAACCTCAACTGCTTTTTTACTTGCCGATAGATCAGTCAAGGTACCGAAATGAATTTTGGAAGACATGTTATTACAAGTCGATAAATTCATATATCTTGTGGATTTGATTGTCTCGGAAACACAAACCTATAGCATATAGTTATAAGCTAATTCCTATAATACTTGGTCGCCCATTTTTAGCAACAGCTAACACTTTAATTAATTACATGAATGGAATCATAAATTTTCTTTTGGCAATATGACATTAGAGTTTAATGTTTTTAACATGTGCAAACAACCATATGATGATGATAACGAAAATGAAAGCACGAAAATAATTGACCAAATTTTAGAGGAGCATATTCAGGGGAGTTTATCTGATCCCATGGAAATTTGTACTGCTAATTTTGTTGAATCAAGTACTGTAGACGCTGGTTTTCGCCCGAGGCCTACAATCGAGATTTCGTGAGGGGGCACTGGCGATCCTGCAAAACAAAGAGGTAAGGTGAACGTGGAGGGTCTGCCCACCGGTGTGGTGGGTGCCGTAGGCACTTTGAAGCCCAAGTCAGAAATGTTAATGAAATGCAAAAGTCTTAGGAGGAGGAGCAATGTCGGATATTACCTTGATCCCCGTAGACTGCCGTGAGGGCGGTATGTGTGTGGTGATGCCGAAAGCTATGGAGTGAGTATTCTTAGACTATGAGTATGAGAGCTTGAATGTCGAATGTTGGAGAGATAGAAGTTGAATCCCCTTCCTCCTGGAGCCTCATTTCCTATATATACATGCCGTAGTAATGTGTGTCTTTATTGCTCTTTGATTGCTCATCTGTTAGATCGACTACATGAGGAGCTATCACTAAATTTTTCCCGTTGTAGGCTGGAACGGATGAGTTAATGAATGGTGTTTATGACCTTGGGCGTTACGTGGGCTGGCGTTGGGTGGGCCTTGATTATGGATTGGGCGTGTGATACTTTATTGGGCCTAAGTTTGTGGATCTCTGGGCCTTTATATACATCAAACCTTGAGGGTTCCTATAGTGCGAATCTGTGATGGTAACTTGGGCTTGGATCTGCATATGTCTTTGGGGTTTTGTTAGGGGGTTTCGGGGGTGCATTCAGTAGTGGTTCTGGAGCAAAATAATGAAATTTCCCCTGGACCAAATTTGGCCCGTACAAGTACGCAAATAGATTCGGATACTCCTAATGATTTTTTACTTGATTCTACACAGGTACTGGAAGACGATGGAGCGATACAAAAGTTCGAGGAACTAGGAGCACTGGAAGAAAAAAATCACAAGGAAGCACCCAAATTGGATTTAAAGTCTTTGCCAGAAGGGCTGAAGTATGCATTTCCTGGAGATAAACAAACCTACCATGTGGTAATTTATTCTTCCCTCACAAGCAATCAAAAAGATAAGTTTTTAAATGTGTTGAAAGAACATAAACTGGCAATTGGATGGACTTTAAAAGACATAAAAGATATTACTCCATTGATCTGCACACACAGAATACATTTAGAAGATAATGCTAGGACATATCGTCAACCCCAAAGAAGATTAAACCCTCACATAAAAGAAGTGGTAAAAACAGAAGTCCTTAAACTTCTTGATGTATGTATTATCTACCCTATCTCCGATAGTAAGTGGGTAAGTCCTTCACAAGTTGTACCTAAAAATTCTGGAATAACTGTCATAGAAAATGATAAAGGAGAATTAATTCCAACTCACATCCCATCTAGTTGGCGTATGTACATTGATTATAGAAAACTAAATGACGCAACTAGAAAATATCATTTTCCTTTACCATTTATTGACCAAATTTTGGAAAGAGTAGCATGACATCCATACTATTATTTTCTTGATGGTTAATCAGGTTATTATCAAATTCCCATTACTTTAAAAGATCAGGAAAAGACCATATTGACATGTCTTTTTGGAACATTTACATTTAGGAAAATGCCTTTTGGACTTTGTAATGCACCAGCAACATTCCAACGATGCATGTTTAGTATATTTAGATAATTGCTTGAATAATTTGGAAAATATTTTGAAAAGATGTGAAGAAAAAGGACTTGTGTTAAACTAGGAAAAAATGTCATTTCATGACTAATTCAGGAATCGTTTTGGGTCACGCTGTGTCATCTAAATGTATTAAGGTTGACAAGACAAAAATAGAGGTAATCTCTAAATTTCTACCGTAAAAAATAGTTAGGGAAACCCGTTCTTTCTTAATACATACAAGATTTTATAGGAGGTTGATAAAAAACTTTAGTACCATATCCAGATCCTTGTGCAACCTCATATTAAGAGATACAAAATTTGAATGGACAGAAGAATGTCAAAAATCATTTGAAAATATTATTAGACTTTTAACTTCTGCCCCTATCATGCAATCTTCTCATTGATCTTTACCTTTTGAGCTAATGTGTGATGCCAGTGATTATGCAGTTGGTGCAGTGCTAAGATAGAGAAAGGAAGGTAAGCCGCATGTAATTTATTACACAAGTAAAACTTTAAACAGAAATGAATTTATTACAGAAATTTATTACAGAAATGAATTACACTACCATGGAAAAAGAACTACTTGCTGTAATATTTACATTGGATAAATTTCGATCATATTTAATTAGTTCTTCAACCATTATTTATTATGATTATGCTGTTGTTAGATATTTGATGTCTAAACAGGATGCAAAGTCAATATTACTACGGTGGATTTTGTTGCTTCAAGAATTCAATCTCACAATCAATGACAAGAAAGAAGCAGAGAATGTGGTTGCAGATCATTTATCGAGAATCACAAATGATTCATCAATTGATACAACTCATATCAATGACTATTTTCTTGATGAATTTTTATTTTCTGTAAATACAATGCTAATATTGTCAATTTTCTTGTAATATCAAAATTACCTCCAGATTGGAGCCATCAAGACAAGAATAAAATTGTGACAGAAGACAAAAGATTCTATTGAGACTATCCATATCTGTTCAAGTATTGCCCTGATCAAATTTTCCGATGATGCATACCGGACAGTGAGATAAGTAGTGTTATTCAGAAGCATGTAGATGTCATTTCTCATCTAAGAAAACTGCTGTAAAATTCTTACAATGTGGATTTTATTGGCCCACCATTTTTAAAGGTACCCATGCTTTTGCAAAACTTATGAAAATTATCAAAAGTTGGGATCCATTTCAAAAAGAAATATGATGCATTTAAATCCCATCATTGTCATCGAAATCTTTGATTGTTGGGGGATAGATTTCATGGGTCCATTTCCACAATCATTTGGATTTTTATCTATTTTAGTTGCATTTGATTATTTCTCAAAATGGGTTGAGGCGATTCCTTGTTGAAACAATGATCACAAAACTATGATTAAATTTTAAAAAAAGAAAATATTTATGTCGATTTGAAATCCCTTGGGCCATTATAAGTGATGGAGGTAAATACTTTTGTAACAGGTCTTTTAAGTCCTTAATGAAAAAGTATGGAGTTACACATAAAGTTTCTACCTCCTATTACCTTAAGACAAATGGTCAAATTGGACTAGAAAATAGGGAAATCAAATAAATTTTGGAAAAAATTGGCAACCCAAATCGTAAAGATTGGTTTTTTCGACTAACTGATGCGTTTTGGGCATACCGAACAACTTTCAAAATATCTTTGGGAATGTCTCATTATCGTCTAGTTTATGGAAAACCTTATCATTTGCCTGTAGAACTTGAGCATACGACATATTGGGCTATTAAAGCATTCAATTCAAACAATGAAAATGTCAGTCATGAATGTAAACTACAATTAGATGAGCTTGAAGAGTTAAAGAAAGATTCGTATGAGAATGCAAAAATTCTTAAAGCTAAAACTAAGGTATTTCATGATAGTCGAATTTCACGAAAAATATTTGAAATTGGTCAAAAAAATTTGCTTTATAATTATCGTCTTCATTTATTTCATGGAAAATTGAAATCCAAATGGAGTGGCTCATTTACTGTGAAACACGTTTGTCCATATGAGGTTATTGACATTAAGAATCTTACGGATGGTGATGTATTTAAAGTGAATGGAAAATGTCTGAAACCATTTTTGGAATGTTCAAATTTTCAAGAATCTTTTTTCCTTTCAAACTCAATGTACTGTGATTGATATATTTTCTTTTCTTTTCTTTTGTATTTGTCTAACTTCCATTTTTCTTGAGTTTTGCAGCATTTTTTGTCTTTTCCCTTTTTGTCAGAATCTTGCACCCCGGTTAAACAGTGGATAACGGTACTCCGTAACTCTAAGTCGATTCTTTCAGTTTCTTAAAATTATTGATACCCTACAATCGAGGCATGGAAGAAATCTTGCAAAACTCCACCGACATTTTCCTTCTCTCCCCCAAAATACTCTGATGAAAATTTACAAAGCATACATCAAAAGAATGAGGCTTCTTATGATCAATGGTATTCCTAGTGATATTCGTTGGGTAACTGAAGCAAGAGTTCACTTGGCAATTGAGTCATTTGACCTTTTCATTTCTTACATACCTAGTTTAGGGAAAAGCACATATGCTAAAAAATGAAGAGCTAGACAATTAGGTGTTTGTTATAAATGTGCACGCTGGGCGTGCAATACTCGTTGTCATTATTTAGGAATGATGTCTGACAATCGCGAAGATAAAATTTAATTCATTAGAAATGGCTTGAGTAATGAATCTTTAGATGATATATCACTGACTCTTGAGACGCATCATAATGGACATGTTCATCGAGTAATTCGCAATTTGCATACACAATTTAAAAAAGAAAGGCAACAATACAGTCTCGGGAATCTGACTTTAAAAGACCATGTTTGTCAATTTATAAAAAAATTGGATGAGAAGCATATCCCTGACCCATAGAAGGCGTTCAAGTCGTTAATGGACATAAAACCAAAGGAAGATGTGAGCCACAATCACAATTACCAGTATATATTATTTCAATTTATTTCTTTGATTTCTTGTCATTTAAATTATTGTTTTGATTTATTTTAATTTACTATTTTGATTTCCTTTACTTTAATTTTTGCCAAAAATATCTAAACTTTTTGACTTTCACGATCTATTTTACTATTCATCTGATAAATTTTTCATTTTACAGGTACTGGTGCTTTTATTACTCACCATTTTTTCAGGATCCAAAAATACAACTCGTCATTTCTCTCTTCAACCCATCCAAATAAGAGAGAGAACACAAATGGAGATAACTTCAAGAAGACGAGTCATTAATATCTGTGTGTTTTGTGGAACTAGCTGTGGAACTAAACCAAAATTTGTTGAGGCTGCAAAAGAATTGGGTAGATTTATGGCGGAAAAAACATGCACTTAGTATATGGCGGTGGAAATCTTGGGCTGATGTGATGTGTTTCAAAGGCCATGTAAGAAGGTGGCAGTCAAGTTTTGTGGATCATTCCAAACCTTTGACAGAGGAAAACCTCATCGGAAAATTAAATGGAGAATAATGCATCGTCTCAGGTATGTCTGAAAGACTTACTGAAATGATCAATCATGCTGACGTTTTTATTGATTTATCAGGTGGGCTGGGCACGTTGGAAGAAATATTCACAGTTGCGTCATGGGCGAATTTGAACATTCACCAAAAACTCATTGGACTACTTAATGTTGATGGATTTTTCAATTTTCTTTTTATATTCTTGAGGATGCCAACAGAAATGAGTTTATTTCAAACCGGTAAAAGATATATTCCTAACTGCAAGAAAAACTGGTGATTTAATTGACCAACTTTTAACTTATGAACCAAAAATCGACCCCATTCTTTCCAAGTTGAACTGGTCTGGTAACGATCGTGGCAAGAAGCGTAGGGTGGACTTGAATCTTAATCCATAATTTTTTTTAAATAGTCGTAGATTCAATTGTCAGTTCCACAATAACCAGGTGATGTTTTCTAAACTATACTTCTTCTTTTTCAGATATTGGGGACAATGTCTCAAATTGGTTTGAGAGAGGGGATAGTTGACTAGATAGTTTTTTTTTTTTTTAATTTTTTTTATGTTTTATTCCAATGTTTTTAGTTGAAAAAATGTTTTTTTTATGATTTTTTATTTTATTGTGATTTTGTGTGAAAAAAAAAAAACTACACACAAACTAACAATAAATTTTTGACTAATCAGTGGAATTGTTGGTCAGAGGTGGTTGTTGTAACATCCCGCCTAGGCCAGGATGCTACCGGCAGGAGACAGGAGAACCCATCTCCATAAGCCTCTAATTCTAATGAAATTTCGGCATGATGTATTCGTAACATCATGCAACCTGGCCTGTAGCCAGCATTCACATACAACAAGAACTCAATCATCTCGGCCTCAGGCCGGAAACACAACATCAAGGCCTCAGGCCTGAACTCAAGAATAAAATATAAAACTTGGCCTCCGGCCACGACTCAAACTAAAACTAAGCTATTACATGATTTGTACAATTAAGAATGCAAATACAATAACTAGACAAAGGGGTCGTGAGGACCCATGCTCGACCCAGGACTCCATTGACTGCAAATGGGGCGATCCACCGTCTTCAAGGTCTTCACATAACTACAGCTACTATCCTGCAAAATTGCAACTGAAAGATGTGAGTCACAATGACTCAGTAAGCAATCATGCAAAAATTTACAAACAGATATAACAGTATGATTCTTTTATCCATTTAGATACTATATTTCCAGTTACTGGCCTCTGATTTGAACACACATTCACAAACTAACTTGATTTCTACATTCGTTATAACTCATCACGTTTTACTTTATTACTAGCAACTGAAGTCCATTACTCTTATTCAATACTACAAGGATTCTTTTCTTGACCTTCCTTGGTACTCTCTACTAACCTGATGCAGACACTTAAAATAACTTTCTCTCTTTCATTATCTTGAAATATCATCAAATCGGTAATATACATTTTCATTTTCATCACAACTACTATCAATCACGTACCCATACATATACAGAGTTAAGTAGCCTTACCTCAATACTCAAATAAAAACTCATAGGATGACGGCATACAACACATACAAATATCTGTAACGTGCTTACATGAATGTGATCATGTTGTCATGTATCAACATCACTGCAAGCCTCTCTGAGGAACTACTAGAACACATGATCATATGCTAAATTGTAAACCTTATCAGCTTGAACGTGTTATGTACAATAAATCAGGTCTGTCACATGTATTAACACCAACTATATGCCTCCCAATGATGACTAGCATATGCAATCTAAATGCATGACATGTGATTTGTTACCAAATTCTATCATGTGGTACAATTTAGAAAATACTTCTTGAAAATCCTTTTTCTGCAAACATATATTAAAATCAAATTTACTGAAAACCTCCCTCAAATCTTCCATTTCTAGAAGTCGTTTCTAAAATCTGTCTTTTGAAAACTGTAAACTATAATCTGTTTTTCGAAGACTAAACACTGAAAATCAATCATTAGTACAAAATCTGAAATCCAAAAGCTCCAAATCTGAAAACTGAGTTTGAAAACTGAAAACTTTATTCTGAAACAATGAACTGAATCTGAACAGTAATCTGTGTCTGAAACTGAAAAGTAAACTTTCTCTGAATCCTGTATTTAAATCTGAAATCCGTATTTGAAACCGAACAATATCTCAAAACTATATTCCATATTTGAAAACCATAACTGAAACTATTTCTGGGTTTTGTATCTCGGAAAACCATTTTCTGAAAAAATCTGATGTTTTCAAAACTCCTTTTTGAAAACTAGTATCTGGGTATCTGTAGAAAAACTGGCGCATGGAGGCGTTACGTATCGTCCGTCCCCCCAGTACGCCTATCTGGAGGCAGAAGTGCAAATCCATGACTTTGGGGTGTTACGTATCGCCGTCCCCCAAAGCATGCCACTACTGTCTCATAATCTGAGGGTCTAGGGGCGTGATATCTCGCCGTCTCCCTAGCCTATCTGGGAGGATCTGAGAGAGTCCCCTCAGTCCTCAACATGTGCACATGCTATTGTATCCGTCAATTCCAGCTGTATCTGAAGTTACATACTGGGGTGAGTTTTTCCCTCATGCCCCGAAAATTAGAAAACTCATACTTAATAACATATCGAAACTGGAAGAAAACATATTTCTGTAACACGGTTTTCAAAAGCTTTCGAAAATAATCATTTAAAACACTTTGAATTCTAAAAACATTTTTAGCTTTTAAATCAATTGTTGAAAATCTCAGCATAATAATAATATATATATATATATATATACACACACACACACACACATATACATGCATATGCATTCTCATGTTTCTTCCTATACCCACCATGCTTTCTTATAATATCACACATGTACATGTGAACGCTCATACACTCTACTAATTAAACATGACTTTAATATCATAAATTTTCAAAATTATGCGTACACACATCATCCAAACTGTTCTAATACAATAAGCATCACATACAAACAAACATCAAATTCTCAGCTTGTAAACTCATTTACCTATATTCATTTGCACATCTATTCTATGTTCATTTAAACATTTCAAAATACTGTTTCGCAAAATACATACTTACCATGCATCAACGTACTACAACCTCTGGCAGTATATATATATATATATACCATTTATCTTATGCACAACTTAAGCACTTATGTTACTAGATGCATACATGTATATATCCATTCCTTGGGTAAAATTTTACACTTGCATTCATACATGTCTAAACACGTCAACTCACATATTTACTAATTTATACTTGTTCCTTAATACAATAGTCTCTATGTTATTACACATATTATATACATATAAGGTTAGGTGTACGATCCCACGCTCATTATGGTCATACGTATATCACAAGCTTCCTAGTTTTATCCAACTTTCTTGATTTTATGCATAATCTAGTTTGTCCGTAACACATCTATGTTTATTTCATTGATAACTCTAGTCTCATTCCCTAGGGTGTAGTTTTTCTACAAACCCCCCATACCCAGGTTTTATTAGATTATATTCATAACTATAACAATCATTCACTTGCTCCATCTGTGTATACATAAACCGGTTCATACCTATGTACATTTCTCTTGGCCTCTGAATACTTCTGTTTATCTTTAACTTATATTTCTACTTATGATTGCTTGCTCTTATCTATACCAGTCCACTAGCTTCTGTCTCATACGATCATCTTTATATACACATATATATACATTTATTAGTTTCATACAAAGTATTATATATATAACCTTATTATGTTCTACTTTTGTTCAACGATACTTCTTAAGTAAACAAGGCATGAGTTACTTACCTGGCTGAGCGAACGCCCGCGATCCGGGTCCGATCTGCCAAAACAAATCACAACATCTGTCAGAACCGCTATTTGCGGAACTTTCAACTCATCTACGATAAACTACGGACTTTCCCCGGAACACCCGAATCGACTCTGATACTACAATCTAAACTTTGTTACTCTAATACATGCTCAATTGCTATTCTGAAATAACTAGAAGGGTCAAATTCTCATTCTACGCGTTTGCGGCAAAACTTGCGGAAAAGTTTCCGCAAACGCTACGGAAGGGTCTCGAACCCTCCGAACTAAACCAAAATTACCCAATTACCCTCGCAATACCATAATTACATCATAACTAAACTTACGATCATTTACGCTCAATCGCGCGAGAAACGCCGTTTTACAGGAATCTCGCTAATTCTACCGGATCGATCACAACTCGTCCGTTTCACCCCGGATTCTACCACATTTATCGTTTTAACATATTAAATCATATTCAATTCATAAACATGCAATTTGCTAATTTACGAAACTACCGGAAACATCCGAATATAAAACGACATACTTTAAAATATGAGATTTTGATCGGAAGGTCGTACCGAAATTCCGAGGCCATATTCGGACTCCCCTCGGCCATACGAACGCGCTGGTGTCGACGGAATTCCGATCGGAGATACCGTTCAAAATGGGTTTACTGTTCATCGACGCTCTTTCCCTCATTTTACGTAATTTCAGCCGCTGTTCGGCAAAACCGTCTCCGCACACTCGTAGTACTCGTCGAGGGCTTCGATTTGGTAGGTGGCACGGCCCGTAAAAAACGGCCCGACGAGCCGGAACAGAACAACCCAAGTCACGCACTATTTTTGCGTCCAGAACTGCCGTTGCCGGCGAACTGGGGATGACGCCGGCCACCACAGGTTGGAGGGGTGGCCGGCGCACCCCCTCGCCGGCTGGCGACGGCCAGCAAGCCGCCGACGCGACAGAAAACAGAAGAGAGGGAGAGGGGGTCGGGTGAGGGGGTTTGAAGAAGTTTGGCCTTTTTGCAATATACTGAAACCTTGGGGCTTTATATAATGCCCTGGCAAATATCATATCAGCCCCTGCAAAAATAACAAATCAGTCCCTATTCTAGAACTCTTTAGAAACTCGCAATTTCGGAGCCCTTATGATGCGATTCTCGAAAAGTGTTCAACGCGAAAGTTGTTCGTATCGGAAAAACGAGTCCAATGGTCTAAACATCAGCTCGATTGGAGTTTTTTTGCTCAGTTCGTGTCCAAAACCATAAACTTTACGCGTTTAACGAAAATCACGTAACTGACTTTTGATCCCACGCGTTTTCCAATGCGAAGAAAATTCATAAAATGATATTCCAACTCATATAACATTGCTCGGACTCTTATTTCTCAACATCCTCACGATCCAAGACTAAAACAATCGTCCGGGAGTCTCCTGGAACAGTTCTGAAAATCCGGGATGTTACAGTTGTGTAAGGAGTTTTCGCTCCTGAGATGTATTTTAAAATAATTCGTAACAAGTTATTTGTGTTCATTTCTTTTTGAATAATTTAAATTTGTGAATTCTCCATAATATGTATTAAATCTGATCTTCATATGCTCATCTGACATGTATTATCAATATACACGGTAACATATAAAATGTGTGAATAAGTTCGATTTTGTAGCCTCTCTAACTCGAGCAATTAAGTCCGTAGAGGTGTTTTAACACTTAGTCCCCTAAGGCCAACTGGTCTGTGAGTCACTGACCCAAAGCTCGTTATATGAGTTAAAGATAAAGCTTAAGGAAATCATACAGTTTTTCTTTTCAATATCTGAGATCCGAACAATTAAGTCTGTATGGGTGTCTTAACACCTAGTGCACTAAAGCCAACTGGTTTGGGAGTCACTGGCCCAAAGCTCGTTATAATGATTGAAGTTGTATTATTATTTTAAAAAAAATCTATTTATAAAGAAACTCTCGTTGCCAAAAGATGTAAACTATAATATAATTTTAGGACAAAACTATTACTCTCTTTTCAACAAGACCTGTGAATATTGTGGGCACAGTGAATTGATTGATAACTTGTTTTATGTGTGTATGGAAGAAGGGTAAAGAATATAGGAGAATTTAATTTAGATAAGAATTTATCTTTTTAAAGTTTTATCGTTTAAATTACTAGGGAATAGTAATAAGCTGGTTGGGGGGTGTGATGAACACTAAAAAATATAAATTTATTAAAAGGAAAATTAATCATTTTATACTTGTAGTTTCATTAATTCCCTTAATTGAACATATTTGTGAAATAATAATTAAATTTATGTTTTATATATTTTTATTGTGAATTTTATTTCTTATGTAGGTGAAATAATACTTTGGAGGCTTAACTAGAAAAATGGACTTAACATTTGAATTTTGGAGACCAAAAACTTGAAAGAGCTTTCTAACCGTGTACAATTTCGGAAAATCCAACTTTGCGTAATTTTTGTATTTTGGCCATAACTTTTTAATCAAATATCGGAGTAAGGTGATTTAAGTTCCAAATGAAAGAAGACTCAAAAATCTATAATTTTGAAGTTCACACGATTTTCTAATTCTGAGATTTTCAAGGCCAAAAGTGATGAAAAATTCAAAGTTTGTTATGTGTAATTATTAAAGTCATTATAAAAAAAATTGAAAATGACAATTTACAATTGTCAAACTTCCACCAAACATGCATGTTTGGTGGAGGAAATGGTGGAGAAAGCTTGCAAAATTTCTATAAATAGAGGTGCTATGCACCTCATTTTCCTCAGCTTCATTCACACGATTCTCTCTGTAATTTTGTGAAGTGATCCATCTCTTGTGTGTTTTATTTTTGTAAACTTTTTCTTCTAATTTCTTTTATTTCAGTAATAAAATTATGAGTGTTTTTATTCAAATTATGAATAGCTAATTTCTTTTTGCTGGGAAAATGGTGAAGCTTTTAATATGAAAATTTAGATTAATCTCACTTATATTATAATATATAAATTTTAATCTAATGATTAATATTTAATTTAATTCTGGATTAATTATTGATAAACTTTGTTACCACCTATATGACTGATTTTATTTATTTGGTATAATTGAGTACCTATCTGGACTTGTTATAGACAAAATTTATCACCGCCTTTATGAGTGGTTTTATTTATTTTGGCATAATTAATTCCTGAAATAAATTAATTGGGTAATAATGACAATTTATATATTTTAAAAAGTGAGTTTTCTAAATTTGAAATATTAAAAGTGGATCCCCTAGCCCCCAACATTTTATTTTATTATTGCAATTTAATTTAAAAATTTTCAATCACTCAAACAATTCAATCTTTTTCTTTTCACTCAAATTATTATTTTATCTTATTAAATCTATTCCATGTGGATCGACCCCGGACTTACCGATTATTTTATTACTTCGACACTCTTATACTTGGGAGTAAAGAACCACTTTGTGAGTCTGTCACTTTGCAATATACAAAGCACTCTGACTGTCACAAAATAATTGAATCTTCTCTTGTTTGTGCCCGAGCTCCTCCAATAACCTTTGGGACAAAATAACTTCCTTACAAGCTTGTGTAGTTGCCATGTATTCAGTTTCTGTTGTAGACAAAGCCATAACACTCTGAACTTGGATACCCAGCTCACTGCTCATTCTGCAAGTAAAAACATATAACCAGTAGTGGATTTTCTTTTATCAAGATCTCCTGCAAAATCTGAATCCACGTAGTCCCTGATAATTATTTCTGATCCTCCATAACATAATGCAACATATGAGGTTCCTTTGATATATCTAAGGACCATCTTAACAATATTCCAATGGTCTCTACCAGGATTCGCCATAAAATGACTAACTGCTCCCACTACTTGTGCAATGTCTAGTCTTGTAAAAATCATGGCATACATTAAGCTTCCCACTGATGATGCATACAGTACTTGAGACATCTCATTCCTCTATGCTTCATTACTAGGACACATAAAAGAGGATAACTTGAAATTAACAGGAAGTATGGTAGAAATTGGATTAAAATCTTCCATGTCAAATCGCCGTAAGATTTTCTTCAAGTAATTTTTCTGAGAAAGCCAAATCTTCATGTTATTTCTATCTCGGTGTATTTGCATCCCTAGAATCTTATTTTCCGGTCCCATATCCTTCATGTCAAACTCCCTAGCTAATTGTGCCTTTAATTCTTGGATTCGATCTTTGTTAAGGCCTGCTACTAACATGTCGTCCACATACAACAACAAAATAATAAAGTCATTATTTTCAAACCTCTTGTAATATGTACAATGGTCTGAACTGAGTCTATTGTATCCAAGGCAAATAATGAAGGAATCAAATCTCTTCTACTAACATCTCGGCGTCTGTTTGAGACCATGTAAAGATTTTTTCAACATGCAAAACCTTCTGGTTGGAGCATATAAATTTCTTCTTCAAGTTCTCCACGAAGAAATGCAGTTTTCACATCCAACTGTTTCAGATTTAGGTCAAAAATAGAACACATAGTCAGAACTACTCTGACTTTTGTAAGTCGAACCACCGGAGAAAATATGTCATTGAAATCAATCCATTCTTTCTGAACATATCATTTCACCACCAATCGTGCGTGATACCGCTCCACTTGATCATTGCTATCTCGATTGATCTTGTTATTACCAATAACTTTTCTTCCACGTGGTAATAGTACTAGATCCCATGTATTATTTCTGTGCAAAGCTTCTATTTTTTCTTGCATTGCTGCAATCCAAAAAGATGCATTTACATCTTTTGTAGCTTCATAGAAAGTTGATGGTTCTCCATCCTCTGTTAGAAGACAATATCTAATATTACTCTCCGTATCATACTCTGAGTGCCAACCTGAAGGTCTTCTCTCTCGAATTGATCGACTAACTTCAGAAGCTTCAAACTCAATTGGTTCTGGTACCTCGTGCTCTAGTGCTGCTTCCGAAGAATCTGAATTTTCTTGTTCTGGATTATTTTCCACCAATATTTTTGTAGTCTCTGTACTTTATTTTGAAGTGCTATCATTTCATTCTTTCTGCAGTTGTTCTTATACAAATATCACATCCCTACTAATGATGATCTTGTGGGTAGTGGGATCCCACAAGCGATACCCCTTTACTCTATCAACATAACCCAAGAAAATACATTTTCTGGATTTTGGATCTAGCTTTATTCTTTTTTGAGCGTTGTACATCACGTATATAGGAAAACCAAAAATGTGAAGAAATGAGTAAGCAACAGGTTTTCTGCTCCACATCTCCATCGGTGTCTTCAAATCATTGACAATTGATGGAGATCTATTTACAACATAACATGTTGTATAAACTGCTTCTGTCCAAAAGTATTTTGGTAGACTATCTATTCTGAGCATATCTCTTACTCTTTCCAGCAGCGTTCTATTCATCCTTTTCGCCACACCATTTTGTCGAGGAGTGTATGGTGTAGTAGTTTACCTTTTGATGCCTTCTTGCTGACAATATGCATCAAAATCCTTGCTGCAATATTCTTCTCCATTATCTGCCCTTAAACACTTGATTCTACTACCAGTTTCAACTTCAATTTGTGCTTTGAAATTTTTAAAAACTGGCATTACATCTGACTTATTTTTGATCGGGTACACCCAATATATTCTAGAAAAATCATCAATAAATGATACAAAATATTTTACTTTCCCCAGAGATTGAACCGGTGCTTCCCAAATATCAGAGTGAATCAATTCTAAAATGATTTTACTCCAGGCACTTGACTTGCTGAATTTTAATCTGTTTTGCTTACTTGTAACACAATACTCACAAAACGGTAGACTAATTGCTTTCAAGCCTGGGAGTAGCTTTTGATTGACGAGAGTCTTCATTTATTGTTCTGACATGTGGCATAGTTTTTGGTGTCCTGAATCGAGTCTCCCAAGAGCATATAAAAGTTTGCTGGAATCTTTTCAGCTTTCAAGACAGTAAGTGCTCATTTCACCATCTTTAATACCCAGTTTTCAACAACGGTCTTGTATCCGAGGTAATCTATTTTCCAATTGACAGAAGATTTTTCTTCAATCCCACAACATGTCGAACATCTAATACAGTGCGAATAGTATAATCGTCCATGTTTATTTTGATGGCTCCAATCTCAGTAATTTTTCAGGCATTATCATTTCCTAGAAAAACCAATCCTCCGGAGACAGATTCATAATAACAAAACCATTCTCTCCTATAGGTCATGTGCTATGTTGCTGCTGTTGGGGTTTTGGGCGATGGGAGCAGCGGAAGCGCGGTTCGGGCGAAATCATAATTTAAATCTTTTTCAAATTACCGAATAAATTATTCAATATCTAATATGAATAATTTATTCATATTTCACCTAAACCTATTTATTCAATATCAAATATCAACATAAATAAGGTTGAAAAATCGCGAAACATTTACGGAAACCTTTTTTTTCCGTAAAATGATGCAAAATACGTTTTTGACCGAACCGACCACCCGACACTTATGGGGACTACCCAGGTCAGCCCCAATAGTGTCAGGGCAGTTCATGGGCTGCCTGAACAGTGACGAACACACTGTTTGGATAGTCGTCACCCGGTTGGCTCAAAATCCACCCGATAACGCAGCTTTTGGCCGTTTTTGCTTATTTCAACTCGGAAATAATTTTCGGAAATTTTTCCAACTCCCAAAACACATCCATTACAATCATAACACATCAAATGCATCACATAATTTCCAGTTTTCAAAATATGATGCAGAAACCAAAAATTCCAATTTTCATGCTTTAAATCCAAATTTTCAAGATTAATCTAATTAATCATAACACCAACCAAAGTCACCATATATGAACAACCCAAGAATAATTCTAGGTGCCACAAGAGTGGTCATAAAACTATAGAATAGCAACTCATCAACAATTGATCAAATTGGACAATAATTACACTAATTACTTCCAAAACTACCTCACACATGCAATACACTTCCATCTCCATCATCCACAAACCAAAGTCACAAAAATTCAGATTTGAAGGAACCCTATAACATTTCTAAATCATCAAGAAATAAGAAATCAAATTACTAAGCTTAGGGTTAAGTAGATTACCTTTTAATCACTTGAAATCCCAAACTTTTTTCTTGATTTTCCTTCAATTTTCCATGGATTCTTCAAATAATTTTCAAACCCATTTTTCCTTCTTTGGTTTCGGAAATGGAGAATGAACAAGAGAGATAAAACAAATTTTCTATTTTTATAATGTGTATGACCGACTTTTTGAGGGCAATATTGTCCTTTTACAATTTAATCAAATTAAATATAAAATAAACTTTATGTAATCCAATCAAAATTAAACACATTTAGTTTAATTAATTCATGTCATATTGACCACTAATAATTGGAAAAATTGCATAACTTTTATGGAAAAAAAAGTTTAATTAATTAATCATTTAAATATTTAACAATTAAATATTCAAATAATCAATTAATATAATTATTATTATATCTGTATTTTATTTACAATATATAACAAATACATATATTTATGGTATGTGTCAAAATCTCATTTGACGAATAATTAATGTGTATCTAATCGTATTATATATCAAATACAAAGACACAATAATTATTATCGGACAAAATCTCCTAATGCATGTGTTATCATTTAACCGATTAAACGATCCGAATTAACTCATTTAATCCGGTGAAGTATTATGAATAATCTATATTATTCATATCGTGTTGCCTAAGTGCTCAACGAATACACTTCATATTGTGGGACTCTCTAAGTTTAGGTTTATCCGTCACGAAATCCAATTTCATGTTCATAATCCACCCACTCATGGATTATGACGACCACGGATAATCTCGCTAAACTATGCAAGCCGAGGTCATAGCATACGTATAATCCCTCCGTCACAGGTTATCCATATTATACCTGGGATATAGATGAGAACGTCAAATCCGTTCGGTATAATATAGTCGACTTTCAATTTACTATCTCTAAATAACACTCAGAACTAATTTTCGAAGTTATACCACGGTCATGGATTTACTAGATCGTAAACACGTGAGGATGCTTATGCCCTGTACACAGGACTGACGAATCCTATCTTGATACGCACTGGATATCATGAGCATCAGTCCACACCCAATGAACATGCGGAGTTCTGATCATGAATAGATCGTTGACGTGACTACCATCAAAGTGTGGAGGATAACTCATATATCCCACTGTGGTATCTCAAGTCAGAGGACCACTATGCTCGCTCAACTCGAGAAGATTCCTTTTGACGTTGGTGCACCATCTATTAGGAAACCTTCAGTGAGTCGTTCATTATCTTATCAAATAAACACCTACATGTCTATACGAGTCTCCCGAGACTCATGGTTTACTGAGATAAACCATCGAACCAAGTCACGATATACGACATGTACTGGTCTCAGGGGATTTTACTAATCGACCCGTGTTAGTAAATCTTGACCAGGAACATTATTTAAGGATGTACATCTTATAGTGTGATTCCCAATGTCAATTACAAACTATGTTGTAACTGCGTACTATATTGTAAATCATAGGGTCTTTATATAATATACACGTATCACTGAACCATATTCAGTTTCGATCTAATCATAATCAGATATCTAATCGTAATTAGATCGAATAAGTGTATAAAATACAAGGGTGCTACCATTAAATTAGTAATATTATGGAAAATAGAATTGCTCGTATTTATGAATCGGACATAAATACGATCCGAATTGGCACTCCGAGCACTAACCCTAACAATTTCTCCCACTTGCTCTAATGCCAATCCACAATATCATATACACATCTCAATGTGTATCACATACTCATGGCCCTCAAGAGCTCACCTACCACTCAAGAGGTAGGCAACAACAAGTAAGCCCGCTTTAACAAATTGAGTCCGTCCAACAAACTGAATCGTTTTCCTTAGCCAGCATCATTCATATTTTGTAGAATCCAAATTCCACATCAATATGACTCAGACGCTATATCAGTATTGTGCTATAGCTTCTGAGTTGTCTATGTATTTAGAGATCAAATCCAAATACTATAAGACAACCGCAAACACTACACTAATATGAAAACTTCTAATCATTGAGGTCATTTTGCAAATTTTTAAGTCAATACTTCAAAAGTCGCAACTGATTCCACTGATTCAGTAGAATCAATAGTGACACTCCCACTGAATCTTTTCTGACTTTATATGACATAGACCGTCTAATGTCATAATTAGGATCAAAACTAATATGACCTTATGGTTGTTGACTAAATTCTCCATGAATTAGAAACTCGTTCTTAATATCTCAAAGATCATGAAGAACATGTTTGAAGAAATATCTTATGGTCTACTGTATATCAAAATAACTCGTAACAATTACAATTAAATTGATATCTTTAATCGCACATAATATAATATTCATTACCCCATCATTCTATGATGTATAAGATTGACTAGACATTCCAATCAATATATCTTTCGATAAAGGAATCATCCTTACGAAATATGAATACTATATTCATAAAAAAAAACACATTAACTGTCAAACAGTTACACTAACTGTCATACATATAGTCTTATTGTGTTAGTTATTAGATCATATCTTAAGTACGACTAATGGGAGTATTTCACAAGTCTCTTAGTTTTAGATCATATATAAAATTTTATATCAAATATAACAGAGACTACTCCAACTGCTTCCACGGAGAAAAGAAGACTCATGATATATAATACTAGAAAGAAATTTGTATGCTCCCACTGACCCTACTGACAAATATGTATTCTCAATGCTTTGATAAAATCAGACAATCTGAATGTATCAAAATTAGAAAACACAGATTTTCGGAAAACTTATCTGAGTCTACAATAGGCTCTATAAACTAGTATATCAAACTGTGATCTTAGCAGAATACAAACTCTAGGGCCATTCTAGAATGAACTCTTCAAACAAAGAAACCACGACAGATCTCTCATTCGAAGAAATCACTGAAGAACGCCACTTTGTATTCTTTAGCCAAAATACATAGTTTAATATCAACATTAACCAGCAGATCTTTAACTGCTCAATTAGTTCGACCAGAGACAGGTATTCTCAAAATCTATAATAGACTACTGAGCATAACCTTTCTCATTGTCATACTATAAAGGTCAAACCTTTATCGAGCTCACTTTGCTTTTGCTACCCAAATAATTTGCACATTTTATAAACTATTCATAACGAACGCTTAATCAAGTTCAAAACTTGATCGCAGTAAGCAATGTACAATCTTAGATCCATGGTTCAATGCTAAGTTCCGGAATCGATATCAAATATCGCTCCCACTATAAGTTATAGGATAATTTTCTTCGAAAAGAAAACAACAGAATCATTAAGTATCAAATACTTTGTAAATGATTCTAACATCCTATTAAACTTATACGGAAGTTGTCTAAGGATCTTTTCATCTTATTAATTACGTAGTTCCATTACAGTTTATCACTCTCACATTTGACTTCAATAAGTCAAATATTTTCTGCAATCATCAACATCCAATGTTAACCACCAAGTAACAAAATAATTTTATTACTCGGGATCGTAGAAAAGATATTCCATTAAATAGAATACGATATTATATTAAATAGAATAAATGATAAACCTTTTACTCGTACCTCCGAGGCACAGGTAGTTTCAATTATATAACTATTATATAAAAGAAAGTCTCAAATCTCACTTTTCAAGACTCAAATTTTCTACCATAAATATCATATATGTAACTGTAGGAACGGATGAAACCTTAATTAAAGAGATGAATAAGTGTTATTGGAGCATAACCCCAAGAGTATTGAAACTAATTCGGTAACACTCAATATCAACGAATCAAATCATATAAAATTTGATTACTCACACTGACCAATTCCATCAAAATGAAATCGTGGAAGTTTAATATTGAGTAAGAATCACATTCATTAAATAACTTTAGAACTAATTGCCTTAAATTCATGTGTTTGATCATATCAAACATCTTTGAACAATTCAAAGACTCACGATGAATTTTATAGTTTTCAACACTTCAAATAGAATATCTTTGAACCATTCAAAATATTCTATCCGTGTTTCATCAGAGATATATTGAAATTTCTCGAACCATTCAAGACGTTCAACATGTTCTCTATTAAAAACACGTAACTAAGTAATGACAAATCATCAAATGAGTTACGAAGTAAAGAAAACTATCTTAGGCAATTACCAATTCATTAAACTACATACATCCAATGTGGTGTGATCTCGTATCAGACCATCTTTTACCATACGGATCAAGCATCTAATGCTTTTATGATAAAATTGTAGGGGTTTTTAGGGGGTGAATCCGGTAACGCAGCGGAAGCGGTGAAAATCCGATTTTCAGATTTCAAAACTTTTTCTCGGATTAATTAAATAAACATGTTTATTTAATATTCCAATAACCAAATTATGAAAATAAATTCAATAAAAAAATTTTAAGTGAATTTACCGAAATGCCCTTGCTTTGGTATTTTGTCCGTTTTAGTCCGAAATTGATCCAATCAATTTTGAATGATTCTAAATCAATTCTAAGATGAACTTATGATGTTCATAACATCAAAACACCAAAAGCACCAAAATCCCCAAATAATTTTGACAAAGCCGAGAGCCTCCTCATTGGAGCACATTTGTGCACTTTGTCATTTCATGTCTCAAAACACATCTAAATGTAATCCAATGAATATGAAACTTTATATGCATCATATACACACACAAATACACAACATATATGAAAAGCCCCAAATTTGGAATTAGTTAAGAACCTTAATTTTTCAATTTCCATAAATTGGACAAATAAGACCAAATACATTAAATCAATTACTTCAATCATCATTATTCCATCCAATCCAAGTCTCAACACAATGAAACAACTCAAGATCAAATCTAGGTCATTTAAGAGTGGGTCAATAACTCTAGATTAGCAACATGGTTTCCAAAACCTTAAAAGAATGTCTATAACTACAATAGTCACAACACTTCCTTCATTACACATGCTTCACACTTCACCAAAACTTCCATCAACAAAAACCACAAGGAACAAAGAAAGTAACATCCTAAGAATTTCATATATTAAAGCCTAGAACCTAAGGAACAAATTCCTTACTAATAGCAAGTTCAAGAAACTTACTAAAAAACCAAGCTTTTTGATTTTTGTCTTTCTTTTCTCAAGCTTCCTTTGTCTTTCACCTATGGACTACCTATGCTCTGATACACAGAACTGACAGATCTTATCTTGATACACATAGGACACCCTGAGGATCTATCTACACCCAACGAACAGGCGGAGGTCTGATCTAAATAGATCGGTGACGTGACTGCCGTCTAAGTGTAGAGGATGTCTCATGTGCCCACAATGGCATCTCAAGTCTAAGAATCACAAGTGCTACTCAACCCAAGAAGATTCTTATTGACGCTGGTGTACCATCAATTAATAATCTTCGGTGAGTCGTTCAGTGTTTATCCGCTGTAAACACCTACACGTCTATACTAGTCTCCAAGACTAATGGTTCATTGAGAAACCATTGGAATCATATATTCCAGTATACGACATGTACCGGTCTCAACTGGTTTACTATACTGACCAAGTAGTGTAAACCTTGACCAGGAACAGTCTGAGAATGACAACGTCATGATACTTCTCAATGTCCGTTGCGACGCTTTTATAACTGTATCATGACTAATCATTCTATGGTCATTACGTCTTTACCATATAGAAAGATAGATTATATTATAGAAACTGCATATATTATTCATAATAATAATGTTTTACATAAGTATTTAATAGAAATACAACCGGGAATTGGCGCTCTGAGCACCAACCCCAACAAAATCTCCCACTTGCTCTAGTGCCAATATCGATTGTATCTAATACCCATCGACTCCACGTGTTTATCAAACAACTTCGGAGGTATGGCCTTCGTCAGCGGGTCTGCTACATTATCTTCACTTGGTACCTTGCACACGAAAATATCCCCTCGTGACACGATCTCTCGAATGATGGTGTACTTGCGTTCCACATGCTTCGACTTCTGATGCGCCCTCGGTTCCTTTGCTTGCGCAATGGCTCCAGTATTATCACAGTATAACGGAATCACATTCTCGATACTTGGGACAACTCCCAATTCTGTGATAAAGTTTTTTATCCACACAGCCTCTTTTGCAGCTTCAGAAGCTGCAATGTATTCCGCCTCAGTGGTGGAATCAGCTGTAGATCCCTGTTTGGAACTCTTCCAACAAACTGCACCTCCGTTAAGGGTAAAGACAAATCCAGATGTAGACTTTCTATCATCGGGATCCGATTGGAAATCGGAATCTGTATACCCATTAACTTGCAGTTCGTTTCCTCCATATATAATCAACTTACCCTTAGTACCTTTAAGATACTTTATGATATGTTTAATGGCCATCTAATGGTCATTACCTGGATTGGACTGATATCGACTAGCTACGCTAACATCGAAACTGATATCAGGCCTCGTACATAACATGGAATACATTATGCTACCCAAACATGAAGCATAAGGTTGGTTAGACATTCTAACCTTCTCATCTTTTGTCTGTGGACACATCTTCTTGGAAAGATGAATCCCATGTCTGAAGGGTATGTTGTTCTGTCTTACAGTTACCAAAGCTATACCGTTCCAAGATCTTATCTACGTACGTTGATTGGGATAACCCAATCAGCCTCCTTTGTCTATCTCTATAGAGTTTTATCCCTAAAACATAGGAAGCTTCTCTCAGGTCCTTCATGGAGAAATTCTTACAGAGGTACGCTTTGACGCTTTGCAACATACCTAAATCATTCCCAATGATTAGGATGTCATCAACATATAGGACTAAAAATACGACCATGCTCCCACTGGCCTTCTGATACACACAGGATTCTTCCGAATTCTTGAGAAAACCAGACGATCTAATAATCTCATCAGATCGAAGATTCCAACTTCGTGAAGCTTGTTTAAGTCCATAAATGGACTTCTTAAGCTTACATACCATACCCGAGGTTTCGCTGGACGTGAAACCTTCCGGCTGTTCCATATAGATTCTTCATCAAGAAATCCATTTAGAAAAGCCGTTTTGACATCATTTGCCAAATCTCGTAGTCATGATACGCAGCTATAGAAAGCAAAATCCGGATATATTTAAGCATTGCTACCGGTGAAAAAGTTTCATCGTAGTCGACGCCAGGTCGCTGCGTGTAACCTTTTGCTACTAGTCGGGCCTTGTAAGTTTCAACCTTACCGTCAGGCCCGCGCTTCCTCTTGTAAACCCATTTACAACCGATAGGAACAATTCCTTCGGGAAGCGGAATCAAGTCCCAAACTTGATTTTCATGCATTGAGTCTATCTCGGATTTCATGGCACTTTGCCATTTCACGGAGTCGATGTCCAACATCGATTCTCTATAGGTGAAAGGATCTGTCTCTTCAACTAAGAGAACATCCAGACTCTTTTCTTGTATCAAATACAAGCGTTCAGGAGGTCTAGATACCCTTTCCGACCTACGGAGTGTGTGTGTTGAAGGTCCTTCATCTACTTGAACTTCAGGTTCCTCCGTTGGCTCGTTGTTTTTCAGGTTGGACTTCATCAAGCTCAACCTGTCTATGATTACCACCTTCTGACAAAAATTCTACTTCTAGAAATTTTGCGAAGCGAGCTACGAACACATTTCGATGCTCGGTATCATAGAACAGATATCCCCTCGTATTCGAAGGATATCCAACAAACCTAAAGTTTTGCCCTCGAGGCGAAAGCTTATCTTGCTGAGTCACCCTGACATAGGCAGGACAACCCCAAACCTTATACCTTAATATAATTAAGATTTGGTCTTCTACCGAACCATATTTGATACGGTGTCATAGGAACAGCCTTTGAAGGAATCTTATTCAAAAGATGTGCGGCTGTTAAGAGACAGTAGCCCCATAAGTAATATGGCAAATCTGTGAAACTCAACATCGATCGGACCATATCCAATAAAGTCCGATTTCTCCTTTCAGATACACCATTGTGCTGTGGTGTACCTGGAGGAGTATATTGAGCGAGAATCCCATTCTCCTTCATATAATTCATGAACTCACCACTTATATATTCACCGCTTCGATCTGATCGAAGGCATTTAATATATTACCAGTTTGTTTTTCTACTTCATTTCGGAACTCTTTGAACTTTTCAAAGGTTTCCGATTTATGTCGCATCAAATACACATAACCGTACCGTGATAAATCATCGGTAAAGGTAACGATGTACGAATAACCACTGTGAGCAGTTTGACTTAGTGGACCACATACATCAGAATGTACGAGTTCCAGTAAGTTAGTGGCGCGGGGTGTCCAACACCAGAAAATGGGGCTTTGGTCATCTTACCCTGAATACATGATTCACAAGTTGGATAGGACTCAATGGTAAGATCTGATATCAAACCATTCCTAACCAATTGGGTAAGGCGTTTAACGCCAATGTGACCAAGTCTCATATGCCAAAGTTCAATATTAAACTACAGGTAAACTACGTTTATTAACTCCAATATTTAATATATCTTTAGAAGTTTGCAATGTATAATGACCATGCTGGTTTGGACAACTAAGGATCTGAATATTATATTTATCATATAAATACAAAGAACTATTCTTAATATTAATACAATAGCCTTCTGTATCCAATACAAAAAGTGTTATAATATTAGCGACACATCCCGGTACAAAATGACAGTCATATAACAAAAGTGTCCTATTCGGAAATGAGATCTCGCATACTCCCACTGCAACTGCATCCAAAGAGTCTCCACTCCCGAATCGCAACTGCATCTCTCCAGGCTTCAGTTTCCTATTTTCCTTCAGCACCTGCAACGAATTGCAAATGTGAATGGGACAAGCAGAATCTAAAATCCAGCTGGATGTAACAGCTTCACAAGCCAAAGATAAATCAATAACTGGAAAAATAAAAGTACCTGATGTAGAAGCTCTGTCTCTCCTCAGCTGGGCAATGTAATCAGGACAGTTCCTTTTCCAGTGCCCGACTTTGCCGCAGTGGTGGCGTTTGTCTTCAGAAGCCCTTTTGGGCTTTGCAATCTTCGCCTGTTGTTGAGGACCAAAAGCATTCTTCTTCTTCTTGCCTTTCTTGTTCTTTCCCTTGGACCATCCTTGGGAAGAAGCCGAAAGAGAAGTAGTTCTAGGAGGGCGAGTCGGTACTCCCTTCTTAAGGTCCTCTTCTGCCGTGAGCAACATCCTATGTAGCTCCTGGTAGGTACAGATAGTCCCGTGCATGTTGAAGTACATCATGAACTGGCGAAATGAAGCTGGCAGTGAACCAAGAATGACACTTCTACCGAGAATGTCATTCAAGATGAGATTATGTTGCCTCAATTGATCGATCAAATCGATCATCTGAAGAACATGTGGGCTAACACTCTGCCCCTCATCCAGACGCGCATGGAACAGTTCCATGGCGACTTTGTGAACAATAACTTGTTCCTGGTTCTCAAACGATTGTCTCAATCGCGTCATCATACTATAGGAATCTAACATACCATAGTACTGTTGCTTGAGTTTCGGAGACAATGAACTAATGATGTATGATTTAACCCTTAAATCATCATCCTTCCAAGTTTCAAAAACTTGGCGTTCCTCCTCCGAAGCATCCTCGCCCACTGCAAGGGGCAACAGACCCTCAAGAACATAACCCAGCTTCTCGGAATAGAGGACAATCCTCAAATCCAATTCCCAATCTGCAAAGTTCTCAGCGCCTTTCAGTTTGTTCGCATCAAGCATACGCGCAAACTGATTTGTGGATTGTGCCGCCATCACCAATCTATCATATAGATCACGAAAAACGGTTAGCAGAAATAAAGCAGTTTCATATAATATAAAAAGCATAAACTAGATCATGGATTTTTAATCTAATATGCCCCTCCCACTAAATCATGCAATACTGTAATCCCAAAACAGAATACAAATATTTAATAATTAAATTAAATACTAATAGTGAAAAGTGGATCCCGTGAATATATTTCGGCTCACAGCAGAGGCATGGTCTCGCCTACGTATATTCATCAGGTAGACAACTCATTTGTCAATCATTCACTAATGACTCCTAAGTATCCGGTCCTGGCCGTTTCTCGTTGTCGCTGCGAAGGCAGGCCCACAAGGAGACGTACCAAGGTTAAACTCGTCAGTGATAAACTCAAGTTACTTACATAATCCTGACAGCTAGGGCACATTCAGAATTCCACTTTTACTTGAATTTACCTAGTATCTGATATACATCCGGTATAAATAAATCTTTATCGGCTACATCCTCACAGCAGAGGCACGGTCTCGGATGTAGTCATAAAGAAGTATTCATAAACCGTATTGACAAGACGGACCATATAACATGCATCAAATACATAATTACATTCAAACCTTATTAATTAGGGATTTTCCCTAAGTGTCATACACCTAAATCTAACCAATTTGGATCCTAATAAGCATGCATAAAGTCAAGAAAACATGATTAAACATTGATTCAATGAAGGCTAATCATTTTAGGTGGCCTAGAATCAGACTCGCTCTGATACCATTTTGTAGGGGTTTTTAGGGGGTGAATCCGGTAACGCAGCGGAAGCGGTGAAAATCCGATTTTCAGATTTCAAAACTTTTTCTCGGATTAATTAAATAAACATGTTATTTAATATTCCAATAATCAAATTATGAAAATAAATTCAATAAAACAATTTTAAGTGAATTTACCGAAATGCCATTGCTTTGGTATTTTGTCCGTTTTATTCCAAAATTGATCCAATCAATTTTGAATGATTTTAAATCATTTCAAAGATGAACTTATGATGTTCATAACATCAAAACACCAAAAGCACCAAAATCCCCAAATAATTTTGACAAAGCCGAGAGCCCCCTCATTGGAGCACATTTGTGCACTTTGTCATTTCATGTCTCAAAACACATCTAAATGTAATCCAATGAACATGAAAATTTATATGCATCATATACATACACAAATACACAACATATATGAAAAGCCCCAAAATTTGGAATTAGTTAAGAACCCTAATTTTTAATTTCCACAAATTGGACAAATTAGACCAAATACATTAAATCAATTACTTCAATCATCATTCTTCCATCCAATCCAAGTCTCAACACAATGAAACAACTCAAGATCAAATTTAGGTCATTTAAGAGTGGGTCAATAACTCTAGATTAGCAACATGGTTTCCAAAACCTTAAAAGAATGTCTATAACTACAATAGTCACAACACTTCCTTCATTACACATGCTTCACACTTCACCAAAACTTCCATCAACAAAAACCACAAGGAACAAAGAAAGTAACATCCTACGAATGTCATATATTAAAGCCTAGAGCCTAAGGAACAAATTCCTTACTAATAGCAAGTTCAAGAAACTTACTAAAAATCCAAGCTTTTTGATTTTTGTCTTTCTTTTCTCAAGCTTCCTTTGTCTTTCTTCAATGGAGTTTTAAGTTTTAGTAAAGTGTATTAGGTTATAATAAATGAAAATTAAATGAAAACAATATATACTTGTGAAAGAATATGCCTTGGCCGAAACTAACATCAAACATATACCAAAAATTTTCATTTCAAATTCATTTCAAAGTCATTTAATCAACTTGACAAATATCTAAAACACTTTATGGATATTTATTTAAGTCAACAATTGCAACTAACATCATTTACTTAATATATCCTAATGTAAGATATTTATATTTTAATTAATTTAATCATTTAACAATTAAATAAAATTAATTAATCAAATACAAATATATTAAATATATGTATAATATTTACATTAAATATTAAAAACATATATTCATTTAGGATATAAGTCAAATAACTCATTTTGACTATTAATTAATGTGTATTTAAATTAATCAAGTATTAAATGTAAATACACAATAATTAGGCAAATGACTATCTAGTCCTTTTAGCACGTATCTTGCGTTTAACCTTTAAACGACTTTACAAATAATCAATATTATTTATTAATGTTGCTCTAGTGCTCTACGATTATGTTTCATTATTGAGACTCTCTAGATTCAGGTATATCCGTCACGAAATCTAATTTCGTGTCCATAATCTATCCACCCGTAGATTATGACGATCACGGATAATCTCGCTGAACCATATAGGTCGAGGTCATGGAAAATGTATAATTCCTCCGTCACAGGTATCCGGATAAGTCCCAGAGATATAGATGTAAACGTCAAATCTCTATCGGGATTATCCAGTCGACTATTCTATTAGCAATCTCAAAAGAATGTTTAGAACTAGCTTCTAAACTTTACCACGGGCCCATGGTTTTATCTGATTGCTAATCATATGGACTACCTATGCTCTGATACACAGAACTGACAGATCCTATCTTGATACACATAGGACACCCTGAGGATCTATCTACACCCAACGAACAGGCGGAGGTCTGATCTAAATAGATCGGTGACGTGACTGCCGTCTAAGTGTAGAGGATGTCTCATGTGCCCACAATGGCATCTCAAGTCTAAGAATCACAAGTGCTACTCAACCCAAGAAGATTCTTATTGACGCTGGTGTACCATTCATTAAGAATCTTCGGTGAGTCGTTCAGTGTTTATCTGCTGTAAACACCTACACGTCTATACTAGTCTCCAAGACTAATGGTTCATTGAGAAACCATTGGAATCATATATTCCAGTATACGACATGTACCGGTCTCAACGGGTTTACTATACTGACCAAGTAGTGTAAACCTTGACCAGGAACAGTCTGAGAATGACAACGTCATGATACTTCTCAATGTCCGTTGCGACGCTTTTGCAACTGTATCATGACTAATCATTCTAGGGTCATTACGTCTTTACCATATAGAAAGATAGATTATATTATAGAAACTGCATATATTATTCATAATAATAATGTTTTACAGAAGTATTTAATAGAAATACAATCGGGAATTGGCGCTCTGAGCACCAACCCCAACAATAATCTCATAAAGCACAGTTCTAAGTTATTTATTTTACCGAATATTTTTCTTAATGCTTATCTTTCATTAATGACACTACTAGTCATCTTAAAATATGTAACAACTGTTTATACAGAGCAAGTATCTATCCAATAGTCACAAGTTCTGATATCAAATATCAAAACAATTATTAATATTATTTTAATTAACTAGACGGGAGATCTGGTATCCAATACCTATAGTTGTCATATTGTGAGAATCGATATTCTTTATACAGAACTATACGTATATCATTTCTTTAGCTTTATAATTTGCGTTCAATTATTCACAACAATTGCAAATGATTGATTAGCAAACTGTGTCAGACACGTGACTTCTAAAAGTCACTAAAGTCAAAAAACGTCATTAAAAGATAAAAAAAAAATACTAAATGGGTTTTCTTAATGTTTGTCAAGAATCTCGAGAAATGAACTATTCAAGTCAATTCTTACTGCATAAGAAATAATTATTTCTAAAACATTATATCCTTAAAAGATATTTATTTAGATTACCTATCGTGACTTAGTAACTAAGTCACAAACCATCTTGATTTTCAAGAAAATCAGAACAACAGTTCCCGATGGCTTCAACTAATCTAACAATATCTAAGTCTACTGTCTTTCTAGAACCTATTCTAGAATTACGCAACCATAAGTAAAGTCAGAAAACCTATTCAAGTAATAAGCATGCAGTGGATTAGAAGCATAATTCTATAAGCAATATAAAATAAAGAAAAATGAAAGCAATATTTTCCAAAATATTACTGTAATATCCCGCCTAGGCCAGGATGCTACCAGCAGGAGACAGGCTAAACCCATCTCCATAAGCCTCTGAATCTAACGAAATTTATGCATGATGTATTCGTAACATCATGCAACCTGGCTTGTAGCCAGCATCAAAAAACAATAAGAACACAACCATCTCGGCCTCAGGCCGGAAACACAACATCAAGGCCTCAGGCCTGAACTCAAAGAATAAAAGTAAATACTTGGCCTCCGGCCAGAACTCAAAACAACAACTACATTATTACATAATTCTTACTTAAATGATACAAATGTAAAATACAATACAAAGGGCCGTGAGAACCCACAACTTGACCCAGGACTCCCTTGACTGCAATTGGGGCGATCCACCGTCTTCAAAGTCTTCACCGAACTACCGCTGCTAACCTGCAAAACTGCAACTGAAAAGATGTGAGTCATATTGACTCAGTAAGTAATCATGCAAATGGTTATAAAGTTTTAATTAAATGTCTATTCCTTATTCATTTCACAAACCTGACACTTGTATTGTACCTTAACTGATCAACACCTGCCAACTTCTGTTTGCTATTACACTATCAAACTTCTATATTACATATGTGTATATATACATATATTCCTATATCACCACCACGAGAAGTTCCATCGTACTACTGGAGCATAACACTAAATTCTGCATACTCTCTATACTTGTTACTAATCAAGTTCAAGTATTTATCAAGTTACATACTGGGGTGAGTTTTTACCTCATGCCCCGAAAACCATAAAACCATAATCTGTATTTTAAAACTGAATAAACTTTTCTAAAAACATCTCTTTTAAAAATCTCCGTTATTTTTCTGCAAAACCGTTTTGAACTTCAAAACCTTTCTCGTTTCATCATGTATGTATATGGATATGATCATGCATGTGTTTATGCGTATGCACAAAGTAATGAACTATGCATTCCATTCCTTATATGCTTATGTCTCGAATCATCTCACTTAGCTTACCTTTATTACTTACCTTACTGATAGCTCACAATCAATATAATGTATAATTTATACTCATACACATACAATCGAAACTCTACTACTATATTAGACCTCGAACGTATATGAGTTCCAATATCTTAGTTCTTAAACTGCTTTGCCATTTCCTAACTATCAACTTATGCACAAGAATCTCAAGTTATAATCTTTTATATATAATCTCATGCTATGCATAATCTATTCATCCATGCTCTTTATCACTTTATACACTCACTTTTATCCTTATGTTGCTAATATTCTTATATAACGCATTAATTACAACTTTCCTTCATATGTCTAATTCACATCTGTTTATCTCATTTATAACTCTAATCGCATTCCCTAGGGTGTAGTTTCTACATCCCTCATACCAAAGTCTTATTAAATTATATTTATGACCTTATTTATATGTTATTATCTAAATATACTTACATGTGCATCTCTATACTTCTATATGCTCATACTCATTTCTTACTCATACCTTTGCTTATAATCACTTATTCTTATCTATATACGTATCTAGTTACACTTGCTTCTTTCTCCCACACTCATCTTTATATATAAATATATATTTGTTTCATGCATATACTATACACAATTCTAGTACATGATTAATTCCGAACACTACTAAATCTTTTAAGTATTAGAGGCATGAGTTACTTACCTGGCTAAATGAATGCCCGCGATCCAGGTCCGATCTGTCAAAACAAATCACAACGCAAGGTTAGTACCGCTATTTGCGGAACTTCCAACTTATCTAAAACAACTACGGGTTTCCTCGGAACATCCGAATCATCTCTGATACTACGGTCTAAGCTTCATTACTCTAGTACATGCTTACATACTATCCTAAACTAGCTAGATGAATCATATTCTCACTTTACGCGTTTGCGGCAAAACCTGCGGAAAAGTTTCCGCAAACGCTACGGAAGGGTCTCGAACCCTCTGGACTAACCCAAAATTACCTAATTACCCTCGCAATATCATATTTACATCATAACTATACTTATGATCAACTATGCTCATTCGCGCGAGAAACTCCGTTTTACCGGAAACTCGCTAATTCTACCGGATCGATCATATCTCATCCGATTCTCCCCGGATTCTACCACATTTATCGTTTTAACATATTAAAACATATCCAATTCATCTCATGCAAATTCGTTACACTACGAAACTATCGGAAACATCCGAATACAAATCGATACACTTTGAAATATCAAATTCTAAACGGAGAGTCATACCGAAATTCCGAGGCCATATTCGGACTCCCAACGGCCATACGAACGCACTAGTGCGATCTAAATTTCGATCGGAGCTATTATTCAACATGGGTTTACTGTTCACCAATACTTTTCTCCTCGTTTTGCGTGATTCTGGCCACTGATCGGTGAAATTGACTCCGCACACACGTAGTACTAGTCGAGGGCTTCGATTTGGCGGGTGGCACGGCTCGTGAGACAAACCGACGAGCCAGGATCGACCTTCTAACGTGCGCGACTTCTCTCCTTCATTTCTCACTGCCGCCGGCGATTCGGCCTCATCGCCGGCCACCATCAACTGCTCGGTGGCCGGGTCTCTTGGTCTGGGTGGTCGCGCCAGCAGGCGGTGGCCGGCAAGCCGCCGGCGCGACCACAACACCAAAATAGCGTGAGAGGGGTCGTGGGGGAAAGGTGAGAGAGGTTTTGAGATTTTGCCCCATTTGTAATTTTTGGAAACCTTAAGGCTTTATATAGCATGCTAGAAAATATCATATAAGCCCTCGCGAAAATTACAAATCAGCCCTCATTCTGGAACCTTCTGGAATATCGCAATTTCAGAGCCCTTCTGATGCGATTCTCGAAAAGTGTTCAACACAAAAGTTGTTCGTCTCAGAAAAAAGAGTCTGATGGTCGAAAAAGAAGCTCGATCGGAGTTCGTTTGCAAATGTTGTGGCCAAAACTGTAAACTTTACTCGTATTACAAAAATCGCGTAACTGACTTTCGATCCCACGCGTTTTCCAACGTGACGAATATTTAAAATAAATTATTCCAACTCATGTAACATCACTTAAACTCTTACTCTTCATCATCTTCATGCTCCGAGACTAAAACATCCGTCCGAGAATCTTTTAAAACAGTCCCGAAAATCTGGGATGTTACAATTACACACTGCTTAAGTTATGGATTTTAAACTCAGCAGTGTCTACCATTACTTTATGTAATACCGTAATCCCCAACGGACTACGAGAATCCAATAATTAAATTGAATTCCATAGTGAGAGTAGGATCCCATGAATATATTTCGACTCATAGTTTTGGCACGATCTCGCCTACGTATATTCACCAGTGACTCATGGTTTTGGTCCTGACTGTTTCTCGTTATGACAGCTTTGGCACGTTCAAGATTTCCACTTTCACTTGAATTTGTCCAGTATCAATATACAATTGGTATGTATAATAATTCTATAACCTACACCCTCACAGCTTTGTCATGATCTCGGATGCAGTTATAGAAAGATACCCATAAACGTACTGTCAAGACGGACCAAGAAACATGTATCCAATACACGTTACTTTAACAACCTTATTTTAAAGCGAGGATTTTCCTCAAGAAGCTATACTCTACATCAATTGCGTAATTTTAATCTAAATCATTTTCTAAACAATTCAATTATACCTTAGAAAACATAACACAATTTAACGATTAAATTTACGTTACATTTTGGTTAACCTAAAACCGAGAAGTAAAGAAACATATCTAGATTACATGCATGCGTGAAAATTAAAATTGGATTAAATATCAAATATCAAGCATGAACAATGTAATGGATGAAGCATCAAACCCGCTCTGATACCATTTTTGTTGGGGTTTTGGGCGATGGGCGCAGCGGAAGCGCGGTTTGGGCGAAATCATAATTTTAAACTTTTTCAAATTACCGAATAAATTATTCAATATCTAATATGAATAATTTATTCATATTTCACCTAAACCTATTTACTCAATATCAAATATTAACATAAATAAGGTTGAAAAGTCGCGAAAGTTTTACGAAAACCATTTTTCCGCAAAAATGATGCAAAACACGTTTTTGACCGAACCTACCACCCGAAACTTATGGGGACTGCCTAGGTCAGCCCCAATAGTGTCAGGGTAGTTCATGGATTGCCCAAACAGTGAAGAACTCACTTTTTGGACAGCCGTCACCCGGTTGGCTCAAAATCCACCCTGTAACGCCATTTTTGGCTGTTTTCGCTTATTTCAACTCAGAAAAAATTTTCGGCAATTGTTCCAACTCCCAAAACACATCTATTACATTCATAACACATCAAATGCATCACATAATTTCCAGTTTTGCAGAATTTGATCCAGAAACCAAAAATTCCAATTTTCATGCTTTAAATCCAAATTTTCAAGATTAATCTAATTAATCATAACACCAACCAAAGTCACCACATATGAACAACCCAAGAAAAATTCTAGGTGCCACAAGAGTGGTCATAACACTCTAGAATAGCAACTCATCAATAATTGATCAAATTGGATAATAATTACACTAATTACTTCCAAAACTACCTCACACATGCAATACACTTCCATCTCCATCATCCACAAACCAAAGCCCCAAAAATTCAGATTTGAAGGAACCCTAGAATATTTCTAAATCATCAAGAAACAAGAAATCAAATTTCTAAGCTTAGGGTTAAGTAGATTACCTTTTAATCACTTGAAGTCCCAAACTTTTTTCTTGATTTTCCTTCAATTTTCCATGGATTCTTCAAATAATTTTCAAATCCATTTTTCCTTCTTTGGTTTCGGCAATGGAGAATGAACAAGAGAGAGAGAAAACAAATTTTCCATTTTTAAAATGTGTATGATCGACCTTTTGAGGGCAATATTATCCTTTTACAATTTAATCAAATTAAATATAAATTAAACTTTATGTAATCCAATCAAAATTGCACAGATTTAGTTTAATTAATTCATGCCATATTGACCAATAATAATTGGACAAATTCCATAACCTTTATGGAAAAAAAAGTTTAATTAATTAATCATTTAAATATTTGACAATTAAATATTCAAATAATCAATTAATATAATTATTATTATATATGTATTTTATTTACAATAAATAACAAATACATATATTTATGGCATGTGTGAAAATCTCATTTGACGAATAATTAATGTGTATCTAATCATATTATGTATCAAATACAAATACGCAATAATTATTATCGGAAAAAATTCCCTAATATATGTGTTATCGTTTAACTGATTAAACGATCCGAATTAACTCATTTAATCCGGTGAAGTATTATGAATAATCCGTATTATTCATATCGTGTTGCCCAAGTGCTCAACGAGTACACTTCATATTGTGGGACTCTCTAAGTGTAGGTTTATCATTCATGAAATCTAATTTCATGTCCATAATCTACACACTCACGGATTATGATAACCACTGATAATCTCGCCAAACTATACAAGCCGAAGTCATAGCATACGTATAATCCCTCTGTCACAGGCTATCCATATTATACGTGGGATATAGATGAGAAAGTCAAATCTGTTCGGTATAATATAGTCTACTTTCAGTTTACGATCTCTAAATAACACTCAGAACTAATTTCTGAAGTTATACCATGGCCATGGATTTACTAGATCGTAAACACGTGAGGATGACTATGCCCTGTACACAGGACTGAAAGATCTTATCTTTATACTGTTGGGGTTGGTGCTCAGAGCGCCAATTCCCGGTTGTATTTCTGTTAAATACTTCTGTAAAACATTATTATTATGAATAATATATGCAGTTTCTATAATATAATCTATTTTTATATATGGTAAAGACATAATGACCCTAGAATGATTAGTCATGATACAGTTGCAAAAGCGTCGCAACGGACATTGAGAAGTATCATGACGTTGTCATTCTCAGACAGTTCCTGGTCAAGGTTTACACTACTTGGTCAGTATAGTAAACCCGTTGAGACCGGTACATGTCGTATACTGGAATATATGATTCCAATGGTTTCTCAATGAACCATAAGTCTTGGAGACTAGTATAGACTTGTAGGTGTTTATAGCGGATAAACACTGAACGACTCACCGAAGATTCTTAATGGATGATACACCAGCGTCAATAAGAATCTTCTTGGGTTGAGTAGCACTTGTGATTCTTAGACTTGAGATGCCATTGTGGGCACATGAGACATCTTCTACACTTAGACGGCAGTCACGTCACCGATCTATTTAGATCAGACCTCCGCCTGTTCGTTGGGTGTAGATAGATCCTCAGGGTGTCCTATGTGTATCAAGATATGATCCTTCAGTTCTGTGTACCAGAGCATAGGTAGTCCATATGATTAGCAATCAGATAAATCCATGGGCCCGTGGTAAAGTTTAGAAGCTAGTTCTAAACATTCTTTTGAGATTGCTAATAGAATAGTCGACTGGATAATCCCGATAGAGATTTGACGTTTAAATCTATATCTCTGGGACTTATCCGGATACCTGTGACGGAGGAATTATACATTTGCCATGACCTCGACCTGTATGGTTCAGCGAGATTATCCGTGATCGTCATAATCTACGGGTGGATAGATTATGGACACGAAATTTGATTTCGTGACGGATATACCTGAACCTAGAGAGTCTCAATAATGAAACATACTCGTAGAGCACTAGAGCAACATTAATAAATAATAATGATTATTTATAAAGTCGTTTAAAGGTTAGACGTAAGATACGTGCTAAAGAGACTAGATAGTCATTTGCCTAATTATTGTGTATTTACATTTAATACTTGATTAATTTAAATACATATTAATTAATAGTCAAAATGAGTTATTTGACTTTTATCCTAAATGAATATATGTTTTTAATATTTAATGTAAATATTATACATATATTTAATATATTTGTATTTGATTAATTAATTAATTATTTAATTGTTAAATGATTAAATTAATTAAAATATAAATATCTTATGTTAGGATATTTAAAGTAAATGACATTAGTTGCAATTGTTGACTTAAATAAATATCTATAAAGTAGTTTTAGATATTTGTATTAAGATAACAAATGCATTTGAAATGAATTTGAAATGAAAAACTTGAATTTCTATGCCTTGTAAATTCGACCAAGGCTTAATTTACACAAGTATAAATTGTTTTTATTTTCTTTTCATTTGGTTAACCTAATACACTTTACCAAAAATAGAAACATTATTGAAGAAACTTAAAGGAAGCTTGAGAAAGAAAGAATGATCAAAGGAAAGCTTGATTTTAGTAAGTTTTTTCCAACTTGCTATTAGTAAGGAAGTTATTCCTTAGCATCTAGGCTTTAATATATGATATCCTTAGGTTATTTCTTTCTTTGTTTCTTGTGGTTTTTGTTGATGGAATTTTGGTGAAGGTGTAAGCATGTATGATGAAGGAAGTTTGTGACTAGTGTAGTTATAAACATTCTTATAAGGTTTTTGGAACCATGTTGCTAATCTAGAGTTGTTGACCCACTCTTAAATGACCTAGATTTGATCTTGAGTTGTTTCATTGTGTTGAGACTTGGATTTGATGATAGAATGATGATTGAAACAATTGATTTAATGTATTTGGTCTAATTTGTCCAATTTGTGGAAATTGAAAAATTAGGGTTCATGACCTATTCCAATTTGGGGCTTTTCATATATGTTGTGCATTTGGGTGTGTATATGATGCATATAAAGTTTCATGTTGATTTGATTTCATTTGGATGCGTTTTGAGACATGAAATGACCAAATGGCCAAATTGGGCACCAAATGGTGCATTCGGCCAAGCACTTGATTTTTGGGTTTTTTTGTAGCTTTTGGTGTTTTGGTGTTTTGAACATGCTAAGCTCATCTTAGAAATGATTTAGAATCATTCAAAATTGATTAGATCAATTTCGGACTAAAATGGACAAAATACCATGTAAGGGTAATTTGGTAATTTCACTTGAATATGATTCATTTGAAATTTTATTTCATAATTTGATTATTGGAATATTAAATAAATATGTTTATTTAATTAATCCGAGAAAATTTTTTGAAATCTGAAAATCGGATTTTCACCGCTTCCGCTGCGTTACCGGATTCACCCCCTAAAAACCCCTACAAAATGGTATCAGAGCGAGTCTGATTCTAGGCCACTTAAAATGATTAGCCTTCATTGAATCAATGTTTAATCATGTTTTCTTGACTTTGTGCATGCTTATTAGGATCTAAACTGGTTAGATTTTGGGTGTATGACACTTAGCGGAAAATCCCTAATAATAAGGTTTAAATGTAATTATGTAATTGATGCATGTTATATGGTCCGTCTTGTCAATACGATTTATGAATATCTCTTTGTGACTACATCCGATACCGTGCCTCTACTGTGAGGGTGTAGCCGATAAAGATTTATTTATACCGGATGTATATTAGATACTAGGTAAATTCAAGTAAAAGCGGAATTCTGAACGTGCCCTAGCTGTGAGAATTACGTAAGTAACTTGAGTTTATCATTGACGAGTTTAACCTTGGTACGTCTCCTTGTGGGCCTGCCTTCGCAGCGACAACGAGAAACGGCCAGGACCGGATACTTAGGAGTCATTAGTGAATGATTGACAAATGAGTTGTCTACCTGATGAATATACGTAGGCGAGACCGTGCCTCTGCTGTGAGCCGAAATATATTCACGGGATCCACTTTTCACTATTAGTATTTAATTTAATTATTAAATATTTGTATTCTGTTTTGGGATTACAGTATTGCATGATTTAGTGGGAGGGGTATATTAGATTAAAATCCATGATCTAGTTTATGCTTTTGATATTATATGAAACTACTTAATTTCTGCTAACCGTTTTTCGTGATCTATATGATAGATTGGCGATGGCGGCACAATCCACAAATCAGTTTGCGCGTATGCTTGATGCGAACAAACTGAAATGCGCTGAGAACTTTGCAGACTGGGAATTGGATTTGAGGATTGTCCTCGATTCCGAGAAGCTGGGTTATGTTCTTGAGGGTCCGTTGCCCCTTGCAGTGGGCGAGGATGCTTCGGAGGAGGAACGCCAAGTTTTTGAAACTTGAACGGATGATGATTTAAGGGTTAAATCATACATCCTTAGTTCACTGTCTCCGAAACTCAAGCAACAGTACTATGGTATGTTAGATTCCTATAGTATGATGACGCGATTGAGACAATCATTTGAGAACCAGGAACAAGTTATTGTTCACAAAGTCGCCATGGAACTGTTCCATGCGCGTCTGGATGAGGGGCAGAGTGTTAGCCCACATGTTCTTCAGATGATCGATTTGATCGATCAATTGAGGCAACATAATCTCATCTTGAATGACATTCTCGGTAGGAGTGTCATTCTTGGTTCACTGCCAGCTTCATTTCGCCAGTTCGGTAGGAGTTTTGAGACATGAAATGACCAAATGGCCAAATTGGGCACCAAATGGTGCATTCGACCAAGGACGTGATTTTTGGGTTTTTTTGTAGCTTTTGGTGTTTTGATGTTTTGAACATGCTTAGTTCATCTTAGAAATGATTTAGAATCATTCAAAATTGATTAGATCAATTTCGGACTAAAATGGACAAAATACCATGTAAGGGTAATTTGGTAATTTCACTTGAATATGATTCATTTGAAATTTTATTTCGTAATTTGATTATTGGAATATTAAATAAATATGTTTATTTAATTAATCCGAGAAAAGGTTTTGAAATCTGAAAATCGGATTTTCACCGCTTCCGCTGCGTTACCGGATTCACCCCCTAAAAACCCTACATATACGCACTAGATATCATGAGCATCAGTCCACACCCAACGAACAGGTGGAGGTCTGATCATGAATAGATCGTTGACGTGACTGCCATCAATGTGTGGAGTATAACTCATATATCCCACTGTGGTATCTCAAGTCAGAGGACCACTATGCTCGCTTAACTCGAGAAGATTCCATTTGACGTTAGTGCACCATCTATTAGGAAACCTTCAGTGAGTCGTTCAGTATCTTATCAAATAAACATCCACATGTCTATACGAGTCTCCCAAGACTCATGGTTCACTGGGATAAACCATCGGACCAAGTCACGATATACGACATGTACTGGTCTTACCGGATTTTACTAACCGACCGGTGTTAGTAACCTTGACCAGGAACTATATTTAAGTATGTACATCTTATAGTACGCTTCCCAATGTCAATTACAAACTATGTTGTAACTGCGCACTATATTGTAAATCATAGGGTCTTTGTGTAATATACACATTGTACGGGCCAAATTTGGGCCAAGGGCATTTTTGATATTTCACCTCAGGCTCAATGTTAGATAAAACCTAAAACCCTCTACCAAACAATATCCGAACAAGACTTGGGCCAAAGGCCCAATTACCTTATCAGGCCCTTACACAAAAGAGAGGCCAACCTCTTGATCTGCCAGCTTTCTAACTAACTGAAAAGAAACGTATTCTCCACGATTTTTTATGATTAAACCGTTACAGCATCCAAAACGCCTTTCATTTAATATATTAATGAGACCTACCTTTGTTAGCCTATAAAAGGAGCCATAATTTAGAAGAAATGAGGGGATGGGGAGAAGCATTACAACCCTAAGCTAAGCTATTCTCACCAGAACCCTCTGTAACACCGGCTACTGCCCTTACGACAGTCAACAGAAGTCAAGGTAACATCAAGCCTTGCTCTTCCATTATTTACAGTTCGTCTTCACTACTGACTTGAGCATCGGAGTGCCTACAGCATCCAACACACTGGTGGGCAGTAACCTCCATGCTCACTCTACCTTTGTTTTACAGGATCGCTAGTGCTCCCAACATGTAAATACTCGATTGTGGACCTCAGGTGAAAACCAGCATCCATAATTTGGCGCCTACCGTTGGGCCTTAGCGATTCACAGCAGGTAAAGATATCACAGTCTACGATTTCTAAAACACAGCCAACCATGGCTTCTAGCAGTGAGCAGACACCAGATCATATGACCACGTAGCTGGCCATACTCCAAGAACGACTACGAACTTTAGAAGAAGAGAACCTGACCATGCGAAACTCTAACACAAACCTCCAGAAGCAACTGGAGCAAATCTCTTCAACCTCGCAACAACCTGATACTCCAGATCATCCCAACAATCCTACAATCCCCACCAATCTCTTGGGGGCATTCAATAATGTGGCAAGCGACAATTCGCTATCAGAAAACCATCCACCAAATCAATAAAGAAGTCAAGATATCTCCCCAACCGACCAGCACGACAAGTTGCCTCCACCATGCGCAAGGAAATGAAAGAGTTCAAGGATGCAATTCTCTCCAGCCTACCTGGTGTCAGACTACTAGTGAGAAAAATTCGAGCCGACACGATCTCAGATACTCTATTTTTGGAGACCATCGCTTCCATTGAACTACCAAGGAAGTTCAGTCCCCTAGTTATGAAGATGTATGATGGATCAACTGACCCAGAAGACCATGTTGTCCATTACAAATACAAAACGATGTCAACTATCTTGGCACCCTACTAGTGGGAGGCTGGAATGTGCAGAGGATTCGGAGAAACATTGGCAGGCCCAGCCCTCACCAGGTTCATCAATCTCTTATACAGATCCATCGAGTCTTACCAAAAACTAGCAGACAAATTTGTTGAGCATTTTGCAAGTTCTTGGAAGCTTGAGAAGACCACCAATGACCTCAATGCCATCCAGCAACAGAGAGGGCAGTCCTTGTGAAGCTACGTAGCTCGCTTCAATAAAGAGAGGATAACAATCTCAGATCTTCATCAGCCTACTACAGTGGAAGCATTCAGAAATGGATTACTTTCAGAAAGTGGACTCTATAAGAAGCTCATTAAATTTCGATGATACACAATAGATCAAGCCATGACTCAGACCCACATTGAGATCAGGTGGGAGGAGGATAAGAGGAACAATAAGAGATGAAGCTCTACCAACCATCACAATGAAAGAATCTTGAATCCTCACAAGCGACCTAATAAATGATGTGCTAGCAATATATCTCAATAAGGTGTCACTTGATGCGATTAGACCATAAAAAGAGCCATAAGCCACCCATTGTCACCTTGGGGACATCATAGTTTCCCAAACAAGTATTCATTGGTTACTTTAAAAAAAATAAAAAAATTTATCCTTCATAAAACTCAAACTTAGGGAGAAACCCACTTGCTCAATCGAAAACATAAACCATCATCCAGCCCAATCGACATACTTCTCCCATTCGACTAAGAAATGAACAAGACACGTCCCTTCAGTAGAACCATTTTTTCTACCACTCATCCCATACGACGAAGCAATATATCTGGCTTGAGGTGGATATCCCAATCGACACTACATGTAAGGAGACTTGCCATGAGAAGGATATCCCAGACGATAATACACAAATGAAGACTCGGCATGGACGTCATAGTCGACACTAAGTGTATGGAGGCTTGGCATGAGAAGGATGTCCTAGTCGACACTACGTGTATGAAGAGTTGGCATGGAGAGGATGTCCCGATGTACAATACTCTAATGAAGACTTGGCATGGACGTCTCAGTCGACACTACATGTATGGAGGATTGGCATGGGAGGGATGTCCCAATCAACACTATGTGTATGAAGAGTTCGCATGAGAAGGATGTCACAGTTGACACTACATGTATGAAGAGTTGGCATAAGGAGGATGTCCCGATGGACAATACTCTAATGAAGACTTGGCATGGACGTCCCAGTCGACACTACATGTATGAAGGCTTGGCATGAGGGGGATGTCTCAATCGACACTACGTGTATGAAGAGTTGGCATGAGGAGGATGTCCCAGTCAACACTATATGTATGAAGAGTTGGCATAAGGAGGATGTCCCGATGGACAATACTCTAATGAAGACTTGACATGGACGTCCCAGTCGACACTACTTGTATTGAGGCTTGGCATTAGGGGGATGTCCCAATCGACACTACGTGTATGAAGAGTTGGCATGAAGAGGATGTCCTGATGGACAATACTTTAATGAGGAATTGGTGTGAAGACATTCCAGTCGATAAGCATGTAAGAAGACTTGGCAAAGACATCTCACTCGACACTACATGGGATTTGGTTTGAAGACGTTCTAATCGACATGCATGTTAGAAGACTTGGCAATGACATCCCACTCGACACTACATGGGGATTTGGTTTGAAGACATTCTAGTCGACATGCATATGACTTTGTGTGAAGACATTCCAGTCGACATGCATGTATGGAGATTTGGTGTTAAGACATCCCAGTCGACATACACAAATGAAGACTCAGATGAAGAATTTACCTCATTGACATCTGCATGTGTGTAGCTTGGGACTTATTGTGGATCCTGGATGCGTGTATGGCTTGAGGTTTGATGTGGCTCCCATTCGACATCTACATGTGTATAACTTGGGACTTGTTGTGGATCTTAGACGCGTGTATAGCTTAAAGAAAATATGTCATTCGACATGACATTAATGAAGGCTTAATATTTGGCTGAGGTTCCATTCGACCCTACATGGAAGGATTGTCATCTTTTCCATACTACATGGATGGATTCCCATCAACTATAGACTCCATTCGATCGTAGACCCTCATTGACCTTTGTCAGGTCTTGTAGAATGAGGAATGAAGACCCTCACTGACCTTTTTCAGGTCTTGTAGAGTGAGGATTGTAGAATGAGGAATGAAGACCCTCACTGACCTTTGTCAGGTCTTGTAGAGTGAGGATTACAGAATGAGGAATGAAGACACTCATTGACATTTGTCAGGTCTTGTAAAATGAGGAATGAAGACCCTCACTGACCTTTTTCGGGTCTTGTAGAGTGGGGACTGTAGAATTAGGAATGAAGACCCTCACCTTTTGTTAGGTAGTAGAGTGAAGAGTGAAGACCCTCATGGACCTTCATAAGGCCTAGTAGAATGAAGATCCTCCTGGACCATCATCAGTTTCAAACGACATCAAAAGACTCCCCTGGTCCTTTGACCCGTAGTATGGGGATGATCCTGACCTTCATCTGGTTCAGTCGACTGGGAACATTCCCCATGGCTCATGTAGAGTCAAGTTCAAGACCTGACATTCATCTTGTCCAGACGACATTGAGGACTCCCCTTGTCCTTTGACCTGTAGTATGAGGATGATACTGACCTTCATCTGGTTCATTCGACTGGGAACATTCCCTATGGCTCATGTAGAGTCAAGTTCAAGACATGACCTTCATCTTGTCCAAATGATATTGAAAACTCCCATGGTCCATTGACCTGTAGTATGAGGATGATCCCGACCTTCATCTAGTTCATTCGACTGGGAAAATTCCCTATGGCTCATGTAGAGTCAAGTTCAAGACCTAGCCTTCATATGGTCCAGATGATATTGAAGACTCCCTGGTCATTTGACTTGTAGTATGGGGATGATACTGACCTTCATCTGGTTCAGTCGACTGGGAACATTCCCTATGGCTCATGTAGAGTCAAGTTCAAGATCTGGCCTTCATTTGGTCTAGACGACATTGAAAACTCCTATGGTCCTTTAACCTGTAGTATGAGGATGATCCTGACCTTCATCTGGTTCAGTCGACTTGGAACATTCCTCATGGACTCATGTCGAGTCAAAAAAAGACTTGGACTTCCCTCAGTCTAGACGACAATGTCGTATGAATTGACTCCTGAACCTTCATCTGGTTCAGTCGACCAAGGACATCCCCCATGGACTCATGTCAAGTCAAATGAAGACTTGGATTTCCCTCAGTCCAGACGACAATGTCGTATGAATTGATTCATAAACCTCCATCTGGTTCAGTCGACCGGGGACATCCCCCATGGACTCATGTCGAGTCAAATGAATACTTGGACTTCCCTCAGTCCAGAAGACAATGTCATATGAATTGACTCATGAACCTTCATCTGGTTCATCGACCGGGGACATCCCCCATTGACTCATGTCGAGTCAAATGAAGACTTGGACTTCCCTCAGTCCAAATGACAATGTCATATGAATTGACTCTTGAACCTTCATCTGGTTCAGTCGACTGGGGAAATCCCTCATGGACTCATGTTGAGTCAAATGAAGACTTGGACTAATCTCAGTCCATACGAAAATGTCGTTTGAATAATACCCTGAACCTTCATCTGGTTCAGTCAACCGGGGACATCCCTCATAGACTCATATCGAGTCAAATGAAGACTTGGACTACTCAACATCCAAACGATTAATGTCTTATGAGCTCTTCTATCCAAACGCACGAAAGGCTTTACTGAACCATCCAAATGACAGAGGATAGTGCATAGAACTATGCATTCTTGACAGGTACTCTTACATCTTGTTTCATATGACATACATTGAAATACTCTCCAAGTCAAGAACTTCTTGACTTAGAGAGTATGAGAAAAACTGTACGAGCCAAATTTGGGCCAAGGGCATTTCTGATATTTCACCTTAGGCCCAATGTCAGATACAACCTAAAACCCTCCACCAAACAATATTAGAACAAGACTTGGGCCAATGGCCCAATTACCTTATCAGGCCCTTACACAAAAGAGAGGCCAACTTCTTGATCTGCCAGCTGCCTAACCAATTGAAAAGAAACGTATTCTCCACGATTTATGTGATTAAACCGTTACAGCATCTAAAACGCCTGTCATTTAATATATTAATGAGACCTACCTTTGTTAGCCTATAAAAGGAGCCATAATTCAGAAGAAATGGGGGGAGATGGGAGAAACATTACAACCTTAAGATAAGTTATTCTCACCAGAACCCTCTGTAACACCGGCCACCGCCCTCACGGCAGTCAAAGAAGTTAAGGTAACATCAAACATTGCTCTTCCATTATTTACAGCTCGTCTTCACTACTGACTTGAGCGTCAGAGTGCCTACGACATCCACCACACTGATGGGCAGTAACCTCCACACTCACTCTACCTTTGTTTTGCAGGATCACTAGTGCCCCCAACCTATAAATTCTCGATTGTGGACCTCATGCGAAAACTAACATCCACACACGTATCCCTGAACCAAATTCAGTTTCGATCTAATCATATTCAGATATCTAATCGTAATTAGATTAAATAAGTGTATAAAAGACAAGGGTGCTACCATTAAATTAGTAATATTATGGAAAATAAAATTGCTCGTATTTATGAATCGGATATAAATACGATCCGGATTGGCACTCCGAGCACCAACCCTAACAGCTGCAGAATCAACCAACCAAGCATCACTTATTTGTTTTCTGCTATCATTGGACATCATTGCTACTTCACTGTAAAATATCTCACCTTCTTCAGAAGTACTTGCAACACATCCTTGACGTGCCTTTTTTTTACCACAGTTGTAGCATTTAACATTCTTCTTATTTTTTCATTTCAACCTGTCATAGTTTTGACTCCCACTTGAGCCATGTTCCATTGAACTCCCTTTTGTCATCGCCAATGCTTCTACTTATTACGAATTAGATGATCCGTCTTCCTTATTTTTCCACATAGACTATTCTTCCAGAGCAACAGCTGCAACTTCATCAAAGACTAGATTACCAATGATAATATTACTTATCAAGTTGATGATAAATTGATCATACGAGTCAAATAGACTTTGGAGTAGAATCTCCGCATGTACATTTGTTGATATACTATAATCCAACACAATGAGTTGGGAAAATAGTGTATTCAAGTTGTTGATGTGATCCGTCATGGATGTGGACTCACTCATTCAAAGAGTATAAAGTCTCATTTTCAAGAAGATCTTGTTGTATAGTGACTTGACCTCGTATAATTTGGTAAATGCATCCTAAATCTCTTTTGCAGTCATCTTCTCTGCAACGCTGGATAACACAGAATCTGCTAAGGCTAGATACAAGTTGACCATAGCGTTGTCATCCATATCCTTCTATTTTTCATCATTCATTCCATCTGGTCTCTCTCCAATTACCGCCAAGGAATTATCTTTTCTCAAGATTGCTTTTATTTTAAGTTTTCATAGGGAAAAGTTACTCCCATTGAACTTCTCAATTTCGAACTTTCCTGCCATGTCTCTGATGACGATCAACTTCTCAATTGAACCAGATTTTTACTATTCATCATGAATAGTACAATATAGGTGAATAGTACCATATATATGAATAATATTGTATACGTGAATAGTTTGTATACGTGACTAGTACCGTATACGTGAATATTGCTATACCATATAAGTGAACAGTCTCCGTGAACAGTAACCATGAACCTGAAGCGCTGATACCACTGTTAGGGGATCGTGGTCTGAAGCTGGCACGCAAGTAAAAAGAAATTGAGAATAATTATTAGTTTAAGAGGCGTTGCCTACCAGCTTAGCCTACCATAAATATTAACAATAAAATAAAACAATGAGACACAGATTTAACGTGGTAAAACCCTCAATGTGAGGGAAACATCCACAGACAAAAGTAGAATGATTTCACTATAGTGAAAAGAATTTTACAACCTCTCTTGAAACACAGGAGTGAACAATCTCACACTCTCTTATAATATGAGAATTACAACTCTCTCATAAACTCTTAAGAAGAAACTATATTTCTCTCTTATAATACAAATGATTTGGTTGAGAATGGAATGAAGAAAATAATGAAATGAAGCCTCTATTTATAGTCATGAGATTCACTATGCAAATATTGATTCTAATTTTTTATTATTTTCTCTTTAAGCATGTGAGACTCACCCACATATTTTTTCTTCTTTCGGTGGTTGTCACCTCTTTTGACTTTAACAGTCGGATCAAGTCGGGTTGCGATTTGAACCTACGATTTGAACCTACCCTATGAACACCCTAATTGGAAGCAGTAACAGGTATGTGAAATTTACGACGATTTATGAGCTTCATATGGTTGAAATTAATGTTTCTAATTGATTGTGGCAAGAATTCGTAACTGCAACTTCAGCAGGCCTTTATGAGCTTTGTGTGATTGAAATTAATTAATGTTTGTAATTGATTGCTTCAAATTCATGGTAACCTTAACAAATCAGGAATTCACTTATGATTTTACTTCAAATTCATTAACTTGCTAGCTCCAATCAATTACAAACATTAATTAATTTCAATCACACAAAGCTCATAAAGGCCTGCTGAAGTTGTGTTGGATTTGGAATATGATGTTTGGAGGAAGATTTCGTTTCTGGATGAAGTTTGGTCTGAAAATGGCAATTGGTAGACCTGGTGAATTAAATTTTCTCGATTTTAGTCCTCCAACTATCATGCATAATCATAAGAACCTGCTGGCTATTTCTTTGCAGCAACTCAAGTAAATCATAAGTTATTATTATTAAAACCGTTGAGTTATGATTGTGAGGTTTAATTGGGTATGATGTGAAAAGAAGCTTGTAATGAACATCCATTTGTCCTGGAATTTAGAGATTGGTTCTTTGCATTGTGTTCAATTTGTGATTGCAGACGCAGCTGGGTGTTTGAGAACAACTTCAAAAAATGTGCAAACGGGCATCTGCAACATATAGCAACTCTCAATGTTCAAATGTCAAATGCTTAATGTTGGCTGATGTTGGTAATTTGCTGACTGATGGATGCTGATATGACCAAACGGAAATGTGCGTTATGTTGTGATTCACCGATCACTTTAGAGAAGATTTGAGGAAAAATCGAATTGTATTTCTATTACTTCAAGAATAAAATACAAGCTTTACAAATAAAACTTTAACAAAAAACCTCAACACTCGCTCTATTTTCTCACACACTTTGGGATGATCTTAAGCTTTCTGGGAAGCCTATATTATAGCCAAAGTTGGCTACTATTCACTCCACCAGTCATGGAGTTGTTATCATGGAGTTGTTTTCATGGAGTTGTTAAAAAATTGGTTGGCTTCTTTTGGTGGCCATCTCTTCAAGCTTTTGGTGGATGCATGGGGCATGCATGCTGACTTTTCAACAAATCTCCCACTCGGTGAAAATTTGCTCAAATCTGAGCCGACCATCAATCATCATCTGACAGCTATCCCGGCTATGTCTCTGAACAACTCTAGCTTGTCCCGAGTAACCACATTTGTTAATATATCGGCTGGATTCTCATCTGTATGGATCTTCACTAGTCCCAGCAGTTGTTGATCCATTACCTTAAGTATCCAGTGATAGCGAATATCAATGTGTTTCGTCCGGGAATGATACATTGAGTTCTTGCTCAAGTCCAGAGCACTCTGACTGTCACAATGTATCTTGTATTTTGTCTGCTTGATCCCTAACTCTTGGAGAAACCGCTTTAGCCACAACATTTCTTTTCCTGCCTCAGCTATGGCAATGTACTGAGCCTCTGTTGTGGATAATGCAATACACATCTGCAATCTTGACTGCCATGATACAGCTCCCCCTGCAAAAGTGTAAATGAATCATGATGTAGATTTCCTACCATCAAGATCTCACGCCATATCTGAATTTGTATAGCCTTCCAAGATCGGATCAGCTTCCCCGTAACATAGATGAAACTTCGTTGTACCCTTGAGGTACCTGAGAATCCATTTGATTGCCTCCCAGTGTTGCTTTCCAGGGTTAGAGAGAAAACGGCTCACTACACCCACTACATGTGCAATATCTGGCCTGGTACATACCATTACATATAAGGCTTCCAACAACTGAAGAATATGGTATTGCTGACATTTCCTCTATCTCTTTCTTTGATGAGGGGCACGAACTCTTGCTCAGTTTGAAATGGTGCGCTTAGCGGAACGCTGACTGGTTTGGCTTTCTGTATATCGAACCTCCTGATTACCCGTTCAATATACCTCTCCTGTGAAAGCCACAACTTCTTGTTCTGTCTGTCACGAACAATCTCCATTCCCAAAATCTGTTGAGCCGGTCCTAAGTCTTTCATGTCGAAAGCCTTGGAGAGTTCTTCTTCAGCTGGCTGATCTTCGTTGCTTCTTGTCCAACAATCAACATGTCATCCACATACAGTAGAAGAGCAACGAAATTTCCATCTGGAAACCTCTGAATGTATACACACTGATCTGCTGCAGTTCTTTTGTAGCCTTGACCCACCATGAATGAGTCGAACTTCTTGTATCATTGCCTCGGTGCTTGCTTGAGCCCGTACAAGCTCCTTTTCAGCTTGCAAACAAGGTTTTCTTTACCTGAAACCTTGAATCCTTTTGGCTGCTCAATGTAGATTTCTTCATTCAGATCACCATGAAGAAATGCTGTTTTGACATCCATCTGTTCAAGCTCCAAGTTCAATTTGGCTACCAATCTAGGATGACTCAGATTGAAGCCATTTTTACCACCGGTGAAAAGATCTCATCAAAGTCAATTCCCTTTTTTTCTGTAGGAATCCTTTGACCACTAGCCGAGCTTTGTGTTTCACAACTTTCCCGCTGCCATCTTTCTTGAACTTGAATACCCATTTGTTCTTCAGTGCCTTCATTCCATGTGGGAGCTTGATTATCTCATAAGTGTTGTTTTTCTGCAGAGATTTCATCTCATCATGCTGACCGGCGTAAACACACACGTATAATGCAAGTGCACATATCGTTCAAGTAGTATAAAAAGTATCGATCCCACGAGGACTTAAAACCTTTTGTTATCAATTTACGGGGCCAATTGATTACCAGTATCTAACAGGTTGTTTAATTGATTTGAAATGGCGACGATTCTAAATTTAAAGACAAGTAAATAAAATTGTTCGAAAGTAGATTTTAAGAAAATTTAATATTAAAAACTATCTAGGGTTGTGATTTATTCCAATATTAATTAAAGATGAAGTGATTATCTTATAGTTAGGTAAAATATTGATTTATTAACCTGGAACACTAATTTATGTAAAAGCCTCTTCCGATGGTCAATTACAAATACCTAGTATAATCCAATTGAACCATATGTCTATGTCAACCAAATTACATAGATTCATTAAGATTAAGTTCCAATTATGGCTACCCCCGCCCGACAAGTATATTCCTATCATGTAAGGAAATCTATTAAAAGGATTATCTATCCTCAAGGAAGATCGTGGGCTATTGAGTCTAAGGTCTTAAACTTAAAATCCCTATGTCTAGTTCATTTTAAGTTTACCTAATCAATTTAATTAATGGCCAGTTAATTAAAGAGCATTAAGATTAAGACTCAATAAATAAATCTTTATTTTACTCAAACTATAATCTAACCCCTTATAAACCCGTGATATTGGATTTCATCACAACCCTAGATAACTAACTTAGTTATGACACATAACTAGGGCTAGTAAAATCTTAAAAGTAAAAACCATAAAGTAACAGTGTTGAAAAGTAATTGCAGTAAAGTAAAAGCTTAAAAGTAAAATAAAATAAAATGCTAAGGTAAAAGGAATAACTTCTACTAAATACTATTTAGATATCTCCCTTAATATAATATATTAACTCGTGATGATAATACCAACCAGCCATATAGCCGGAACCAAAATAACCAGCCATAAAGGCGGAACCAAAATAACCAGCTATAAAGGCGGAACCAAAATAACCAGCCATAAAGGCGGAACCAAAATAACCAGCCATAAAGGCGGAACCAAAATAAAATTACCAACCGACCAATCTGGCGGTATCCTGATTAAGTCAAATTTTAAATAGTAAATATATTATTTTTAAGGGAGATTAATCTAAATAGTACTAGTAAAAGAATTACCTTTCACCCTAGCATAAGGAAGTTACCTCCTCATAGTGAATAGTAAAAATTGTAAAATAAAGAAAGTAAATTATTATTATTACAGAACGTAATTAAAAATTACAAAACTTAATTAAAAGAAACTTAGAGAGAGAAGAACTCCCTAGTTACATCAAAGAAGTGAGAGTGAGAGGTACACTGAAATCTGAAATTTCGAGCTCTATTTATAGGCGTGGATAGGGGTCCAGCGTCACGATGCTGGAACAGTTCAGCGTCGCGACGCCAGCTACAGTGACACGTGTCACTTGCTGATTCACCGGCTCAGATTCTTATCCGATGACGTGGCACTGTTCATGACGTCATTGCTTACGTTACGCTGAGGGCGATTTTCGGCAGCGTTAGATCGCGACACGTGGCACCGGCGTACATTAGCAAGTCCGTTGAGATATCGACACGTGGCACGGCGCAAGATAGCATAGATGATGATTGTCGGCATCGTAGGATGATGACACGTGGCAGACGCAAGTTAGCAAATCTTCTGTGATGGTGACACGTGGCACGGCACACGTTAGCAAAGTCAACTTTTCAGATTCTGACCCGTTGACCCGAGGCATTATAGCAGCACTCGACGCACGTTAGGCGTCGTGACGCCAAAGCTTGGCGCGTCGCGACACGGAGAAATTACCATTTTGCCCTTTTTGCCAATTTTCACAGTTTTGCTCCAAATCACCTCCAGAATGTCCTGAAACTTTATTTATCTACAAAATAACACAAAACACATCAAAATATTCACAAGACTCAAGAAACTATACAAAATATTAGGTTAAATGAGTGAGAAATAGTGATAGATTTACCACTCATCACATGCATTGCGTGCAACCATTTGTCTTTGTCCTTATGAGATATCGCTTCATTGAAGGTTCCTGGCTCCCCCTCTTCAGTAAGCAGAATGTATTATGATCCTGAGTATCTGGCTGATGGAATCCGGCCTCGCTCAGATCTTCGTACTAGAGGTTCTGGCTGTCTGTTGTCATCCGGATCTGTGGATGATCCTGAAGCCTCTGATAGAGCAGGCTGCAGCTCCCCCTGCTCAACACCTCCTTCCTCCTCTGGTTCTGCTTCTGGTATGTCTTGAACCCCATCATCATCTGTGGCCACTGGTGTTGGTGCTGGTGCTGGGGTTGTGTCTGGATTTGCATCGGTATTGTCGGTACTGGTTTTATAAGGCATCTTGGGCTTTTCAATGTCTTCTATTGTCTGTTCTTCAAGAAACACTACATCCCTGCTTCTGATGACCTTCCTTTCCTTCAGGTCCCATAGCCTGTATCCAAATTCTTCGTCTCCATAGCCTATGAAGATGCATGAAGTAGTCCTTGCATCGAGCTTCTGTCTGAGCTCCTTGGATACATGTGCAAATGCTAAACATCCGAATATTCTGAGATGAGAATATGAGGGATTCTTACCAGACCATACTTTCTCCGGCATCTCGAAGTTCAACGGTACAGATGGTGATCTGTTGATCAGGTAGCAGGCGGCACGAACAGCTTCTCCTCATAATGGCTTTGGCAGCTTAGCCATATTGATCATGCTTCTGACTTTCTCCATAATGGTGCGATTCATCCTTTCAGCGACATCATTGTGTTGTGGGGTGCGTAGAACAGTCCTCTCGTGTCGAATGCCGTGGCTTCCGTATAGGCATCGAACTCCCTGGAAGTGTATTCGCCTCCATTGTCTGTGCGAAGGCACTTCGGTTTCTTCCCTGTTTCACGCTTGACCATGGCATGGAATAGTTTGAAATAGTCCAGGACCTGATCCTTTGATTTCAGAAAATTCCCCCAACTTTCCGAGAAGCATCATCAATAAAAGTCAGAAAATTTTATTACCACCTAGTGAGTTTACCTCCAAGGGACCACATACATCAGAGTACACCAGACTGAATATCTCTGATTTCTTTGTAGAAGAGAAATTGAAAGAGACTTTGTGTTGCTTACCGAATAGACAGTGATTGCAAGGATCCAGAGCAATATTTTTGGAGACAGTGATTAGATTCTTCTTTGTCAAGGTAGACAATCCCCTTTCACTCATGTAACCGAGTCTCTAGTGCCACAGATTCTGAGAAGCCTCCCGTTCAACTACATTGAGGCTTTCTGCACAAATATTCACATGAGTCTTGTATAAGGTTCCACAGATATGTCATCGGGCGATGACCATGACACCTTTTATCATCCTCCAAGTGTCGTTGCTGAAGTGGCTAGCATAACCCTGTTTGTCAAGGGCTACCCCCCGATAGTAAGTTGAGCCAAAGTTCTGGAACATGTCTAACCTCCTTCAGGGTTATTGTATACCCTGCATTTGTCCGCAACTGTATTTCACCAATTCCTTTTATCTGAGAAGAATTGGTAATCCCCATCTTCACTGCTCCAAAGTCTCATGCTTTGTATTTTATGAAGAAACCTCTGTGAGGAGTGACGTGGTAGGATGCTGCAGTATCTACCACCCACTCGACATCCTGAGTTGCGGTGTGAAGGCATGCTTCTTCCTGGCCGGAGCATATAGCTACATCCACCGTAGTAACTACTAGTGTCTCCGCGTCATTCTTCTTCGGCTGGTTATTGCCTTGTCCATGCTCCCGTTGCAGTTTCCGGCAATTTTTCTTCAAGTAGACTTCTATGCCACAGTGGAAACACTTGTATGTCTTTTTCCCGTCCTTGAATCTTCCTTTGCTTTTGCTTCTGCCTCTCCTCCCACCTTGATGTTTCTTCTGTTGTCTTCCTTGTTGCTCCGATACAAGGGCTTCTGTTTAATCTGAGCCCACGTCTTTTCTTCTGGCTTCTTCATTTGACAGGGCATCCTTTACCATAGGCATGATAAGTTTGCCTCTTGGAGCTGAGTTGCTGAGAGTAACCACCAGAGTCTCACAGCTATCAGGAAGAGAACTGAGTAGCAATAGGGCTTGAACTTTGTCTGCCATTTGCATGTCTACTGCAGACAATTGGTTCACCAGGCTTTGAAACTCGTTGGTGTGTTCTACAACGGAAGTTCCACTCCGCAGCTTCAGGTTCGCCAAACGCCTCATGATTAAGGCCTTATTCCGAGCTGTTTTGGCCTGGAACATGTCTTCCAATTTCCTCCATATTTCATAAGCATCTGTGTCATATGCTACATGATGGAAGACATTATGGCCGATCCACTGCCTAATCTAACCCAAAGTTCTGTTGTTGAGTTTATTCCAGTCATACTCCTTAACAGACTCTGGTTTTACTCCCTTCAACTCGATGACATCAAACATATATTTACAATGTAAAAAATCTATCATCCTAGGTCTCCAGAGGGAGTAATTAGTGGCAGTCAGTTTAATCATTGCACCAGAATGAGAATCCCCCATCTCCATTTTAAGTTTTAAAGTTTAAAATGAGAATACGCTAAACTCAGGTCTGAATTTCATAAATCTGAGGTAACTGTTGCGTCCGGAACGGTCGAAAATGGTGGAATAGATACTTCGTTGGTCTAAATCCGACACAATGGCTGATTTGTAAATTCCTAAAAGTTCTATGGCAAAATTGTAAATTTCAAAATCTCAGGGGGCTAAATGAAATTTACCAGGCTGCTGACGTGGCAAGTGGGACCGGCTATGCTGATGTGGCAGGTGACGTGGCACGCTGACGTGGCAGGGTGCTGATGTAGCGGACATGTGGCGGCTGACTTGGCAGATGACGTGACGGCTGACATGTTTGCTGACTGGGTGCTGACGTGGCGCTGACTGGGCGCTGACGTGGCGGCCACGTGTGTCGTCTTCAACCTCTGGAGCGCGTGCTGCGCGTGAGGGCGCGTGGGTAGTGCTCTGTGAAGCGCGTGCGGCGTTCTTGGACGTCGGTTTGGTCGCCGGAAAATACCACCGTGCTCGTCTCGATGTGAACTAGCTGATGGTGCCCTCAAATTGGATTTTTGACAACTTTCGTCGGAACTGATTTTCCGATCGGAAGCTCTGTTATCCGGTTTTACGATCCCAAAGGATAACTGAAGCTCTGATACCACTTGTTGTGATTCACCGATCACTTTAGAGAAGATTTGAGGAAAAACCGAATTGTATTTCTATTACTTCAAGAATAAAATACAAGCTTTACAAATAAAACTTTAACAAAAAACCTCAACACTCTCTCTATTTTCTCACATACTTTGGGATGATCTTAAGCTTTTTGGGAAGCCTATATTTATAGCCAAAGTTGGCTACTATTCACTCCACCAATCATGGAGTTGTTAAAAAATTGGTTGGCTTCTTTTGGTGGCCATCTCTTCAAGCTTTTGGTGGATGCATGGGGCATGCATATGCTGACTTTTCAACACATTATTATGTTGTCATTTAGCGAATTTTATGAAAGAACTAGTATCGGTTATCCCCTTGGATTTAATTATTAACAACTAAAACGAAGTTGTTTTCTAATATTAGTTTTCTTATTTTTCAATTCCCACATCGGAAGTTAAAAAGGAATTTGCTTACTATCTATCGGTAGCTAATTGAGTTGATAAAATCTCGTATTGAAAATAAAATGTCTATAATGAGTGGAGGGGATTGGGTTGAAGTTAGGCTAAATCAAGTCTGACATATACACTACAAGAATTAGACCATTTAGCGTCGAATTGTTTCGACGCCATAAGTGACAATTTCGACGCAAATTATATTTAGCGTCGACAAAATTAGACGCAAACAATGGACGATAAAATGTCGACGAAAACCACTTTTAGCGTCGAAATAAGTAAATGCGACGCTAAAAAACAGAATTCTGCGTCCAATTTATTTCGACGCTAAAGAAAACTTTTCGACGCTATATTGTATATTTGGCGACGAAATATATCGACGCAAAAATTCAAACTTTGTCGACGCTAACATATATTTAAAAAGAAATATATGTGCGCTTACAGCGGCCATTTTGTATACTATTAGCGTCGAAATATTCGACGCTAAAAGTAAATAATTTATTTTTTTAAAAATTAGTAATTTACTTATTTTTGGTCTAAAATATTTAATTTAGTTGAAAAAAAATGTAATTAATGACGAAATATTATATTGAAATTTGTTTTAGAAAAAAGAAATATTATATTAAATCTATTTGTTCAAAATGTTTATACAAAACTAAATATAAAATTAATTACTACTGTGATGGGGGGACGCTCGAGCCCGATGCACCATGACTCATTGAGGCCTCGAACATCTGACGGAAAGCCAGCAGTTTCTGTTCCAACTGCTCCATCTTCTTCTCGTGGTCCATCATCTTCTTCTCGTGGTCCACCGTGACCTGTTGTAGCTTCTCCTTAGTCTGCTGCAGCTCGTCTTTGGTGGTGACTAACTCGTCTCGAAGAGAGACATTGTCCGAATTACCATTATTGCGTGCAGATGACGTTGGCTTCTTACGAGTGCCAAGACCAACGTTGTAAGCTGTCTGATTCTTGAAAACCATTTGCGACAGCTGCTCATCTGGTATGGGGTCGGTCCCTGTCTCCTGAGTTTGATTTTGGAGTTCCGTCATTTCGTTCTGTTTCAAAAAATAAGTTAATATTAGAATTTGAGAAAAAAATTTAACATATATAATATTAATTATTTTATTTTAAAAACTGAAACTTACATAGCAGCGTTCGGCTTCTTCATTTATCCATTTCTTCTTGTCATTGTAATGCGTCACACGGAAAAAATCTGGAAATGATTGCACCTCACCTGTGTTACTCTGTTATAAACATAAAATAAATTCAATATTATTCCAGATAGTAAAAAACAATTAACTGTTAAATTTTACGTTAGGATATATTTACCTCAGAATGTTCGGCACGATGTTGGATAAATGGCTTCGAACCTGCACGGTGGTTAAAACGCAAGTGACTTCGATTTTCCGCATTTGCGTGACATTTATCCTGTATTCACCAACACTGTAAGTACCGAAAACAAAGACAATTATAAATTTCTGTTTATTTCAAAATTTACCTCGTGTTTTTTGCTAGACCAAAGCTCACATAAGAATGTCCAATCTTGTTCCTCTATAAAATCAGGCTTGTGTTGTGGAGCATTTGAAGGTCCATGTTCGTCGAATATTGGTTTCAGCACTTTTGTTCTATAATCTTTATAACTTTTCCCCATGTGGTAGTCAATATATTGTTGGACATTCACTTGGGTCAGATCGAACTCGAACCATTCCTACATGATAGGAATATACTTGTCATTTGCGTGACATTTTCAGCCAATCACAGAATGATTTTCTCTCCGATTGATTGAGCACATAACTAGCAGGAGGCTTAATAAAACCTCGAGAGGAGTCTTGTAAATGCAATTCACTGCGAATTCTAAGATCTTGTAGGTCCAATCTAGCATTTACAGTGTCTTTTGTCTTACCCGGAATATTGAATAGTGTACCCACTAAACTCTCACAAATATTTTTCTCTATATGCATTACATCCAAATTATGTCGCAAACTCAGAGTCCCCCAATATTCTAACTCAAAGAAAATACTTTTTCCTGTCCAATTCAACTCTTCAGGTAACCGTTTTCGATTTTTATCTCTATTATTAGGATGTTTACCTGGTGTGTTGTCTTTCAGATGTTGATGTTGGCAAAGTATGTCAAATGCAGACAATCGATTGGGCTTACTCTGAGGTTCATGTTGCCCGTTAAATAATTTACTCCTCCGCCAAGGATGACTCGACTCAAGAAATCTCCTGTGGCCCGTGTATCCGATTTTATTCCGTAATCGTTGCGAAGGTGTATGATCCGCACAAACTGGACATGCCATGTATCCCTTAGTGCTCCATCCAGATAATGAACCATAGGCTGGAAAATCATTAATGGTCCATAATAATGCGGCATGCATCTGAAAATACTGCTCTGAAGCTGCATCATAGGTATGCACACCCACATTCCATAATGTTTGTAACTCCTCGATCAATGGTCTCAAGTAAATATTTATATCTTTACCAGGTGAACGTGGACCAGGGATAAGCAATGACATAAACATGAACGGATCCTTCATACATTTCCATGGAGGTAAGTTATATGGAATGACAATAACGGGCCAGATGCTATAAGAGTTGTACATATTCCCAAATGGGTTAAAACCATCAGAGGCAATACCTAACCTGACATTACGGGGGTCCTCTGCGAAACGAGGGTACATGTCATCAAATTCCTTCCATTCGGTTCCGTCCGCAGGATGTCTAAGTATGCCCTCCGCACCGATCCTCTTTTCATGATGCCACATCATATCAGTCGCTGTGTGTCGTGACATGAACAATCTCTGCAGCCTGGGCGTTAAAGGGAAATATCGCAATATCTTTTGAGGCACTTTCTTCCCCATACCACGGACTTTGTACCGACTTTCACCACATATCGGACAATGTTCAAGTGATTCATACTCGGCACGAAATAATACACAATCAAACTTACAAGCATGAATGGATTCATACCCCATTCCCAGATCACGCAACATTTTCTTTGCCTCGTAGTACGACTTAGGCAATTCGCTTCCAACCGGTAACATTTGGGCCAGTAACTCTAACATCATATCGATACTTTTGTTGGTCATTCTGTTGATCACTTTAATGTGTAATAATTTCACAACGAAATTCAAGATCGACATTCCAGCACCTTCGAATGGAATTTTTTTTGCCTCATCAAGTAGTTCACTAAATAAATTTTGATCATTTCCACTTAACACTGGCATGTCGCCACTAACACTATGACCAAGTTGTGGACCTTGTAAGTCATGCAAAATATCGGCGATCTCATCGTTTGCAGGTTGATTGTAACTACTGCTCCCTTCACCGACATCATAAAACCGTGACTGAGAATTATACTGCTCACCGTGATAAATCCACGTACGGTAAGTTGGTGATATTCCTGGCATGTATAAATGATTATGAACTTCATCTAACCGCTTCCTTTTCCTATTCAAACAATTTGCACATGGACAACGAACACGACCTTCTGCATCAATGTGTTGCTTTGCGACTTCCATAAACTCAGACACTCCATTACGATATTCAACACTCAATCTATCCAGAGAGCTCATCCAATTTCTATCCATTTCAGCAGAATACCTAAATATAATAATATAATCATTAGATATCATTTTACAGTAATCAACATTACTAATTCAGTAATACTTAATTTAAGCATATATATATATATATATATATTTGGTTGATAAATTAAATAGTTTACAAAAAATTATATTTTATTAATTAATATACTTACTGTACATATATGAATCATAAATCACTAACAAACAGCATATAAACAACATATATAATCATAAAAATTGAAAATAATAAAGAAATATGAAACAAGAATTACCTTATCGGAAATTGATTACAATTTTATTGAAAATTTTTAGGAGAGATGTGAGGATGTAGAGGAGAAATTCTGAGATTTCAGAGGATGAAAATGAAGAGAATGAGAGAAAAAACAGAGGGGGAGAAGGGTTGGTGACCTTCTGCATTTTAATCTATCTTTAGCGTCGAATACGGAAATTCGACGCTAAATGTTACAGTTTTTAGCGTCGAATACGTTATGTCGACGCTAATTGTTGATATTTAGCGTCGAATTTAATTTAGACGCGAAAGAATCAAGGATCTGTCGGTGGAAATTTCATAACTATTCAGCGTCGCAAATAGTTTCGACGCTAAAAGTATTATCTTTGGCGTCGATTATACATAATCGACGCCAATTATACATAATCGACGCTAAAAGGTTTTTTCGACGCTGAATATTATACTTTTAGCGTCGAATTTAACTTAGACGCGAAAGAGTCAGGGGTTTGTCGGTGGAAACTTTATAAACCTTTAGCGACTATATTTTTCGACGCTAAAAGTATATTTTTGGCGTCGACACGTTTTGCGACGCTAAAAGTGTAATATTTGGCGCCAAAAATTATTGCAATAATATAATTATTCAGCGTCGAATACTATTCGACGCTAAAGTTCTGTATTTAGCGTCGAAAATAGTTTCGACGCTAAAACATTAATATTCTGCGTCGACAATTTATTCCGTCGCTAAATATTTGACATATAGCGTCGAAAATCATTTTCGACGCTAAATATCACTTTTAGCGTCGAAAACACATTCGACGCTAAATATTTGGACGCTAAAAGCCATAATTCTTGTAGTGCATGAGGAGTAGTCGGTATACAATCCCTAGGACCCCTAATTTAATTATTTCATTTTTTCTCCCTGTTATCTTTTTTTTTGTTAAAAAGAACTTTAGCCTATCTCATATATTTAAGAGTCTTCATTTTAGTAACCACTCGTCTAGGACCGTCTAAATCTCAGAACTAACCTTGAGCTAAAAAAAAAGGCGAAACGGTGGAATGCTGCACTCTAAATGTGGATAAATATCACTAGCTTAGGTTATAGCATGAAACACATGAAATCCCTCGTAAATCTGCAAGGACAACCTTACAAAGTTAAATACCCTTAGGTGACCGATAACACCATCGTTGAAACTGCAAAGTACTGGCTTTTGGAACAATGAAATCATAATTGAAGCAATCAAAGTTTATCTTAATCTACACAAATCAAAAAGAAGAATGCTGTCGTGCAATAATGGCATTCACATACCTTGTGAACATAAAAAAAAAAAAAAAAAAAAAAAAAAAAAAAAAAAAAAAAAAAAAAAAAAAACAACCCAAGAACTTTGGATATAAAGTTTCACATTCACTATTTTTTTCGTTTGTAATTATAAATTATTGGTAGCTAGCTATAAAATAAATATTTTGGGGTTGTATGGGACGACGTCGGATCAGCATTGCGCCACCACTGCCAAATTTTCATATAATACAAGACAAAGATGGATAAGGCATGTAGCTATATATATGAATACGTAACCATTTGCTCTCCACACATATATATATATATATATATATATTATAATCATTTTTTATGAAGAGACGTTGGCTAGCCTTTCAATAAAGTTTACCAATTGATCTTTGCCAAATTGAAAGGTCCATTAATTGATTAAAAAAAAACAAAATGGGAATTATGCATGCATGCATGGCCTTTTGAATGGACATCAATGTTAATATGGATGGGGACAAGAAACATCGGCTACTAATTATCAACCTTTACTCATTATTATAACTTGTACTCAAGTCTCCGTGGATACAAAGTATATTTACAGTGAGCTAAGATGAGATAACTTCAACTTAAGTGGGACCATCTTGAATTATTCTAAATTTTGCGGAATTTTATACGAGTTTTTTGACTGATACTCTAATGATAAAAGATAAAATTATATTACACACTTAAATTTTGAAATTTCTTTAAATATGATGTCTTTATGTCAAATTCTGGGGCCTAATTTATCTATATGGACCGTCCCTAAAATCGTCACTAAATTCAAGTAATTGTGGGTACAAAATACATTTACGGTCATATTAAATGGGCCTAAAGACACTTGAAATATTACTCTTTATATATATATATATATATATAAGTGTTTTAAAATATTTAATATTTTCTCTTTAATATTAAGGTGAAGTTCGCCCTCAATGTGTGTGACTTGATGGTAAAAGGTTTAGCATTTAGTTGTTAAGTCCTGAGATCGAGTTTATGAAGTGTATTTTTTGTAAAAGCTTGGGGCAGACAGATGTTTTACATGTTTTGCTTAAGCTCGGATCGGGTGGTTTGACGGTAGGGTTTTCAATGTTTCAAAAAAAAAATTAAGGTGAAGTTCCTCTCGAATTAATAGTGAGGTTATGTATAGTAATTATTGGGATAATTCAAAGTTTAGTATTGATCTTAATTTAACTATATTTGTATTTTTTTCCCCTTCAAGATCAATATATTTGTTAATTTAACACTGAAATTGCAATATCAACTGGCTTAAAGAATTTTGAGTGGATTTGGTATCTTATAACATTTTTCCTTACCATATTGAAAATGTTCTATAAATATGCAAAAATAACTTATAAACAACTTAGTATCTTTTTTTTTTTCCTTTTTTTGAAAAAAAAAATGTAATGTTTTGCCTTAAAACATATCCATAGATCTTATTGATTTCATATTTTATATGCTAAATTTATTTTATTTTGTACAAATTAATCTTATCTATTCAAGATTTTTAATAATGGATCAATACACATAGAGATCGATGAGTAGCACTTCATTTTAAGAAAAAACAGCATTTTAACAAATTAAAGTTGCATGGTGCCTTTAAACATATCCATGTCTATTTAATATTTTATAATCAAAATTTTTGTTTCATTTTAAACATATCTTATCAACCGAATTAATTATATTTTCCCCAACAGCAAAAAGGCTCATATAATTTGTTATCTTTTGATTTATGATCACGATTTATTTTCTGTTCTTCTATCCCCCAGTATTCAAAGTGATATCCAGCTGGGGGCCAATTTCATCACATATTATGTCAGCTTCTAAAGCATTAGTTGATTGATAGAATTGTTAATGAACTTTGAGATTGAATTACAAAAATGATATGTATTATGATTAATTATATGAGATCTTGACCAGTAATTAGTTATATTAAATCACCCAAAATACAAACCTTTGAATTGACTTTCAAATTATAATAAAATTAAATGTTAATTTTGAAGGGTGAGAAGCCTCACATACTAAATACAGTTCTTATTTTTTTTAATTACGAATCGAATTTAGGTATTGCAGACATAGAACATTCACAAACAATTGAACTGTACCTAGAGAAGAATATTAAACCAATTAATAAAAAAAAACTGACCTCAACTAGGGTCAAAGCCTCAAAATTAGAAGCCAATATCAATTTAAACAAGATTATATTAAATAAGCAGCAAAAGTTGGTATTAATAATTATCATTATATATGTTAGAACAAGGAAAAACTTGCAATCAAGCAATAAGTAAAATTATATCCTCCAAATAAAAAAATTGCTTTGAAATGTAAGTAACTATACAAAAACCTCGGATCATCTAATAAAACAAATAAACTTTACACGTGCAAACGCAATCAATTGTAATAACCTGAATTAGAGTTAATTATATATATATATAAGGCATTAAATATAGTTAAAATAATGAAAATGATGGTACTAATCATATAAGATATGCTCAGCTATTCGAATCGTGAAAGATATACTTGTTATATAAGTCTTATCCTTCCTTCCAGGTGGTCTTTATTATCATACTATCCATCACCTCCCACTTCAATCAAACCCACTAAAAACGATTAAAGTCTAAAGCCAAATCCAACTGGAGGTGCGCTTACGCGATCCCCCTCATTCGAGGTAATTTGTTCGTTTTGCATATTCAACGAAGGTGTTCGAAGGCTGTTCTCCTGAACGGTTCTGTACGATTTTGTCCCCGTAAGGAGCTTCATTCACGTGGACGTGACAGTTAGTATACTCATTTGCCTGACTCTCACTGTGACTCTGCTGAGCGTTGAGATTATTGAGTGACATACAGGCCATTGGTTGCGACTCGAACCATGGACTTTGTTCATATAAGGTTCTTAAGTGCAACCATGGTACCACCAGGACAAGTTATATGCCACTCAATAATCCTAACGCTCCGCGGAACCACTGTGAGAGTCGAACATATGGGCCCACTAAACGCCACATCCATGTGGATGAGGCTTCCTACAGAGACAAAATCGCGCAGGACCGTTCACGAGAGTAGTCCTTGGGTACCTCTGTCGAGTACCCAAAGTGGACAAATGACCTTGTAGAAAGAGAGTTGTGTAAGCGCACCTTCGCCGTTCATGTGGATTTTATGTTTACTATAAGGTAGATAAAAACAAAAGAAAAGATTCTTGTCTTTTAGCTGAATGTAGACTTTATATGGATTGTAAGGTGTGGACTTGAGTCTGACCCCATATATATATATGTGTGTATGTCTATATATAGTCGTGATAAGGTTATTAAAAGACATAGATAATACATACTTCAATACAATGTTATTTATTTTTTATTATATTGAAATTTATTTATTTATTTATTTTTGTAACTTAGTCCTCAGGATGTCCTCATTGAAATCTCTCTCTATATAAATCATATAAGAGAAAAATAATATTTTTCCCTTAAGTCAAGGATCTCTAAAGGTAATAGCCCAATTAATTTAATTTTTATAGTGAAAATAAGAGGTTGTGAGTTCAAATTTAAGAAGATATGTTTAATTTAGGGTTGAGCTGGATTGAATTACAGTATAACTAAAAAAGGAAAACAAAAATATCTTGGATAATTTTATTAAAAAAAATAGGAACTAATTGAGTAATTAACCTAAAATCAGGTAAGTGGATACATATAACTATGTGCCACGTGTAACAATCAGAAGCTGACCACAGTCAAAAGCTATATGAGATAGAACGCAAAATTAATACTTGCCTATATATAAATCACATCTATTAATAAGTAATTATATACAATCATAAAGTACACAAAAACATAAGAAAGAACATAGAGCAGTTTTGCATCATGTTACATACACGTCATAGTATATGCCGAGGCACCTTAATCTGTGCCGTAATAAGTGATTAAGTGGAGTGTTAAGGGTAATTGTCATGTAAAAAAATGAGTTGGGTTCATTGAATTTCTTATTGGGATTGGTGATTTGAGTGTCAATCTGTTTCGTATATATTACTTATTTATGAATACGTACAATCACTTTTTTTTATATAATATTACTCATTTAATGGTAGTATCTCTTATTTTATATATATATATATATATATTTGACAAAGACACATGAATCTACAGTAGTCATACAATTACAATAAGATTTGTAATTGACATTAGGATGTTTCACTACTTGTGATATATTATCAAATAAAGTTCATGATCAAGATTTGCTGACATAAGTCGATTAGTAAAATTTGTTGACACCAATACATGTTTTATATCGAGACTTGATCTGGTAATTTATCACAATGAATCATGAATCTTGGAAGACTTGTATAGACATATATGTGTTTATTTGATGAATGTTGAACGACTCATCTGAAGAATTCCTAATAGATGACAAGCCAATGTCAATAGGAATCTTCTCGAGTCGAGTTGCATATCTAGTCCTTTGACTTGAGATACTATCTGTGGATGTGTGAGTGATCCTCCACACTTTGACAATTGTCACGTCACCAGTCAATCTAGACCAGACCTCCATCTGTTTGTTGGGTGTGGATCAATCCTCATGATATCATGTGATGTATCCAGAGATGATCCGTCAGTCCCTTGTGCGGGATTTAAGTATCTATTTCTAGATTATTTAAATCATTGGCCGAGGTATACTGCGGAAATAAGTTTCGAGTATTTATCTAGAGAATCAAAAATATGCCGCGACATACATGAATTGTACATAACAGAGATTTGATGTTCTCATCTACGTCTTCAGTATAATTCAGATAGCCTATGACAGAGAGATTATACGATATGATTAGAGTTCGACTTGTATGGTTCAGAGTAATTATCTATGATCATCATAATTTGTGGTGGCAAATTATGGACATGAAATGTCTTCCGTGACAAATATACTTGAATAAGAGAGTCCCCGCTAATAAGGTATACCAGTATAGCACTAGGGTAATTAATTACGAATAATATGAATTATTCTAACTTTACACATATCGGGATATTTTTGTATCTAATGTGTGTATATATATGATACATAATTTGATTAGGTATACATTAGGTTCAATTGAATTTTGTCACATGTCAAATGAATAATTATTTAATTAATTAAAAGTTAATTAATTTAATAATTATTTATTACAGAATATTATAGAAATATTCAATAATTTATTAGGAATATTCTTTAATTAATTAAAATTTATTAGATAAGCTTTATGTCTTGGCAAATTTTGGCCACATATGTGACTTTTTAATCTTGGTCAAGTGTTAAATATTATTAAAATGACCAAAATGCCCTTTCATATTTAAATGAAAAATTTGTTCATGGCTAACATTATAATGAAAAATTATTCCGAAAGCGCTTTGATAATTTTTTTTAAATATCACATTAGGGACAAAATCATACTGTATTGAAATTATAATTATTTAGACATTGAAACAGAACTCAGAGTACTATAGTAGTGCGTATAGTGCTTAGAAAAATTTTCAGAATTTTTGGAATCGTTCTGATAGCGTTTTGAGAATTTTCTGCACTAGGAACAAAATGATAATTTGCCGAAATTATAGTGATCAATCATTACTACAGTAATTGGATCACTGTAGTAGTGGGATGGCCAGTTTTAATGGCTGATTTGGTTATTCTGGTCATTTGGTTCGGTAATCTAATAAATCGGTTAACGTGTAATCGCGGAAAATATTTCCGAAAATTTTATCATGAGTTTTATGCATAATCACACCTTAATATTTGATATTAATGAGTATTATAGGTGAAATACGGATAAATTAGATGTATATGATATTAATTAATTTATCCGGATTAAAATATTTTTTAAAAGTCAATTTCGCATGCCGACTCGCTTCCGCAGCATTCGCCCTAACATCTATGTACTATGCATAATTAATTAAAGGGAAATGACATGTATCTATTATAGGAGTAATGATATTTGTATAAAATTATGACAAAATAGTGATAAAATAACCTTTAAAATTACTTAGTTTTAAGAGTTATTTGAGTAACTTTTAATCTAATTTTCAAATAAATTTTATTATATTTGAATAATTTTATGAGGTATTCAAGTCATTTAATACTAATTATATGAAAAATGACTCCAAATTAATGGAAATATTTAACAACATAACAAGGACTAAAACTTATACTTTCAAAATTATAGGAATTAAAATATCATTATGATAATCTACAGACTAGTTTGGCGTAATTTTCCCTTATTAAATTAATTATTAGTTATATATTCATTGTTTTTCATGCAAACAACATGGACCTTCCCCTTCCCCTATATATATATATATATGATCCCGTCCTCGTTTAGTTTGTGTCAAGGTTGAATGATTGGAAAAAAAAACATACAAGGCGGCTTTGCTTTTGGTTTTTGTGATGACTATGTTTTCTACTCAAGATCCCTTGGTTTTTGCATTTGGCCTGCTAGGTAATGTTACTCAATACGTACACATATATATAAGGATTCTATTATGTAGGCGTCCGCATGAAAATTTCGTGCTGACTGCTTACATATATATACATATACATATACATAAATAGAGTTACTAATTTTAATATGGTTCATTTTGATGTTATTATAGGCAACGTGGTCTCCTTCATTGTTTTTCTAGCCCCAATGTATGTTTAATTTGTTCATTCAACTTTCCTTCTTGGTGAAACTTACATTAAAAAAAAAAAATGTCATAATTTGAACTGAATATTATTATTTTCAGGCCAACGTTTTATAGGGTATGCAAAAAGAAATCAACTGAAAGGTTCCAATCAATTCCTTATGTGGTGGCTCTGTTCAGTGCAATGCTTTGGATATATTACGCAATGATGAAGACCAACGCTTCACTTCTCATCACCATTAACGCTTTCGGCTGTGTCATCGAGACCATTTACCTAGCTCTCTATATTACTTTTGCCTCAAAGCAAGCTAGGGTATGTTATCTTTCGTTGCCATTAATTAAATAATGATATATGTACTCTCTCAGCGCCGAATTTTTATCTTTTAACGACAAAAAATATGGTTATAATAAGTAATGAATGAACTGTAGATGTACACTTTGAGGCTGCTTCTGTTGTTGAATTTCGGAGGATTTTGCTCGATTCTACTGCTCTCTCACTTTTTGGCCAAAAGGTCAGCTCGTGTTCATCTTCTTGGATGGGTTTGTGTAGTGTTCAGTGTCGGTGTATTTGCTGCACCTTTAAGCATAATGGTAAGTTTATACATATTTAGAAAGCAGTTACTTAAATTTCTTTTTTCATTATTAATTAAAATAATTTATGTTTATATTTATGTTATTTAATTTGCAGAGACTGGTGATACGCACCAAGAGTGTGGAGTTTATGCCATTTTATTTATCATTGTTTCTCACTCTGAATGCTGTCATGTGGTTCTTTTATGGATTGTTCTTAAAGGATTTCTATGTTGCAGTAAGTTCTGTACTTCAATAATTATAAAGATTTTATATCCGGTGCATGCATAAGGTTTTCGTTATAATTAGGGTTTAGGAAATATTCTGACGTAAATATATAATCTTATTCTTATTTTTTACAGACTGTTTTTAGGATTTGACTAGGCACGGATAAGAAAAAAATATGCATATATTATTTAATTGATTATAAATTTTTCTTTGGACAGGTTCCAAATATATTGGGTTTTATCTTCGGAGTTATTCAGATGATACTCTATGCAATCTACAAGAAATACAAGACAGTTGTAGTCGAGGATGTTAAGGTACCAGAACACTAAGTGAATGTTGTGAAACTGAGCACAAATGTGACTTCAGATGAGCAAACCAATACTAATATTGATAAGAATAAGATTGATGAGAGCGATCAAGCAGAAGATAATTGCCATGAGAGAAGCATTGAATCCTGCAATCAAGATCCATTAAACAAATGTTAAAAGTGTGTCTGTGTGTGATTATTATTAATTCCTCTTTGCTGCTGCTGCTGCTTTGGTGCTTTTGTAATTTTGTGATGTTTATCTTTTTTAATTATCTAAATTTCTAAGTTACTTTCTGTTGATGATGTAAAAATATTTCCGTAAAAGGAGGGATTGTGTATGACGCCATATGTTCATTTCATGTTTCCACTTTCATGGGTAGATATTATCTGATGATGCTATTTTGTTATAGGGTTGCCTTTCTGATGATATGATCTTCTTAATTAATCATATAGCCGCAAAATCTTCACTCCAAGTCTAAGAAAATTCAAAATTATATATTTATTTTTCTTTTAATAGTATATGCATTAGATTAAGTTAATGATCAAGGTGCTAATGGGCTTACATATAAATATATATGTGACATGATAAAAAAAATTAACAAAAGTACCATAAATTAATAAATTAATGGATCTATGTAAGTGGAAATATTTCAATTCCGCCTATACTTAAGTTGTAATATATTTTCATATCTAAAATTCTTAAGTCTTGAAAACTATCGTAAAACTAGTCAAATTCTGATGACGTAAATCCTAAACTTAAATTAATGGACTACATTCCTCATATATTTGAAACTATTGACTGCTATCATATATAATTGCTTCATTTTTTAATTATCTATAGAACTTTTTAAGAACAGACAAAGGATATTTCAGCATAAAATAATTTTAATACTATATGCTTGCTTTAATATGAAAGTGGTAGGCCTTCTTGATGAATTATAAGACCACTACTAATATTTATTGGAACTATATATGCTCGCATGATTTGTCCAGTTCTTTCTATATTTTAGGAATAAGAACTTCTTATACTGGGTGTTCAATAGTTAATTTATATATAGATTCACGTCCGTACATTATTAACATACAAAGAAGCTAAAATACCCACACAAAATATTAAGGATATTATGTTAAAACGGCAACTATAATATCACTTCCTATTATAAGTCTCTATTTTGGGAAGATTTCAATTTCCACTATCAGTGTACATATTTGAATTTTATTTTCCTATTATTGGTTTCTTGTATTGCCTATATAAATACTGTTACACTGTAATTATATTTAGATTGAAATACAAAGATTATTCAATTCAATCTCTAACATGGTATCAGACAGTTTTTTTTCCCCAGGTCTTGTTAATTCTTTGCCGCCGGTGACCACTTCTGTCGCTCGTGTCATTCACGCGTCACTGCCCTGCGCGTGTTTTACACTCGCCATCGCTCTCTAGGCCAAATCAACCCACGATTTCGATGCCGTTGGACTCAGAACCGCCACGTCCATTCTGTCTCTGCCCCTTTCCTCGCCGATTTCGGCCTCTGCTGTTCCAATTTGTGCCTCCATCGATTCTTCAAACCCTCATTTTTGGGCGTTTCGTATCGCCGACAATTCTTCTCTCACCGCCACCGCCGGACTATTCCATGGTCTCTCATTGACCTTTGGTCACCTCTAGCACTCCTCCTCCGTGACTATCGACGCCGTTTGAAGTCCTTCAGGGGTGTTTTTTGTTAGATCTCTCCACTTCTACCGTCATGTATATTTTCGGAAATTATGGGCCTGTTATTTTCCTTGATTTGGGAAAATTTGTTATTTTCAGTCTTTTAGTTCAAATATGTATTTTTCAGATGTTTTAGGGCATTTTCGTAATTTTCCAAAGTTTGGGATTTTTTTTTTCAAAATTTCAAACTTTGCGCCTTCCTTAAGGATTCTGTGGATTTTTTTTGCCTTTTTATTACAAATTTTTTATTGTCTCCTCCAGGTTATTTTAGACTTTGACGATTCTCTCCATGAAGAAATTTGACATCTCATAATCTATTCAGATCCTCCTTGACTGTCACAATTATGTCATATGAGCTTAAGCTATGGCCAACTTTCTCAACGGCCGTAAACTCTGGCGCTATATTACTGGTGTTGGAGTTGGTGCTTGAAGTGCCAATACAATTATACATTTTATTATTTATTAATAAAATAAATACATTTTCATTTCATACCTTATTAATAGTATTGTCATTATGCATATTATATTGATGTATAGATATGCTAAGAACGACATCGACCTTATAATAGTCTTATAGTAATACTGGATATTAGGTGGTCTGACATTGAGATACGTATTAATATTGTAAATTATTCTTAAAGTATATATTCATGGTCGTTAGTTTTGAAATACGTTCGAATTCATATAACATAGAAGACTAGCACAAGTCGTATATTGTAATTGGAGTTCCAATGGTTTAACCCGATGTACCATAAGTTTTGGAAACTCATATAGATGTATGGGTATTGGTTGGACCGAATACTGAATGACTCACAGGTGATTCCTAATAGTTGGAAGTACACACCACCGTCAATAGGAATCTCCTCGAATCGAGTAGCATATGTAATCCTTTGACTATAGGATATCATTGATTTTTTGTGAGATCCTCCACACTTTGATGCCATGTATGTCAGAAACCTTTCATGGTCTGGCCACTAGATGCTCGTTGGGTGTGGACCGATGCACTCAATAATCAAGTGCGAAGAAAGATAAGATCTGTCGGCCCGTATGTGTACCATTAGGGGTTTAGGTATCCATGCTATTAAGGTCATGATTCTTAAAGCTTTGGCCAAAATCGATCACCTAGGGTGAATCGCATCAGTTATGAAGAATCGTGGACATGTCGACATGAGATGTGCACCTCAGAAACTTGACGGTGTATTCTATATTTCCTAAGCACAACTCGGATAGCCTATGACGGAGAGATTGTTAAACATATGTGATGACCTCGACTTGTATAGTTCAAAAAGGTCGTTCGTGTTCTTCAAGAATTCGGAGGTGGTCGAATTGTGTACATATTAGCTAGTCTTATATGACGAACGTGTCTGAACTTAGAGAGTCATAATATGAAGTGTACTTGTTGAGCACTTGGTGTTGGTTTCTAATTAGGTCCCAAGAATCATCAAATCAAGCACAAAAACGCATGAATACACAAAGGAGAATGGCGGAAACATACTCACAATGAACGGATCTTGCGACGCGATGAACACGAGCCTTCAAGCTCCCTCAAAAGTCACGGCAGTAGCTTCCTTGGGCAGTGGACTGCTCAGTTTTGACTGGTTTGGTTCCTACAAGAATCGGTCATGGGAGACTCCATTGAAGCTCCAAGCTTTGTGATTCCAAGCTCACGAAATCGTTTCCCTATCACCTTAGGAAGACTCAAGCACTTTGTATTTTGCAACAAAAATACTTCTCTTGCTTCTCTTTTGTGTTCGGCAGAACCAGAAATGGAGAAGGGAAGAATCGGCTCCAAGCCGTGAGAGAAGAGGAGGGAAAATAGAGGAAACCGTGTGGGGTGAGAGAGAGAAAAGAAAATAAAAAATGTTTTATATATTTGATTTTCTAAAAATCAAATACCAAAAACCTTTTTCAATTTTCCAAAAAAAAAAAAAAGTCAAAAGGCAAAAAGCAATTAATGATTTTCAACTACCACATCAATCACTCAAATCAATAAATCAAATTGTCACATCACTCAAAGTGACATGTGATTTGACGCTTGATGTGACTTGCGATTTGACGCTCGATTTGACTTGCGTGCTGCACTCGAATTCGAAATGCGAATGCGCTCGTAAAAAATCCCGGGCTCGGGTTCGCTAATTCCAAATTAACGAATTTTCTGTTGCGACGCAATTAAACGATTACGCCTAGCGAAATCACTATTCACGTCGCTAACGAATTAATTCTAAATTAATTCGTTCGCCCGAATTAAAATCTAATTTTAATTTTGCGTCGAAATCCAATTTCGCATAATATATCGATATTATTTTATCGATTAATTCCAAATTAATCGTTCTCTCTCTTTAATTAATATTTTATCCCAAATAAAATATCTCCGTAATTAATCCCAGATTAATTTTCTCTCTCATTAAATTAATCCCAGATTAATAAAGTGCGAGTCATACATCATCGGTGAATCTTCTGGAAGCGACCCATGAGATCCACGGATATGTTGGCAGTAAATACGGTCGTCGGACTATCCGAACACGTAAGTACCTCGTACTACGTTTATACCGATTTACAAGACAATGTTGGCTTCTAGCAAAGCGTCATGCCTACCCAATTCTCCAAAATATCACTATAGGAATATGTGATCTATATCAAGCGTAGTATACCGTAGTATTGCGTATTTCGATCCAACATCGGATAATCACGTGCTAGGCCTGGGGCTGGAATTGTGTCTGCCCCGTACGAAGCACATATCGGATGTCTGGTAACTAGTCTCTATAATCGGATATACATGACCTAGTCATAATATCCCGATAGCTCGAGCATTTAAGAGAACAAGTTTCGTATCCTATGTGGCCATCATCTCCACTATGACTGGAGTGATACTTCCGTCTTAACATCACACCCAACACACTACGATTTTCAATATATCCAGCATTGGCGTACACAGAACCTGTTAAAGCCCTGGACGACCTCAACCAAAGTATATTGATTGTCGCAAGTATTAGCGGTGCAAGTCTCAGGTTAAGACCAAATACACCTACCCTGATTTCGGACTTCCATAGACACATAGTCATACTACCAATGGAATTCCGAGGGGGTCTATCCAGAGCGAAGCTGTTTCCCGTACCATCGGTAAAACACAACCTCATATTACACTTGCATGAGTATCCTATACCCAAATATATGAGAACTATGTCGTTGTGTCCTCACAACGCGCACAAGTGTAATACTAGTCTTTTACGTATTTATCGATGTCCAATCTCGATAATACTCTGACTATGGATATTTAATGATTTATCCTACATGGACTGATACTGTCTCATATCATTCTCTATCCAGGAACAAATCATATGGACCTCTTATCATTTATATATCTATGTGATATAATCACAAATGATAAGAGTGCAATCTCCTTTGTCACATAGTTAATTTTTACAACAACACCATGATCTGTACAAATAGTGACGCTATGGGTCATAATTGTCCAACAATCTCCCACTTGGCCTATAGCCAGTCACTCGAGTGCTTGACACCCGAACTATGTACGGTTGGCTCAAACTGCTGAGAAAATCTTTCGTCAGCGGATTTGTATGAATATCATCTTGATGTGATTTATTCGATCATCACATCGCCACGATGTATGATCCGAACGAATCAGATGAATATCTAAGTAAGTATTGGATCGTTGATGAGACCATTAATTCTTTAGCCTGTGCTGACGCTTAGCTCAGCTGCTAACAGAATTATATCTAATCTAATTAGATTTGTTATTGACCTAGATGGCTTCTATTGCTGCCTCAACTGCTGCAATTAACCCGCATTTGTTGTTTATTCGGTAACAATATCTTGCTTGGAAGATTTCTAGCTCACTGTACCGTTATTCAATTAACTTTATGGTACCGTTTGCGACTTTTAGTCGTCTTTATCGGTTATAGAAAACTTGCTACAGTGATCCCAGTCACTTTAAGTTCTCCTTCTCCATAGACTAAGACAGCATCCTTAGTTCTTTAAGATACTAACAGATGTTCTTAACATCAATCCAGTGACTATCACCCGGATTGGCTTGTTTGTGAATCCATATGCTCAAAGCGTATGAGACACCAGGTCGCGTACATTTTTCAATGTACGGTTTCTCGGAGAGTATTTCGAAAGCCAAGATTTCGCCGATAGTTATTTTATGGGAATATCATTTCCAAGAAATGACATATTATCATTATTTTATAGGACATCCACTGTCAGTGCGCTCCCACTAACCCTCTTATATACACAAGAATCAATTTTCGTTTTGAATTAAATCATAAATCATTATGATTACATCAAAACGATAATTCCAAGAACCTAATGCTTGCTTCAATCCAATCATGGATCGAATAACAAGCATTATCCAAATGGATTTACCGTGGCAACAGGTAAAAGGTTGAATCGTAATCAACACAATGTTGATAACGATACCTTTCCGGTAAAAGCCTAGCTTTATTCGTTGGTATGTTGCCATCCATGTATGTCTTCCTTGAAGACTTATATAGTACCAATAGGCACAATGCCTTGTGGTACATCAACTAGTGTCTAAACTTAGTTGGTATACAAGGAATCCACTTCGGACTTTATGGCACTTTGCCATAATAGGGAGTCGATACCTTGTATCACTTCCTCATACGTAGTCAGTTGGTATTCCTCAATAAGATAGACATCTTTATGAGGTGAGATCAGAAATCCAAACCCCAGGTTGTTTTCTGATTCTCTCCGACCTACGCGGGTTCTTGTGTATTTGAAGATTAATGGTATAGTTTCATCTTGATGAACTATTTATGTTCCGTTAAGATTCAGTGCCAGGAATAGTATTACTCCGATTTTCATCGAGTTTTACTATCCTCCAACTTTCCACTGCATATCGGTATTCCTCTCAGGAAAACCACATGGTGAGCAAGAATCTAATTGTTCTCTGGTGAGATGTATAAGTACTATACTTATGGTATCCCTAGGATAACCTACATTTGGCACTTATCCAATTTGGGTTCTTGTTTGGTATCATCCAAACGTATGCCTAGTATACCAAAATCTACAGGAATGTGAAACCCGGTTTCTTTCCCGTTCATATCTAATATGTTATCTGTCAAACAGATTTTATGGAACCTTATTCAAAATAAGTTCTGCACTGTTTAGCGTATCCGTTGAAGGAAATTGTAGCTCAGAGCGACTCATGATTAACCTTATCATGTCTTACAAAATTCGGTTTCTCATTTCGGACACACCATCAAACTGAAGTGTTCCGGGAGGAGTCCTCATTGAAAGAATACTATACTCTTTCAAGTATACGAAAAACTTATTGCTTAAGTATTTTCCATTACGGTCTTACCGTGACGGTTTAATACTTTAACCGATCTGTTTGTCTATTTCGTGTCGAAACTGTAAAAGTTTCCGATTTGTGTTTCAAAAGAAACACATAACCATACGCGATACCACATCCGTAAAGGTCACGAAATATTCATATCCACATCTAGCCTAGCTAGACATGGGCCCACTTGCTTCACTATGAACTAGGGCTAACAGATCAGTGGCATTTACACTTTTACCAAGTAATAAACTAGATTCGTAGACTTTATTTGAATAGAATCAAATCAGTCCAAGTACCCACTCTTCGAAATTGTGGATATACGAGTCTTGTTTGATTGTGTCCCAGACAACAATGCCACATACAAGTTTCAATCTGATCAAATCAGTTTGAGCTATTTATTTGTCATGATATATATTTGAGATATTATTTATATTCAAAATATAAATGCTGTTATTCACATCTAATGTGTTTATCTCAATATCATTTTATATAATAAAACACTTTAGTGTTTTAGAATATAAAGGTTCACCTGCAGCGGGTTAAACACTGATATAGAGATAATGTATCTAGTCAAACTAGTTACTTATTACAGTTTCTTAATTTAAATACTAACCCGAAGGTAGTTCCTAAATTCAGGTATCTACGGTTAAAACAGCGACAGTCGTCCTTTTTCCAATTCGCAGATTAATCTCTAATGATGTCAGTATCCTGTTCAAAACAAATTCTGAACATCAATACATATATTTTATGTACCACACTAAGTATCTAAAATCTAATTTTAATACTAGTTGTGAACATAATTATGACAATCATATTTGAAGTCAGAGCCTTGCTCGTCTTCAATTCCTTCATGTCTGCTTTGTCCAAACGGCAGTCACGCTTCCGCGATCCCGTTTTCCACAATTAGCAGACATTTTGGGATATGTCCTTTTATCTTCCTAGAAGATTATAATGATTTTGCATTTGCCCTTTTCAACATTCTAGAAGCCTTTGGCCAAGCCTTGGCTTTCTAGAATATCGAAGTAAGGTGCGCCTTGCACTACTTGCCTAATTGCAAAGTTTGACTTTATCTCCTTGAGAATAGTCATTAATTCTCCAAGAATTATTTATTGCAATTAGTATTTCAAAGATCTAAAATAGATCCATGAAAATCCTTCAATTTCATTATCATACTTTAAGGATCTAATCCTTAGTTCTAATTCAGAAATTAAGGAGTCTACTTGACAAGTATAATGGATTAAGCACTAAAGTTATCATTACATGAATATTCCAAATATCATGTTCCACTTATTGCTTAACTCCAGGCTTAGGCCTAATAATGTTATTTTATCAAATAAAGTAACTTATTATTTTTCCAGGACCATCCTGAATAATTCCCAATTTGAAAAATTATAGTCGTTCAAATACATTTTCACCCAGGATTATGTTTTAAACTAATCTTTCATTTTATCTTGATTCTAATAGTCAAACTATTTAATCAACGATTTGTGGTAATATGTATTATATTGATTATTATAGTCCAACTATATAATCAAATATAATTTAAATTAACTAACCTAAATTACATTGATTACTATAATCCAATTATAAAATAAACTGTAAATTGAAATTAATTAATTCAAATATATTGATTACTATAATCCAATTATATAATCAACTATAATACAGTCAAACTGTTAATTAAAACAACAATTTAAATATTAGTCCAACTAACATTTAATCTAACGACGAAAAAATTTGTGATTGAGCGCGTATGGCAAGTAATTAAACGAATATTGCAAATTCAATTCTTGCCTCTCACTATTTTTCGGCGAGCCTCTAACCCTCTGTCGAGTACTCGGGAAACCGCGTTTCCTAGTGGGCTAGAATCCCATTAAATATCACACAATCTTGACTTTGGCCAACAAATTGTATGATAATTAACTAGGTAGATCTCTAAGATCAATTGGATCCAATCCAATTCCTAGATCCGGTAGGGGGACATCCAAGTCCGAAACATATATCTTATATATGCCAATACATCCAATGTATTACCTAACCTTTTTCCTCTAAATCAACTAAGCCTTGGCTTTGGCACAACAAACTTAGTGATCTCAGTCAAGCGCGATCCATTGACCATGGAAAGCTTCGTAATCAATGTCGATGGACAAGAAGTGGTCTTGACTTTGGCCAACAAACCACAACTTGGACAAGACACCGATATGGAACAAAGCCTTCGTGATTCAAACACATCTTCGACAGACAAAGGCCTTGACTTTGGCCAACAAACCAATGTCGTCTCGGATCTTGAGTAAGAATCACTCAATGGAAGGAAAAACGCTTAATATTGAGCGAGGGTTTTTCGCGTGCAAATTGGCAACCAATTTATTATCTTTGTTAAGGTCTCATTATCATACACCCTTAAACATGCATTCTAAACACATAATAAAGCGTATATGAATAAAATAATAATGATGCGAATGGATACTTTACATTGATCCTAGATCAAATCTCTCATTTTCTCTCTCCTGCTAGCACAAATATTTCTTCTACCCGTTACACTACACTTCTAAAGAAACCTCATTTACATTAGGGGAATAGGTGAGAAGAGAATACAAAGAGTATATAGGTGATAAGGCTGGACACACAGGTCCACTTAATAAATCAAATTTATTACAACAATTTCTAAAATTACCCCACCCATCTAATATCCATCCGATATACATTATTCATGCATCGCAACCATGTATTCACACAAGCATGTTATCAATCAATCTAATCCAATTAATTAATCTGATAATTAGTGATCATCCAATGTTCAAACAACGATTTGATTTTGCTCGAGTCAAACTCGTTTTGCGAATAAGTACTGAAAGTACGAATTCTTGAATTAAATTAAACTACAAAATTAAATCCAATTCAATTTGTATTTAATATTGATTCACTATTTAATTCCAAATTAAATATTACACTTTATTAACGAACCTTTACGACTTAAATTCCAAATTCAATCGTTACGGGTCTCAAAGCCCGATTAACATCTAATGTTTATTTAATTAAAGTCCAATGGGCTTTAATTAATTTCTTTAAGGTGTGGACTTTTGGTCAACTCGGGTCAAACCGATAACCAAAGTCTAATCCGGGATTTACCCCATAAGCCCAGAAATCAATTTTGGCCCATTAGGCCCAATTAAATAATTAAGGTCCATTAAGTCATAATTGGACTTTATGGATGCGGTTTTGGGCCCAATTGGATCCAACCAAATTGGCCTAAAACCTAACTTGGTACAACCAAGCCCAAAAGCCCAATTACAACCTATAAGGCCCAAATCAAATTTCAAGCTCAATTAATTAACTTATAAAATTCCAAATTCCACAAAATTAACCTAAGTGTAATACACAATTAATTACCCAATTAACATTTCTAAAACATCAATTAGCCTAATTAATCATGCACTTTAATATCAAATAGTGTCCAACACAATTCAATCAAAATCAAACCTATTTCATGCTTCATCATTCTCGGCAATAAGGGGTTTTTTCATTCCGATTCGGTTTCAATCCAATTGAATCCACAATCATTATTTCCCAAATCATTTCAACTCATCCAATGAATCAAAAATCAAAAACACCATGAATTTCAAAAAAATCATCAAGTTTCGGCCAAGCCTTTAATTTGGGGAAAATTGTCCAATTCAAAATTCAATCCAATTAAACCTCAAATCAACATTACCCAATTATTTTAAGTCATCCAATGATCAAACAAACAAAAATTACCAAGACATTAGGGTTCCACATTTTCGGCCAAGCCCCATAATTGGGGAAAATTTGATCCAATCAAATTTCATGAAATTGATCATGCACAACTTCAATTCAACCTCATTCAAGCATACTAAATCAAACAATTTAACCAATTGATGCTCAAATCGATTTTGCCCAATTTTAAACTCTAAAATTTCATGATTGATATAAACTCAAGATACCATAGTTGGTTTCTAATTAGGTCCCAAGAATCATCAAATCAAGCACAAAAACGCATGAATACACAAAGGAGAATGGCGGAAACATACTCACAATGAACGGATCTTGCGACGCGATGAACACGAGCCTTCAAGCTCCCTCAAAAGTCACGGCAGTAGCTTCCTTGGGCAGTGGACTGCTCGGTTTTGACAGTTTGGTTCCTACAAGAATCGGCTATGGGAGACTCCATTGAAGCTCCAAGCTTTGTGATTCCAAGCTCACGAAATCGTTTCCCTATCACCTTAGGAAGACTCAAGTGTGTGTGCTAGCACTTTGTATTTTGCAACAAAAATACTTCTCTTGCTTCTCTTTTGTGTTCGGCAGAACCAGAAATGGAGAAGGGAAGAATCGGCTCCAAGCCGTGAGAGAAGAGGAGGGAAAAGAGAGGAAACCGTGTGTGGGGTGAGAGAGAAAAGAAAAGAAAAAAAAAATGTTTTATATATTTGATTTTCTAAAAATCAAATACAAAAACCTTTTTCAATTTTCCAAAAAAAAAAAGTCAAAAAGCAAAAACCAATTAATGCTTTTCAACTACCACATCAATCACTCAAATCAATCAATCAAATTGTCACATCACTCAAAGTGACATGTGATTTGACGCTTGATGTGACTTGCGATTTGACGCTCGATTTGACTTGCGTGCCGCACTCGAATTCGAAATGGAATGCGCTCACAAAAAATCCCGGGCTCGGGTTCGCTAATTCCAAATTAACGAATTTTCCGTTGCGACGCAATTAAACGATTACGCCTAGCGAAATCACTATTCACATCGCTAACGAATTAATTCTAAATTAATTCGTTCGCCCGAATTAAAATCTAATTTTAATTTAGCGTCGAAATCCAATTTCGCATAATATATCGAATATATTATTTTATCGATTAATTCCAAATTAATCGTTTTCTCTCTTTAATTAATATTTTATCCCAGATAAAATATCTCCGTAATTAATCCCAGATTAATTTTCTCTCTCATTAAATTAATCCCAAATTAATAAAGTGCGAGTCATACATCATCGGTGAATCTTCGGGAAGCGACCCATGAGATCCACGGATATGTTGGCAGTAAATACGGTCGTCGGACTATCCGATCACGTAAGTACCTCGTACTACGTTTATACCGATTTACAAGACAAGGTTGGCTTCTAGCAAAGCGCAATGCCTACCCAATTCTCCAAAAATATCCATATAGGAATATGTGATCTATATCAAGCGTAGTATACCGTAGTATTGCGTATTTCGATCCAGCATCGGATAATCATGTGCTAGGCCTGGGGCTGGAATTGTGTCTGCCCCGTATGACGCACATATCGGATGTCTGGTAAATAGTCTCTATAATCGGATATACATGACCTAGTCATAATATCCCGATAGCTCGAGCATTTAAGAGAACAAGTTTCGTATCCTATGTGACCATCATCTCCACTATGACTGGAGTGATACTTCCGTATTAACATCACACCCAACACACTACGATTTCCAATATACCCGGCATTGGCGTACATAGAACCTGTTAAAGCCCTGGACGACCTCAACCAAAGTATATTGATTGTCGCAAGTATTAGCGGTGCAAGTCTCAGGTTAAGACCAAATACACCTACCCTGATTTTGGACTTCCATAGACACATAGTCATACTACCAATGGAATTCCGAGGGGGTCTATCCAGAGCGAAGCTGTTTCCCGTACCATCGGTAAAACACAACCTCATATTACACTTGCATGAGTATCCTATACCCAAATATATGAGAACTATGTCGTTGTGTCCTCACAATGCGCACAAGTGTAATACTAGTCTTTTACGTATTTATCGATGTCCAATCTCGATAATACTCTGTATGGATATTTAATGATTTATCCTACGTGGACTGATACTGTCTCATATCATTCTCTGTCCAGGAACAAATCATAGGGACCTCCTATCATTTATATATCTAGGTGATATAATCACAAATAATAAGAGTGCGATCTCTTTGTCACATAGTTAATTTGTACAACAACACCATGATCTGTACAAATAGTGACGCTATGGGTCATAATTGTCCAACACTTGGGTAGCCGATTAATTTTGATAAAAGATAATATTCGATATTATAATTATCAACTAAGATAATGAAGTGTTATTGGATAACGGTGATTATTTAATTTGACCTAATTGGATTAATTCAATAATTACACAAGGAATTATTTGTAAAATCATAATTGATGAGCGGAAAAAATATATCAATATTTACCGCCCCTTTTACTTAATATTTGTTTAGTTTCTCGAGTTTGATGAACGTTTTGATGTGTTTTAGTTTATTTTGCAGATAAAATAATATTGGGACACAGTGAAATCATTTAGGACGAAATGTGGGTCAAATAAGAGCAAAAATTGGACTTGACATATTAATTTTGGAGATTCGAAACTTGAAAGGGCGTTTTAACGAAGTGCAGTTTTGGAAATTCCAGTTTTGTGCATCTGTCGTATTTTGGGCATAACTTTTACTCCAATATCAGATTGAGCTGATTCAAGTTCCAGATTAAAGAAGACTCAAGGATCTACAACTTTGAAAGACAAAATAATTTCGAATTCTGAAGATTTCATGCCCGAAATTGATGAACCATCCGTAAGTGTGTTGTGTGTAATTATTAAAGTCATTTTCAATCATTTTCAAAGCAAAAAAATAAATAAATTAATAAATAAATAATAAAAATTATCAAATCACCACCAAACATGATAAGCAATTAGTGGAGCAATTAATAATGGATTTGGTGGAGCAATTAGTGGAGCAATTAATAATGGATTTGGTGGATGATTTGATGGAGGCAAAATTTTGCCTATAAATACCAAGCCATTTCATTTGTAAATTGATACTTTCTTCTAAGGAATTCCTTAAGGATACTAAGTTAATTTCCGCTTTCGCACTTTCTTTTCTTTACTTTTCAGTTTTTACTTTCCTCAATTTACTTTTACGCACAGTACTTTTCTTTCTTTATTTTCAGTTTTTACTTTTCAGTAATGAGGAGGTAACTCCCCTTTGCTGGGGTAAAAGGTAAAACTTTTATTACTAATATTTAGATTAATCTCCCTTAATTAGAATATATAAACTAGTTAAAACCTGACTTAACGAGGATACCGCCATATTAGTCGGTTGATAATTATTTAAATTGGTTTTAACCTGACTAAACTGGATACCGCCTGATTGGTCGGTTGGTAATTAATTATTAATTTAACTTAATCTGGATACCGCCTATATGGCTAGTTGGTAATTTTCATGCAAAGTTAATATATTATATTAAGGGAGATATCTAAAATAGAAGTAATAGAAGTGGATCCTTTTACCCCAACATTTTCTTTTATTGTACTTTTACTTTATTACTTTTCAGCAATTTACTTTCAGCATTTACTTTTCAGCAATTTACTTTCAGCATTTTCTTTTCATAATTTACTTCAGCATTTACTTTCTGATTCCAAAATGGCTTCAAGTCCAAACCTTCTATAGTGGACTTTCTGGACTGATGAGAACCACAATCGATGCTGCTGCTGGAGGAGTTTTAATGGAAAAAGGAGAAGATCAAGCCTGGGACCTAATCGAAGAAATGGCCAACAATAATTCCTTGTGGCCAACATAAAGGAGCATGATCCAAAGAATTACAGGAATTTATGAAAGTGGAGCCAATACAGCAGTCAACGCCAAGCTGGATCAGATATGCAAATTCATGGAGACTCTTAGCACTGGATCCACAAGTTCACCATATGGAGGAGCACCAGAACCAAACCAACTTGAAGAGACGGTGAATTATCTCAACAATTTCAATAGACAGAGGAACAATCCATATTCCAACACCTACAACCCACAGTGGAGGAATCATCCCAATTTTTCATAGAGAAACAATTCAGGACAAAAGAACAATCCACCACATGGATTCCAACAGCAGAACTATCCACCACCAGGATTTCAACAACAGAACAAAGGCCAGGAACATGAAAAAGAACCAGAAATGAAAGAATGGATTGCAGAGATGTTCAAAAAGCAACAAGCAGCATATGATGCTATCTTTCAGAGCCAATCTGCTTCCATCAAAGCACTGGA
>SKCR01028342.1:0-138115 GCA_019454045.1 Zanthoxylum bungeanum
ACTATATACTTAAGAAACCGTTCAGAATGCACATGTGAGCCTTCAGAGTACCAATCTCATTCACAATGACATTTCAACAGAGGAGGAGGCTGAGCAGTATCAACAACCAGAGGTATCAGTTCCAGGACCCGAACCGGCAAAGTCTCGATTTGACTATTATTATTCTGACTCTGACGAGGAGGAAGCTGATCCATTTATACCAACTGCACCAACAACGGAGGATCAAACTTTCAAGCCTCAAAATGAAGATCTTGGAGAATACTTTGCAAAAATGTTTGAAGAAGATCTACCTGAGACAATCATTTCACCCAGATCAGAGGATGAAGACCTAAAATCTGACATTTCTTTTCATCCTCAGGTTGACAATTTTGATGCATGTATTTCACAGATGACAGATGAAGAGCTGAATGCAGAAATTTTCAAATACATCTGTGAAGAAAAGGTGGAGCAAAAAGAAGAGCAAATGGAAGAGCAATTGTCTGAACTTAATAAAGATCCCGAGCATTCAGGAAAAACATCGCTGTTTTGGGGAGTGCAAATCAAAGATATCACCCAGAAACTTGACAGAATGGAACTTCCATTCCAAGTCAAGCATCATACGAGACCTCCTGATTTTCTTTCTTTCTTTGCAGGAACCACTGGAACAACAAGGAGTAAAAAGGTGGTACGAGCACTGAATGAGACAAAATTTTTGCCACTTTACCGTTGGAAGAGACCATTCAAAAGCAATGCTCACGGGATTGTCCTTAATCGGACATCCAAAACGACATTGAAACCTCCTTAACAGATGAATTCATTCACGTCTGGCTGAAGATGAAAAATTCAGCGCTAGCAGGGAGGCAACCCATGCAATTTGTTGTGATTTGTTTTCATATTCTGTGAACTTTTTAATTTTGTGTGTTATTTTTGTAGGGAAAGGCATAAACGAAACATTTTAAGACAGAAGGAATTGTGTTTGGCAAGAAAATATAAGAAACAATTCATTAGCAATGGCTGAATAAAGAATGAAATCTTGAGACTCATTCTAATGAATTTATACTAAGCAGTGGCGTATTGCGTACACAATTCCGTTGCCTTAATTATTGCTTTGATTCGCTTTTCTGTTGTAATTATATTTATTTTCGTAGACAAGATCCAGACTTTTTGACCTTTCACGATTTTTTTGTTGTTTAGCTAACAAACGTCCTCTGGAAGATACTTCTGCTATTATTACTCACCCTTTTTCAGGTACTATAAATTCAGCCCGTCATTGCACTTTTGAAGGCATCCTGATTTGAAAAGGAAATACATAAAAAAATGGAAGCCACTTCAAGACGACGAGTTGAAAACATTTGTGTGTTTTGTGGAAGTACTGTTGGTACTAAACCACAATACATAGAAGCAGCACAGGAATTGGGTCGAGTTTTAGCTGCAAGGAATATGCACTTAATATATGGCGGAGGAAATCTCGGACTTATGGGGATCGTTTCAAAGGCCGTACAAGAAGGAGGCAGTCATGTTTTGGGAATCGTCCCAAAACCCTTGGCAGAGGCAAATCTTATTGGCTCATCAAACGGAGAGGAACTGATCGTGTCAGGTATGTCTGAACGACTGGTAGAAATGATTAACCGTGCTGATGCTTTTATTGCTTTGCCAGGTGGCTTGGGTACATTGGAGGAAATTTTTATAGTTAATCTTGGCGAACCTGAACATACACCAGAAACCGCTTGGACTACTCAACGTGGATGGATTTTATGATTTTCTTTGTGTGTTTCTTGATGATGCTCGAAGAAATGGGTTCGTGTCAAAACCTATGAAAGAACTCCTCTTCACTGCCAGACTTGCTCCGGATCTAATAGACCAACTCATAGCCTATGAACCACAAGTTGACCCTATCATTTCGAAGATAAATTGGTCTGAGGACGATCGTGGTAAGAGGCGTCGAATTAATCTGGATCTTAACCTTTAAGTTCCTGTAGATTTCAGCTAACCAGGTACAACCTTCTAACCCTCCTTTTACTGTTTAAGACATGGGGACAATGTCTCATTTAGGTTTGGGGGAGGGATTTAGTTGATTAGTACCTTGTTTTTAGTTTGTATGTTGTGTTTTTATTTTTAGTCCAAAATTTTTCGAAAAATACAAAAAAATTGAAAAATTTTCAAAAATACAAAAATATTTTGCATTTTTTGTGTTTTTATTTTGACTAAAAAGGAAATTGGTAAAAGATAGCCGAGTAAGGAATTTCCACTCCTGAGACGTATCTCAAACCTATTTTGAAATAAGTTAATTTTTGTTTATTTCATTTTGAATTATTTAATTTGTGAATTCTCCTTAACACTGACTAAAATGAATCTTCATATGTTCAGTTGACAGGTATTATGAACTTACATGGAAACATACAGTCGTGAGCTAAAATTGAAAAGTTTGTAATATTCTGTGCTATAGTTTAATTGGAGGAAGCATCTCTAAATAGTGATGGAGTAAAAAAAAAAAAAAAAAAAAAAAAAAACGTCTGAGATCCGAGTTATTAAGTCTGTAAGGGTGTTTTAACACCTAGTGCCCTAAAACCAACTGTTTTGGAGTCATTGGCCCAAAGCTCGTTACATGGATCGAAGATGCTGCAAAAATATATATATATCTGAAGTCTGAGTAATTAAGTTCGTAGGGGTGTCTTAACACCTGGTCCCTAAAGCCAACTGGTTTGGGAGCCACCGACCCAAAGCTCGCTACATAGACGGAAGGTATTGTATATAAATAAAAAATAGAGAAAAAAATCAAAGAAAAAATCAGAAAAATCAGAAATTATTCCATTGCTACAAAAAGGTGTGAAATCTGATAGAACTTTAGGACAAAAATATTACTCTCTTATCAAGCACTTATGACTGTTGTGGGCAAAAATGAGTTGATTAATATTTTGTTAGCTGTGTATATGAAGAATGGTAAAAATAATCGAGAATTTACTTATACGGTAATTTAGAAAGAAACAAAACAACTAGTAACTTAGAGTAGAATTTTCACCTGATTAGTCACTAACTCTTTATTCTCTTTTCGCTTGTCTTTTTGCTTTTGTGTGCATTAGTTTTAACTAACTTTTTACTTTTGTAAAATGTTTGTGGGTATCATTGCTGTAAGCCCTCACCGACTACACTCATCCACTAGGGGGACACCTAGGGGTTTAAAGGCTTGTTGCATACGCTAAATGCAACCGTGATCCCTACGAAAGTGGCTTAGTTAAATTTTATTATGTTATTTTATTTTCTGTTTTTGCTCGAGGACTAGCAAAATGTTAGGTTTGGGGGTGTGATGAGTGGTATTTATACACCATTTCTCACTCATTTAACTAATGTTTTGTATTGTTTCTTGAATTTTGAACGTTTTGATGTGTTTTGTTGTATTTTGCAGATAAATAAAGTTTGGACACACTGGAAGCAATTTGGGACAAAACGGACAAAATGCACCAACTGGGATATTTATGTCTTTTGCGCGTCGCGCCGCGCAAGCCTTGGAGTCGCGACGCCCAGCCTGCGCCGAAGTTTCTAAAATGCGCCGTGGTCAACGGTCAGAATCTGAAAGTTGACTTTGTTAACGTGCGCCGTCCACGTGTCACCATCACAGAAGACTTGCTAACGTGCGCCGGATACCACGTGTCACCCATCAACGGTGCCGACAGTTGCCGACAGTGACGTCAGCATGACGTCAGCAGATGACGTCATGAACAGTGCCACATCATCAGTCGACGTAAGCAATGACGCCATGAACAGTGCCACGTCATCGGATAAGATCTGAGCCGTCGAACACCAAGTGACACGTGTCACTGTAGCGCGCGTCGCGACGCGGGCCTAGCGCGGACGCGCGCACCCCATCCGCGCCTATAAATTCGGAACCAGATTTCAAATTTGTATCCCATCCTCTCTCTTCAAATCCTTCTAAAGAGAGAGTTTCTCTCTCTAGAACTCTTTAGTTTTTACTTTTTTTTACTTTTGTAAATAATTTTATTACTTTTTTAATAATAGTACTTTAATTTTTACTTTTTAACTTTCTTTTACAGTTTTTTGCTATTTACTATTTACCTTTTTTACAGTTTTTACTATTTACCGTGATGAGGTAATTTCCTTATGTTCGGGTGAAATGTAATTTCTTTTACTATTACTATTTAGATTAATCTCCCTTAAAATAATATATTTTACTATTTAAAGTGGACTTAATCAGGATAAACCGCCAGATTGGTCGTGGTAATAAAACATATATTCCGCCTTTATGGCTGGTTATTTGGTTCCGCCTTTATGGCTGGTAATAATCACAATTTATATATTATTTTAATGGGAGATATCAAATAAGTAGTAGTAGGAATAATTCCTTTTACCCTACATTTTATTTTATTATTTTACTTGTCAGTATTTTTATTTTAATGGCTTTTATTTTTATGTTTTTACTCCGCCCTAGTTATGTGTTAGTTAATTAGGGTTGTTGATGACTTTTAATATCAATAGTTATAAGGGATTATTTTATAGTTTGGATAATTTATAGGTTTACTTATTAAGTCTTAAGCTTAAAGCTTCTTATTGTCTGCCACCATAAGATTGATATGGTAAATCTAAAATAAACTAGACATAGGGATTTTAGGTTTCAGCCGCCTTAGACTTAATAGCCCACGATCTTCCTTGAGGATAGATAACCCTTTAATAGATTTCCTTACAGTAGGAATATACCTGTAAGGCGGGGGTAGCCATAATTGGAACTTAGACTTAATGAATCCAGTAATGGGGTTGATATAGGAATATGGTTCAATTGGGTTATACTGGGTATTTGTAGTTGACCATCGGAAAGGCCTTACATAATTTGTGTTCCAGGTTAGTAAACTGATTTATTACACAAACATAAAATAATCACTTTATCTTTAAATGATATTAAAGGAAATCACAACCTTATATCTTTTTATCTGTATTTTCCTTAGTATTTTCTTTTATCTTTTTATTTATTTATTTAGCAAATCTTCAATCAATCAACCAAATCAATCAAGCAATCAATTCCATTCTCCCTTTTATTAGATATTTGTAATTAATAGATTCATTAATTAATAACAACAGTAGGATTAAGTCCTCGTGGGATCGATATTGTTATACTACTTGAACGATACGTGCACTTGCGTTATACGTGTGTGTTTACGCCGGTCATATTTATGCCATAATATTATTAAATTAATATAAACTTATGACACAAATCATGCAATGGCTTAGAGTGTCAAACACTCGATTTCCATGCAAAACATTGAGTGCATTGTACACTATCTCCATGCAATGCATTAGAGTTAAATAATGCATAATATGACATGTGTCATGTGGGCCCCACACGTTTCCAAATGAAAGTGGGCCCACGTGCACTTACGCGTTCGGGTTCGATATTTCCGAAATACCGAACTTACGTCGCGACGTTAATTAAATCGAATTTAAATAAATAATTGCGCCTAGCGAAATTATTATTTACGTCGCTAACGAATTAATTCTAAATTAACTCGTTTGCCCGAATTAAAATCTAATTTTAATTTCGCGTCGAAATCGAATTTCGATTATTATATCGAATATAATAATTTTACGATTAATTCCAAATTAATCGTTCTCTCTCTATGTATAGTACTTTATCCAAGATAAAGTCTCTCCGTATTAATCCAAGATTAATCGAGTTTGAATCATACGTCATTGGTGAATCTTCGGGAAGCGACCCAAGAGATCTCCGGATATGTTGGCAGTAAATACGGTCGTCGGATTATCCGAACACGTACGTACCTCGTACTACGTTTTTACCGATTCACAAGACAAGGTTGGCTTCTAGCAAAGCGCCATGCCTACCCAATTCTCCAGAAATATTCTTATAGGAATATAAGATATATCAAGCGTAGTATACCGTAGTATTGCGTATATCGAACCAGTATCGGATGATCACATGTTAGGCCTGGGGCTGGAAATGTGTCTGCCCCGTACGAAACATATATCGGACATCAAGCAACTAGTCTCTTTAAATCGGACAATCCTGACCTGGTCATATTGTCCCGACGGTTGCAACCTTTTATAGAGTACTAGTTCTGTGTCCTGCGTGATCATCACCTCCATATGTCTGAAGTGATACTTCCATCTCGACATCACATCCAGTACACTACGATTCTCGATAACCTAGAAGAGGTGTACACAGAACCGGTTAAGGTCCCCAACCACCAAAACCAAAGTTTACCGATTGTCGCAAGTACTAGCGATGTAAGTCTCAGGTTAAGACCATATACACCTACCCTGATACGGCCTCCCATAGACACGCAGACATACTACCAATGGGGTTCCGCGGGGTCTATCCAGAGCGAAGCTGTTTTCCGTACCATCGGTAAAAAACAACCTCCTATCGCACTTGCATAAGTATCCAATACTTAAATATATGAGAACTATGCCGTTGTGCCCTCACAACGTGCACAAGCGCAATACTAGTCTATTCCGCATTATCGATGTCCGATCTCGATAATACTCCGACTAGGGATATTTAATGATTAAACCTTTATGGATTGATATGTCTCATATCATCTCAATCCGGTATTAATCATATGGACTTTCGCCATTTATATATCAAAGTAAATAATATTACAAAACGGCAAAAGGCAATTTCATTATCACATAGTTAATTTTGTACAATAATACAATATCATTTACAAACAGTGACGCTATGGGACATAATGTCTAACAATCTCCCACTTGGCCTATAGCCAGTCACTCAAGCATCTAATACCCGAACTATGTATGTGTCGTTCAAAAACTTGCTGAAGAACAGCCTTCGTCAGCGGATCTGCAATGTTGTCATCTGATGTGACCTTCTCGACCTTTACATCGCCACGATGTATAATCTCCCGAATCAGATGGTACGTCGAAGAACATGCTTGGACCGTTGATGAGACCTTGGTTCCTTAGCCTGTGCTATAGCCCCGTTATTGTCACAAACAATGGAACGGGCTCAGCTGCTAACGGAACTACTCCTAATCCGATTAGGAACTTTCGGAACCACAAACTGCCTCTTTGCTGCTTCAGATGCAGCGATGTACTCCGCTTCTGTTGTTGAATCGGCAACAGTATCTTGCTTGGAAGATTTCCAGCTCACTGCTCCGTTATTCAACAAAAAATGTACCCGGATTGCGACTTGTAGTCATCCTTGTCGGTTTGGAAACTTGCATCGGTATATACCCAGATACCGCAAGTTCTCCACCTCCATATTAAGAAAGCATCCTTAGTTCGTTTAAGATACTTAAGGATATTCTTAACTGCTATCCAGTGACCTTCACCTGGATCGGCCTGATAGCGACTGCACATGCTCAAAGCATATGAGACATCAGGTCGTGTACATATCATGGCATACATGATCGATCCGACTGCCGAGGCGAACGGTATCCGACTCATGTTGTCTCTCTCTTCCTGAGTCTTAGGACACATGTCCTTAGACAGAGAGGTACCACGTACCATTGGAACCAATCCCCTCTTGGATTGTTCCATGTTGAATCGCTTCAACACTTTATCAATGTATGTACTCTGGGAGAGTCCAAGCAGCTTTCTAGATCTATCCCGGTAGATCTTTATTCCAAGAATAAAGGCTGCTTCTCCCAGATCTTTCATGGAGAATTTAAATGAAAGCCAGCTTCACACCGACGTTAGCATGGGAATGTCATTGCCTATAAGCAATACGTCGTCGACATAAAGGACAATAAAAGTAAGTGCTATCCCACTAACCTTCTTGTATACACAAGGGTCATCTGCGTTTTGCACGAAATCATATTCTTTTATGATCTCATCAAAACGCTGATTCCATGACCGTGATGCTTGCTTCAATCCATAAATGGATCGATTTAACTTACAAACCTTGTTTGCAAGTCTAGGTACGATAAAACCGTCAGGCTGTTGCATATAACACATCCTCCAAAAGGTTTCCGTTAAGGAAAGCGGTTTTAACGTCCATCTGCCATATCTCGTAATCGAAATATGCAGCTATTGCAAGCATTATCCGAATGGATTTAATCATGGCAACGGGTGAGAAGGTTTCGTCATAATCAATACCATATTGTTGACGATACCCCTTCGCTACAAGCCTAGCTTTGTACGTTTGTACGTTGCCATCCATGTCGGTCTTCTTCTTGAAGATCCATCTGCATCCAATACGCTTTACGCCTTCTGGTGCATCAACCAGTGTCCAAACTTGGTTGGCGTACATGGAATCCATCTCGGACTTCATGGCTTCTTGCCATAAAGCGGAATCGATATTTTGTATCGCTTCCTCATACGTAGCCGGCTCATTATCCTCAATAAGATTAATATCTACATGAGGTGAGATCAGGAACCCATACCTCTCAGGTACTGTTCTGACTCTCTCCGACCTACGCGGTCCTTGTGTATGTGAAGTTTGTGGTACAGACTCATCCCGGACGGTCTGTTCTTGTTCCGACGTTGATTCATTGCCAGGAACAGTATCACTACGATCTTCATCGAGTTCTACTTTCCTCCCACTTACCACTGCATTTATAAAATCCTTCTCAAGGAAAAATGCTTGTAGAGCAACAAATACTTGTGTTCTCTTGTGGGTGATAGAAGTAATATCCTTTGTTTTCCCTAGGATATCCTACGAAAAGGCATTTATCAGATTTGGGTTCAAGTTTGGTACCTTCCAAACGTTTAACATATGCCCAGCATCCCCAAATCTTCAGGAAAGAGAAACCTGGTTTCCTTCCTGTCCATATCTCATATGGAGTCTGTTCAACAGACTTCGACGGTACCTTATTCAAAATAAGTATAGCACTGTTTAATGCGTATCCCCAGAAGGATATTGGTAGCTCAGTGCGACTCATCATTGACCTTACCATGTCCAACAAGGTGGTCGGTTTCTCCGTCGGACACACCGTTTAATTGCGGTGTTCCAGGAGGAGTCCACTGTGAAAGAATACCATATTCTTTCAAGTAATCTTGAAACTCATAACTTAAGTATTCGCCACCACGGTCTGACCGTAATGTCTTAATACTCTTCCCTGTTTGTTTCTCCACTTCGTGTCGAAACTCTTTGAATTTCTCAAAAGTTTCCGACTGTGTCTCATAAGATACACATAACCGTAACGAGATGCATCATCTGTGAAGGTTACGAAGTAGTGAAATCCACCTCTAGCCTGGCTAGACATGGGCCCGCATACGTCAGTATGAACGAGAGCCAACAGTTCTGTGGCACGTTCACCTTTACCGCTAAAAGGTGATTTAGGCATTTTGCCTAAAAGACAAGATTCGCAGACGTCATATGAATTGGGATCAAATTCGTCCAAGTACCCACTCTTCAAAAGTGTGGATATGCGAGTCTTGTTGATGTGTCCTAGACGACAATGCCACATATAAGCTTCATATTTTAGATTACTTCTTTTGAGCCTTTTGTTTGTCATTTTAGGAGATTCATTTATATTCAAAATATAAAGACCGTTATTTGCAACAGCTGTGCAAATTTCTGCATCATTTTTATATAAATACACCCAGTGTTTCTAAATACAAAAGTGTAACCCTGCTGGGTTAACAAGGATACAGATATAATATTCCTAGTTAAACTAGGTACAAAATAACAGCTCAAAGTTTAAGTACATGCCCTGAGGGCAGTTCTAAAACAAAAGTCCCTACGGCCAAAACAGCAACTGGTGTTCCGTTTCCGACCCGTAGATCCATCTCCCCCGATGCCAGCACCCTGCTATCCTGCAGATCCTGCACATCAGTACAAATATGAGCACCACAACCAGAATCAAAAATCCAATTTTTAAAACTAGAAGTATTCATATTTATCTCAATAACAAACATACCAGAGGCGATAGCCTTGCCAGCCTTGATATCCTCCCTCTGCCCTTTGCCCATTCGGCAGTCACGTTTCCAGTGACCCCTCTTGCCGCATTTGAGGCAGATGTCACGAGATTTGTCCTTTGGCTTCCTAGAAGCCACTGTCAACTTGCCCTTGCCCTTGTTCTTGAACTTCTTCTTCCTCGCACCTCCAATTGCCTTGGGCCCAGCCCTTGGCGCATGAGAGGTCGATGCATAATGCGCCTCGCGCTTGCTCCCCTTTAGGAGTTCCTTTTTGGACTCCTTCAGCACGACAACAACTCTCCAAGAGTGTCGTCAGTGTCCATCAACTTATAGTTGATGATGATTTGTTTCCAAGTATCGGGTAGCGATTGTAATAGCATATCAATCGTCAACTCTGCCTCCAAGACAATGCCCATCTTGGCTAACTCATCTATGTCAGCGATCATTTGAGTCCCGTGGGCCTCAACTGATGCGCCGTCTGTCATCCGGGAGCGGAAGAGTTTCCTTACTAGCTCATACCTCTCCATCCGCTTGTTGGTGCGGTGGAGATCACGCAATCTTGCCATCATGTTATAGGGATTCAAGTCCATGTTGTGGCGTCTGAAATGCTGGGTCATTGCAGCTAGCATAACTGACTGAGCTTGGTCACAATCGTCACTATGAGTCTTCCATAACTCTAGCTCCAGTGGCTCAGTGGGTTTAGGCGGGAGAGGTCTATGAATAGTATACAGCACCCTCTCAGCCCCAAGCACTATCTTGAGGTTCATTTCCCAGTCCGGCAAAGTTTGTCCCTTTGAAGACATTATCGCCCATGATTATGTCGCGGACATTACCCTTGCCAGTCATCTTGACAACTATAGTCCAACTATAAAGTCAACGATGTTATGGGTACAGTCAAACTGTTACAAGCAAAATAACAATATATTAGTCCAACTAATTATTAAAATATTGACGAAATAATTTGAAAGACACGTAAGGCTAAGTATCTGAACGAAATTGCAAATTCAATAATAGCCTCCCACTATTTTCTTCAAGTCTCTAACCCTCTTGTGGAGAACACGGGAAATCGCATTTCCTAGTGGGCTAGGATCCCGTTAAATAACACACAACCTTGACTTTGGCCAATAAAAGCTGTATTTATTTAACTTAGGTAGATCTCTATGATCAATTGGATCTCATCCAATTCCTAGATCCGGTTAGGTGGACATCCAAGTCCCAAACATATGTATAATGTCAATGTATCCATTACATTTTCCTAACCCTATCCTCCGAATCATCTAGGCCTTGGCTTTGGCAAAAACAAACCTAATGATTCCAGTTAAGCGGGACCCATTGACGAGGAAAGTTTCGTAATCAATGTCATTGGACAAAAAGTGATCTTGACTTTGGCCAATAAAAATCACGATTTGGACAAGACACCGATATGCAACAAAACTCTCATGATTCAAGTACATCCTTGATTGACAAAGGTCTTGACTTTGGCCAAACAAACCAATGCCAACTTCGGATCTTGAACAAGAATCATTCAATGGAAGGAAAATCGTTTAATATTGTTTGGGGATTTTTCGCGTAATTGGCAACCAATTAATTTATCTTTGTTAGGTCTCATCATCATACACCCTTAAGCATGCTTCTAAAACATCATAAAGCGCGTAAAGTAAAGTAATAGCGATATACGGATGGATATGAACAACAACTTGTTCCTAGAACAAATCACTCCCTTTCCTCTCCCCGCTAGCACTATTCTACTCTTACCCAATTACATAATACAATAAGAGAAACCTCATTTACATTAAGGGGAATTAGAGAAGAGAATACAAAGACAATAAGAGAAAGGCTGGACACGCAGGTCCAATTTATAAATTCTAAATTTACAATAATTTCTAAAATTACCCTTCCCTTCTAATATCCATCCGATATACACTATTCATACATCACATCCACATTCATTCATTCAAGGCATGTTATACAACCAATCAAATCCAATTAATTAGTCTTTAATTAGGTGACAATACAATGTTCAAACAATTGTTTGCATTTGCGCGAGTCCAACTCAATTTGAGAATAAATACTTATAGTATGAATTCACGAATTATATCGAACTACTCGTTAAATCCAATTTAAGTCGTATTCAATACTAATCCTATTATTTAATTCTAAATTAAATATTTACACTTTTATTGTGCTTTTATAACTTAGATTCCAAATCTAATACAATCGAGTCTCAAAGCCCAACTAACATCTAATGTCCGTTTAATTAAAGTCCGATGGGCTTTCAATTGATTTCTTTAGGCTTGGTTTTGGTCAATGTATGGGTCAAACCCAATTACCAAGCCCAATAAGGAATCACCCTCATATGCCATAAAATCAATATCAAGCCCATAAGACCCAATTAAACATAAAAGCCCATTTATTATATTTGGGCTTAAATGGTGTGATTTAGGCCCATTTTGGATCCAATCCAAATGGTCCAAATATTTGGCCCAACCAAGCCCATTTTGTCCAAATATAATAGTTTTAGGCCCAATTCAAAATTAAGCCCAACTAACCAAATTTTAAAATTCCAAATTTTATAACTTATTAATTAAAGTGTATTATCATGATTAATTCTTTAAATCAATATTCCCAAAATATCAAATTAATCCATTAATCATATTTTTATCTTAATATATGTCCAACATTATTTAATCAAAAAATCAAGTCCCTAATCCTCCATCAAGCATTCGGCCAAGGTGATTAAAATGGTTCCGATTTCGTTTTCAATCCAATCGAGTTACAAATCATCATTCCATATTGTTCAGTCAAGTCATCTAATGTCTTAAAATTAAAAAATCATCTAGTCCATATGCTTGCATGTATTCGGCCAAGCCTCATTTAGGTTGGAAAAATTAATCCAATTTATTTTCCATGAAATTGATGATGTATAATCTAAATAACATACATCTAAGCATATTTAATCAAGCAAACTCATCAAATCATGCTTCATACAATTTTCCCCAAATAACATCCTAATATATTTGCATGCTCTTTAAGCTCTGATACCATTGTTGGTTTCTATTACCAAGCCCCAAGATCAACAAGAGCAAATAAATATATAATAAATGAATGAACAATATTGAAGTATGGCGGAATCATACTCACAAAAATCGGAATGCGGATGCGTTGATGAAATGAAAACTTCTCCTTTGTGCAGTGATGAATTCGGCCAAGGTGGAAAGTGCAGCTCCAAGCTTTGTTTGATCCTCCCAAGCTCAAGGATTAGTTTCCCATATCACCTATGTATGATCCCTTGAAGGTGCTAGCCTTTGTTGTGATTTAGAATGCACAACTTCTTCAAATCTTGCCACAAAAATGAAGAAATGGAGAGCCCAAAACTGCATGTAGTTTCGGCAATGTGAGAGAGAGGAGAGTTGAATGATTTTTGTTACAAAAAATCAATTTATATTTATGCCATAATATTTATTAAATTAATAATAAACTTATGACACAAATCATGCAATGGCTTAGAGTGTCAAACACTCAATTTCCATGCAAAACCATTGAGTGCATTGTACACTATCTCCATGCAATGCATTAGAGTTAAATAATGCATAATATGACATGTGTCATGTGGGCCCCACACGTTTCCAAATGAAAGTGGGCCCACGTGCACTTACGCGTTCGGGTTCGATATTTCTGAAATACCGAACTTACGTCGCGACGTTAATTAAATCGAATTTAAATAAATAATTGCGCCTAGCGAAATTATTATTTACGTCGCTAACGAATTAATTCTAAATTAACTCGTTTGCCCGAATTAAAATCTAATTTTAATTTCGCGTCGAAATCGAATTTCGATTATTATATCGAATATAATAATTTTACGATTAATTCCAAATTAATCGTTCTCTCTCTATGTATAGTACTTTATCCAAGATAAAGTCTCTCCGTAATTAATCCAAGATTAATCGAGTTTGAATCATACGTCATTGGTGAATCTTCGGGAAGCGACCCAAGAGATCTCCGGATATGTTGGCAGTAAATACGGTCGTCGGATTATCCGAACACGTACGTACCTCGTACTACGTTTTTACCGATTCACAAGACAAGGTTGGCTTCTAGCAAAGCGCCATGCCTACCCAATTCTCCAGAAATATTCTTATAGGAATATAAGATCTATATCAAGCGTAGTATACCGTAGTATTGCGTATATCGAACCAGTATCGGATGATCACATGTTAGGCCTGGGGCTGGAAATGTGTCTGCCCCGTACGAAACATATATCGGACATCAAGCAACTAGTCTCTTTAAATCGGACAATCCTGACCTGGTCATATTGTCCCGACGGTTGCAACCTTTTATAGAGTACTAGTTCTGTGTCCTGCGTGATCATCACCTCCATATGTCTGAAGTGATACTTCCATCTCGACATCACATCCAGTACACTACGATTCTCGATAAACCCAGAAGAGGTGTACACAGAACCGGTTAAGGCCCCCAACACCAAAACCAAAGTTTACCGATTGTCGCAAGTACTAGCGATGTAAGTCTCAGGTTAAGACCATATACACTTACCCTGATGCGGCCTCCCATAGACACGCAGACATACTACCAATGGGATTCCGCGGGGTCTATCCAGAGCGAAGCTGTTTTCCGTACCATCGGTAAAACACAACCTCCTATCGCACTTGCATAAGTATCCAATACTTAAATATATGAGAACTATGCCGTTGTGCCCTCACAACGTGCACAAGCGCAATACTAGTCTATTCCGCATTATCGATGTCCGATCTCGATAATACTCCGACTAGGGATATTTAATGATTAAACCTTTATGGATTGATACTGTCTCATATCATCTCAATCCGGTATTAATCATATGGACTTTCGCCATTTATATATCAAAGTAAATAATATTACAAAACGGAAAAGGCAATTTCATTATCACATAGTTAATTTTGTACAATAATACAATATCATTTACAAACAGTGACGCTATGGGACATAATGTCTAACACTTAGGATTCTACAGTTAAAACAGGCCTCTCGTCCCGTTTTCGACTAGCAGATCGATCTCAACTGAAGCCAGTCTTCTGCTTATCAGTAGATCCCGCACATCAGTACATATATTTATGTTCCACATCTAGTATCAAAATCCAATTTTGAAACTAGTAGTGAACATGTTTATGAAAAACATGCTTGAAGCCAGAGCCTTGCCCAGCCTTCACTTCCTTCATGTATGCCTTGTCTATACGGAAGTCACACTTTAGTGACCCCGTTTGCCACATTTTAGGCAGACATCTTGGGATATGTCATTTGTCTTCCCAGAAGACTGTGATGATTTTGCCTTTGCCCTTTTATTCACACCCTAAAAGCCTTCGGCCAAGCCTTGGCCTTCTGGGATGTCGAAGTAAGATGCGTCTTGCGCTTCTTGCCCTTTTGCAAACTCTGGCTTTGTCTCCTTGAGCATAGCCATTAACTCTCCAAGAGTTTTCTATTGCAATTCGTACTTCTAAGATTTAAGATTAGATCTATGAAGATCTTTAATTTCAACATCATGGTATAAGGGTCTAATCCTTAATTCTGGCGACGGAATTAATGAGTCATTGCGGTAAGCATAATGGATTGAGCACTAAAGTTATCATCACCATAAGTCTTCCAAAACTCAAGCTCCACTATTTGCTCAACTCCGGGCTCAGGCCCGAGATGTTTCTCTATCAAATAGAATAACTTCTCAGTTCCCAAGACTATCCTGAGGTTTTATTCCCAATTTGAAAATTAAAGCCGCTTAAAGATATTTTTCTCCCAGGATTATGTTCTAAACGCTAATCTTTCAGTGATCTTGATTCCAATAGTCCAACTATCCAATCAACGATTCGGGTACTATTGAATTAATAATGATTACTATAGTCTAACTATATAATCAACTATAATTTGATTGGTTAAATTCAAATATATTGATTACCATAATCCAATTATATATCAACTATAATTGAAGTAGTTTGAATGTAGTCCAACTGTTCAATTAAAACAACATTTAAATATTAGTCCAACTAATATATTTATTAATAAATGATGAAAAATGAAATGAGTGCGTATTGGCAAGTATCTAAACGAAATTGCAAATTTAATACTTGTCTCCCACTATTTTTCGGTGAGCCTCTAACCCTCTATTGAGTACTCGGGAAACCTAGTTTCCTAGTGGGCTAGGATCCCGTTAAATAACACACAACCTTGACTTTGGCCAACAAGTTATATGAAACTTAACTAGGTAGATCTCTAAGATCAATTGGATCTCATCCAATTCCTAGATCTAGTAGGTGGACTTCCAAGTCCGAAACATATATCCAATATATGCCAATGTATCCAATATATTCCCTAATTTTTTTCCGCTGAATCAACTAAGCCTTGGCTTTGGCACAACAAGCTTAATGATTCCAGTTAAACGTAACCTATTGACTTTGGAAAGCTTCGTAATCGATGTCGATGGACAAGAAGTGATCTTGACTTTGGCCAACAAATCACAACTTTGACAAGACATGCGATATGGAACAAATTTTTCATGATTCAAACACATCTGCGATGGACAAAGGTCTTGACTTTGGCTAACAAACCAGTGCCAAACTTGGATCTTGAGAGAGAATCACTCAATGGAAGGAAATCGCTTAATATTTGTTGAGGGTTTTTCGCGTAATTAGTAACCAATTATACACCCTTAAACATGCATTCTAAAAGCATAATAAGGCGCGATAAATAAATTAATAATGATATGCGGATGGATATTTAAAACATTTTGTTCCTAGAACAAATCTCTCCATTTCCTCTCTCCCGCTAGCACTATTCTTATTTCTACCCAATTACATAAAATTTCTAAAGAAACCTCATTTACATTGAGGGAAATAGGTGAGAAGAGAAATACAAAGAGTCAAGAGGTAATAGGCTGGACACGCAGGCCAATTTAATAAATTCTAAATTTATTACAATAATTTCCAAAATTGCCCTCACCCATCTAATATCCATCCGATATACATTATTCATACATCACATCCATGTATTCACACAAAACATGTTATCAATCAATCTAATCCAATTAATTAATCTTTGATTAATGACCATCCAATGTTCAAAACACGATTTGATTTGCGCGAGTCCAACTCGTTTAAGAATAAGTACTCAAAGTACGAATTCTTGAATATATCAAACTACAATATTAAATCCAATTTAATTTGTATTCAATACTAATTATTTATTTAATTCCAAATTAAATAATTACACTTTAAATATGCCTTTTAGACTTAGATTCCAAATCCAATCTTAACAGGTCTCAAATGCCCAATTAGTATCCAATACTATTCAATTAAAGTCCAATGGGCTTTCAATTAATTTATTAAGGCATGGACTTTGTCAACCAAAGCCCAATAAGGAATCACCATTCGCCACAAAATTAATTTTAGCCCATTTGGCCCAATTAAATTTTAAAGGCCCAATAATCATATTTGGACTTTATAGAAATGGTTTTAGGCCCAATTGGATCCAACCAATTATCCTAAACCAAACTTGGCTTCACCAAGCCCATTAAGCCCAAATACAACATTATTAGCCCAATTCCAAATTAAGCCTAATTAATTAAATTCCAATATTCTTAATATCACAATTTAATTAACTAAAGTGTATTAGCCATAATTAAGGTTAAATCAATATTTCCAAAACAACCAATTACACTAATTAATCATGCTTTAATTAATCAACTTATGTCCAACACAAATTGAAGTAAAATCAATTCCAACATGCTTCCTATAGCTCACGGCAATAAGAGACTTTTTATATCAATTTTGATTTCAATCCAATTAAATCACAAACTAATATATCCCATGCATTTTAAACACATCCAATTGTCTAAAATTCAAAAATCACCAAGAGCTACAAATGGGTTCACATTCGGCCAAGCCTCAAAATTTGGGGAAAATTAATCCAATTAATTTTTCATCAAATTGATCATGCACAACTCAAAGTTAACATATTATAAGCATGCTCAAACAAACAATTTGAATAAAACATGCTCAAATCAAAAAATACCCAAATCAAAGTTTAAGAACCCTAAATTCAATTTCATGCTCAATTATGGCTCTGATACCATTATTGGGTTTTCTAGGTCAAACCAAGATCAATTAAGCATATGAAATGTGTGAATACGCAAAGTAAAGTAGCTGAAATACTCACTTTGATCGGCTTGGATGTTGGCGGAGAGTTCAAAATTTTGCCTCCATGGTCGTTGCTCCAAGCTTTCTTTGATGTATGTTGAGCTTCCAAGCTTTGTGAATGAGATTCCAAACTCATGGATAGGTTTCCCTAACACCTTTGAATGACTCCTTGATGTGCTAGCAATGGAGATTTTGCAACAAAATCCCCTAGTTCTCCTTTGTATGTTCACGGCAAAACAAAGAAAATAAGGAGAGGAGAATTCGGTGGAGAGAGAGAGAGGAAGAAGAAAAAAATGTTGTATGATATTTGATTTTCCAAAAATCAAGTAAAGTAATACCAAACTTCAAAAGTTGGTAAAGGTCACTCATTTCAATCAAAAATAAAGGTAATGTGTTTTACAAGCCAACATCAAAGTCTTCACCAACTTCCATCACCAAAAAGGCAAATAATTGACTAGTAATGTGACTCGATGTGACTTGTGGGCCCCACTTTAATTCAAAATCCGAGTGGGCTCGCAAACACATTCCGGGCTCGTGTTCGTTAATTCTGAATTAACGAACTTTCCGTTGCGACGTAATTAAATCAAATTTAATTAAATAATTATGCCTAGCCAAATTACTATTCAAGTCGCTCGCAAATTAATTCTAAATTAATTCGTTTGCCCGAATTAAAATCTAATTTTAATTCTGCGTCGAAATCTAATTTCATTTAATATATCAAATATATTATTTAATCGATTAATTCCAAATTAATCGTTCTCTCTCTTCTAATTGAATTTTATCCCAGATAAAATTCTCCGTAATTAATCATAGATTAATTTTCTCTTTCTTCTAATTAATCCTAGATTAATTATGTGCGAGTCATACGTCATCGGTGAATCATCGGGAAGCGACCCATGAGATCCCTGGATATGTTGGCAGTAAATCTGGTTATCGGACTATCCGAACACGTGCGTACCATCTACCACATTCTTACCGATTTACATGACATGGTTGACTTCTAGCAAAACACCGTGCCTACCCAATTCTCCAGAAATATTCTTTTAAGGAATATGTAATCTATATCAGGCGTAGTATACGTAGTATTGCGTATTGCGATCCAGTATTGGATGTCACATGCTAGGCCTGGGGCTGGAATTGTGTCTGCCCCGTACGAAGCACATATCAGATCTCTGGTAACTAGTCTCTATAATCGGATAAACATGACCTAGTCATATTATCCCGATGACTGCAGTACATAAGAGTACTAGTTCCGTATCTTATGTGATCATCATCTCCATATGACTGAAGTGATACTTCCATCTTGACATCACACCCAATACACTACGATTCTCAGTATATCGAGAAGAGGCGTACACAAAGCCTGTTAAAGCCCAGGACGACCAAAACCAAAGTATACTGATTGTCGCAAGTATTAGCGATGCAAGTCTCAAGTTAAGACCAAATACACCTACCCTGATTCGGACTTCCATAGACACATAGTCATACTACCAATGGAATTCCCAGTGGTCTATCCAGAGCGAAGCTGTTCCCGTAACATCGGTAAACACAACCTCATATCACACTTGTTGTATGACACAGAAATCTGCGAAGCTATTCCAGGCTCGCTGCCTAGTTGGGAGTACGGAATAGCCTGTGGGGGAACTAAACCGGAGAAATAACATGGAGTCACCACCCGGTGAGAACCGGGAAAATGATTTAAGGCCGCACTCACCTCTCGCAAGGGAAGACCTCAAACTGTTGGGTTCAGAATGGTCCCTTACTTATGTCACTTGTAATGAAATAATTTGTGCAATGATTTAATCGAATCTACACGACATATATGCTCAAGAACAACCTATATCAAGTTCGCATTCATAAAAATAAATCCTACGTCTAAGTTTGCATGCTTTAAAAAGTAAGTCATCATAACGGCAAACATACGATATCACACAATAATCTCATAAGCATGTTGGATTATCAAGTACGAAAAATAGATAACAACCTAAACATAAACGTAAATTAAATTCCTATTGCGAAAGAAATTAACTATAACATGCATAAAGAACATCATAATCATGCTTAAAAATAAATAACATATAAGACTAAATCATGTTTGAACACAAGGTTGGATTAAACGAAATACGTGTGTCTCTCAAGTGGTACGTGGCATTGTATCCCGAGTGCAAACCGCAATACCGTCCATTCGGATTCGGCAACGGAATTTACGTCCGGGTTTCCATCCGATATACCGCAAGAGAGAACACATATTTCGTTCTTCCGGAAATCACATCATGCACCAATCCACAATACTCATAAGAAATAAAGTACTAAAGTAAATAAAAATAAAAGATAATAAATAAAGAATGTGCTCTCAGGTCTAACCTCTTTAGTCGTCTATCGGAAGTGCGGTACGCGGTTGTCGGAAGAGTTGATGCTCCGCAACTCCTCCGGTTCACTGGTTCAACATTTTCCTTCGCTGTTTCGCTGTTTGGGCTGTTGTTTTTACTTCGTTTTATTGCTGTTTTTGCTGTATTTTCTGGTCACTGTTTTACGGTAAATAAGGGACTGTTTTGCGGTTGTTGAAAGGTTTGGGTTGCGGTTTTTTGGTGATTTTTTAGGCGAATTCTGGACTGTTTTGGGCAGTTTTTTTTAGGGGCTGTTGTGAAGGGAGTTTAGGTGCGTGAAGTTAGGCTGTGTTGAGGGGCTGTTGAAGGGCTGTAGCGGGCAGGATGAGGGGGCAGTGAGTGGAACTTGAGAGGCTGCTTGCGTGATGAAGGCAGTGGCGGGTGAGGGGCTGATGAAGGCTAGGGGCAGTGTGGCGTTGATTTGTTCGCTGGTTAGGGCTGTGTGCGTGAAGTTATTGTATGAGGTGTGGATCTGTGCGTGAAGGGTTATTGGGTGGAGGGGCTGTGAGAGTGTTTTGGTGTTGATTTGTTTGGCTGGTGAAGGCTAGGGGTCAGTGGCGTGGGGCTTTGATAGCTTGATGTGTGAATGGGTTCGTGAATAGGGTTTATGCGTGAGTGGTGTTGAGAGCTTAGTGTATTAAGGTTTTCTTTTGTGTTTTTTTTTTTTTCGTGAGAGTCTAAGCTAGGGGTTTGATGTGTTGGTGAAGGCTTGTTTTTATAGGCAAATGGATGAGAGCTATTCTTGTTTGAAAAAGGAAAGGATTTGTGTAATTATTGGAGATATTTTTAATTAGTGTGTGATAAGGAAAAATCTTTTAATTAGGGAAGTGATTTGATTTAATTTGATTTCTTCTCTTTTAGTTAGGGATATGATTTGATTTGTATCTTTTAATTAGGGAATGTAATTTAAGTGGATTAGGAAAGTATTTGATGGGATTTCTTTTAATTTTGGAAGAGGATTTGGCTTGATTTATGCATGTGTTTAATATGTGTTTTTGTTAATTTGGAAGGTGAGTGGGCGTGGCTTAGAGTGATTTGGGCATGGGCTTCGCTCAGTTTGGTGGGCTTAGTGTATGGTTTGGTGATGTGTGGGCCTGGTGTGTGTCTTGCGGGGGTTTGGGCTAAGGATGTGTTTTGAAACAGAGGTCCAACAAGCGAACCCGAAGCTAATCCAGCGAATTAAATCCAACAGAGATGCCAATTCTTGACTCTTCTCTTTCGACGTCCGTTTCCCGCGGCTTCCACAATTAAAGAGGTAGTGTCTCTATGCGAGACTCATCATCGGGACTTATATGTAAAAATGTAGTGCCTACACTTGCCTAAGTATCCAATACTTAAATATATGAGAACTATGTGTTGGAAAATACTAAGCATTCCAAGATCATTTCAAGCATTGAAAAGAAGTGTGAATACAACGAGGGAGTTGCAGAATACTCACATCAATCGGTTGAGCGACGCGCGAGGCAACAAAAATTATTTTCTGCCTCCATGGACTGCTCGGCAGTGGCAGTGAGTTTGCTCACTGTTTTCGGCCTTTGATGTCATCTTCCAAGCTCCAAGCTTCGTCAAACGATTCCCGGCTCATGGGTGGAATTCCCTATCACCTTCGCATGTCTCTCGGAGTGCTAGCTCTCGATGATTTTGCCGTAAAATCATCACTTGCTTCCCATCTTCTCGGCATTTCCCAGAAAACCAGTGAAGAATTGTAACATCCCGCCTAGGCCAGGATGCTACCGGCAGGAGACAGGCTAAACCCATCTCCATAAGCCTCTGAATCTAACGAAATTTCAGCATGATGTATTCGTAACATCATGCAACCTGGCCTATAGCCAGCATCCAAATACAACAAGAACACAACAAGCTCGGCCTCCGGTCGGTAACTCAACATCAATGCACTCATCTACAAGGCCTCAGGCCTGAACTCAATAAACAAAATGCAAATGCTCGGCCTCCGGCCAGAACTCAAAATAAACTATACTATTACATATTTTATACATATATGATACAAATGCAATAGACAAGGGTCGTGAGGACCCATAACTCGACCCAGGACTCAGCACTCTCTCGACTGCAATTGGGGCGATCCACTGTCTTCAAAGTCTTTTCCAAACTACTGCTACTAACCTGCAAAACTGCAACTGAAAAGATGTGAGTCATAATGACTCAGTAAGTAATCATGCAAACAATTATAAGTTCTAAACTAACTGTACAATTTTTATCCATTATAAAGACACATTACTCTTCCATCCACCCTTTTATCTGATCATATACATATTTTAGTTTCTATTTAGCATTTACATTAGTAAACATTTATCACGTGTCAAATTTCTATATCAACAACGACCTGATCAAAACTCTCCACGCTTTTACTGTGCTACTTAACTATTCTTCAACCATCTTAATCATTCTTTGTCTGTTAGGTTGGAACTCTTATTATAGTTATCTTTCTCTTATCTCATTGAAATATCATCAAATCGGTGATATACAACATCATCTTTATTCACAACTACTAACGAGCACTTACCTATATATATACGTAGAGTTAAGTTATCTTACCTCAATACTCACTGAAAAACTTATCGTATGTAGGCATACAATACATATAAACACTCGCCATACTTACATGGATGAAAATCATGCTGTCATGTGTTAACATCAATTATAAGCCTCAGATGAATCACTAGAATACATAATTTATAAGCAATATTTGTAAATCATATCTACTTTAACATACTATGCATATTGATACAGATATGTATTAATGCCAACTATATGATTTCCAATGATAACTAGCATGTGTGACTATATTCATAATTTATGAACTATCATCAAATTTTATCATGTAATATACTTTTAGAAGATACTTTTTGAAAATCTTTTTAGAAGATTGTTTTCTGAAAACACTTTCTTTATAAAACTAGACTTATTGAAAACATCCTTTAAATCTATAGTTTCTGAAAACTGTCTCTAAAATCTGTTTTCTAAAACCGTTTACTAAAATCTGACTTTTGGAATCTATACACTGATGAACTGAAAACTGTATCTCAAAACTATGAACTGTATCTGAAAGCTGAAAACTATTTCTAGAATCTGATTTCTGAAAACTGCTTTTTAAGGTCTAACTTTTGAAAACCATGTTCTTATAATTGAAAACCGTGTGCTGAAAATCTGGTTTCTGAAAACTAAGCACTGAAAATCTGAAAACTGTGTACTGGAAATCTGAAAACTGCTCTACGTCCAGGACCATAACTCAACTGGGTGTACTCGATGCCCAGGACCATAACTCAACTGGGCATCTGAAATCAGGATGTCGGGGACCCTGTAGCCCCTAATCCTACTCGAGGATCTGAGAGCGTCCCTTCAGTCATCCACATGTGCACATGCGTCTATATCCGTCAATTCCAAATTATCCGTCAATTCCGAACTGTATCTCAAGTTACATACTGGGGTGAGTTTTTACCTCATGCCCCAAAAACCATAAAACCATAATCTGTAACTCAAGCTGTAGAAAGAAACATTTTCTGAAATACGATTCTTTTCAAAAGCATTTAAAATCTTTCTTTAAAACATTTGAAATGGTGAAAAACATAGTTGTCGTATGCTCAACCGTTGAAAACTTAAACACACCCACACATGCACATGCATGTATGCTTTTCTCATGCTTCTCTCTACTCTAGTCATGACTTCCTCTATAATGTTATTAAAAACTATATGCTCAAATATCAACAGGATGTTTGTTCAAACCAAAACATGCTAAATTTATCTTACATTCATACACATCTATATTTATCTATGCATGCACCCATTCAATCATCATAACTTAGCTTACCTTTATAACTCACCATGCTAATGGCTCAAAAACCATATATTGCATAATTTATATTCATACACATACAATCGAAACTCTATAACTATATTAGACCTCGAACGTATATGAGTTCCATTATCTTAGTTCTTAAACTGCTTTGCCATTTTCTAACTATCAACTTGTGCTCAAGAATCTCATGTTATGCATATTCTATTCATTCAGGCTCTTTATCACTTTATATACTCGTTTCTATCCTTATGTTACTAATATTCTTATATAACACATAGATTACAACTTTCCTTCATATCTCTAGTCCATATCTGTTATTTCATTTATAACTCTAATCCCATTCCCTAGGGTGTAGTTTCTACATCCCCCAAACCCAAGTTTCACTAAATTACATTCATGATATTATTCACATGCTCTTATCTAAGTATAAATACCAGTTATACCTATATATGCATCTTTATATTTCTAAGTACTCATGCTTATCTATTACTCATGCATCTGCTATAATTACTTGTTCTTATCGGGATATGTATATAAATACACTTGTTTATCTCCTCTACATTCATCATTATATAAGTATATAAATATATATAGGTTTCATACTTATAACTATATACAACTTTGTTATATTAAAGATTTCGAGCAACGCTAGATTTCTTAAGTATTCAAGGCACGAGTTACTTACCTGGCTAAGCGAGTGCCCGCGATCCGAGTCCGATCTGCCAAAACAAATCACAATATCTGTCAGAACCGCTATTTGCGGAACTTCCAACTTATCTATAATAACTATGGGCTTCCCGAAACACCCGAATCATCGCCGATACTTCGGTACAAACTTCATTACGCAAATACATATCTTTCTATTCTAAATCAACTAGCCGAAAGGCCTAGAATCTCGTTTTACGCGTTTGCGGCAAATCTTGCGGAAAAGTTTCCGCAAACGCTACGGAAGGGTCTCGAACCCTCTGAACTACCCCGGAATTGCCCAAATACCCTCGCAATATTATATCTATACTATTTTCATGATTACGGTCATCTAAGCTCAGTCGCGCGAGAAACTCCGTTTTACCGGAAACTCGCTAACTCTACCGGATCAATCATATCTCATCCGATTCTCCCCGGATTCTACCACATTTATTGTTTTAACATATAATATTATATTCAATTCAAATCATAACAATTCGCTACACTACGGAATTAATAGAAGCATCCGATAATAAACCGATACACTTTAAAACGTCAAAACATAAACGGAGAGTCATACCGAAATTCCGAGGCCATATTCGGACTCCCATCGGCCATACGAACGTGCTGGTGCGATTGGAATTTCGATCGAAGTTACTGTTCACGTCGGGTTACTATTCATCCGAACCTTCTTTCCTCGTTTCGCGTGCCACCGAGCACGGATCGGGAAAACCATCACCACCATCTCGTAGTACTTGTCGAGGGCTTCAATTTGACGGGTGGCACGGGCCGTGGTTCGAAGCGACGAGCCTGAACCGACTCACCCATGTGCGCCACTGATTTCACCTCCTGCGCCGCCGTCTGCCGCCAACAGAGGAATCACCGGCCACCATCATCGTCGTCGTCGCCGGACGATTCTGTTGCCGCCGGTGCGCCGGCCAGACGCCGACCGGATCGCCGCCGGCGTCCCCTCCTCCTCACGTGCGACGAACTGCTCTATTTCTCTTTTTTTTTCTTTTCTTCTTTTTTTTACTGTAATTACTGAGATTAATAATAAATATTAATTATAACATAATATCATAATTTCAAAAAAGACTAAAATGCCCCCACTAGGAAGGGTATTTTCGGAACTCTGTAATTTTGAAGCCCTTCCGATGCGATTTTCGTAAGTGTTCAACACGAAAGTTGTTCGTCTCGGAAAAAAGAGTCCGATGGTTCAAGAACCAACTCGATCGGAGTGTTTTTGCAAATTATGTGGCCAAAACTGTAATCTTTACTCGTATTACAAAAATCGCGTAACTGACTTTTGATCCCACGCGTTTTTCAACGCGACTAAAATTCATAATCTATTATTCCAACTTATATAACATCACTTAAACTCTTATTCTTCCTCATCATCATGCTCCGAGACTAAAAATATCTGTCCGAGAATCTTCTAGAACGGTCCCAAAAATCCGAGATGTTACAAGAATTTTCAGCCCCTTGGCGTGTAAATGAGAGAAGAGAGGAAGAGAGAAAGTTGTGTTGAATTGTTGGAAAAGTGTATCTAATACACTTATATATTTTCCATAAAATAAATAAATGATTTACCACCTTTTTGGCTTTCAAAAAGTCAAATGGTAAAAGCTTTCCAACAACTCCAACAACTACCATCAATCAATCAATGGTCACATCACTCAAAGTGACATGATTTGACGCTTGATGTGACTTGCGTGCCGCACTCGAATTCGAAATGCGAATGCGCTCGCAAACACTCGTGGGCTCGGGTTCACTAATTCCAAATTAACGAATTTTCCGTTGCGACGCAATTAAATGATTACGCCTAGCGAAATCCAATTTCGTTTAATATATCGAATATATTAATTTATCGATTAATTCCTAATTTATCGATTAATTCTAAATTAATCGTTATCTCTCTTTAATTGATATTTTATCCCAGATAAAATATCTCCGCAATTAATCCCATATTAATTTTCTCTCTCATCATATTAATCCCAGATTAATTAAAAGTGCGAGTCATACGTCATTGGTGAATCTTCGGGAAGCGACCAATGAGTCCCCGGATATGTTGACAGTAAATTCGGTCGTCGGACTATCCGAACACGTAAGTACCTAGTACTACGTTTGTACCGATTTACAAGACAATGTTGGCTTCTAGCAAAGCGTCATGCCTACCCAATTCTCCAGAAATATCCTTACATGAATTAAGGATCTAAATCAGGCGTAGTATACGTAGTATTACGTATTTCGATCCATTATCGGATGATCACATGCAAGGCCTAGGGTTGGTACAGTGTCTGCCCCGTACGAAGCATATATCGGATTACGAGCAACTAGTCTCTTTAATATCGGATAATCATGACCAGGTCATATTATCCCGACGGTTGCAACCTTTTTAGAGAACCAGTTATGTATCCCTGCGCGATCATCATCTCCATATGACTGGAGTGACACTTCCGTCTTGACATCACACCCAACACACTACGATTCTCGATATCCCAGAAGAGGCGTACACAGAAACCGGTTAAAGCCCTGGACGACCAAAACCAAAGTATATTGATTGTCGCAAGCATTAGCGGTGCAAGTCTCAGGTCAAGACCAAATACACTTACCCTGATTTCGGACTTCCATAGACACATATTCATACTACCAATGGAATTCCGAGGGGGTCTATCTAGAGCGAAGCTGTTTCCCGTACCATCGGTAAAAACACAACCTCCTATTACACTTGCATGAGTATTTTATACCCAAATATATGAGAACTATGTCGTTGTGCCCTCACAACTCGCACAAGTGTAATACTAGTCTTTTATGTATTCGATGTCCAATCTCGATAATACTCTGACTAGGGATATTGAATGATTTATCCTTCGTGGACTGATACTGTCTCATATCATTCTCAATCCAGGAACAAATCATAGGGACCTCATATCATTTATACATCTATGTGATCTAATCACAAATGATAAGAGTGCAATCTCATTTGTCACATAGTTAATTTGTACAACAACACCATGATCTGTACAAATAGTGACACTATGGGTCATAATTGTCCAACATTATGTGGTTATGCTCCCACAACGCGCACAAATACAATACTAGTCTATTCCGCATTATCGATTTCCAATCTCGATAATACTACGACTAGAGATATTTTAATGATTAAACCTTAGTGAATTAATACTGTCTCATATCTTATTAATCCGGAACTAATCATATGGACTTTTATCATTTATATATTCCGGTAATCTAATTACAAATGATAAAAGAGTAATTTTCTTTGTCACATAGTTAATTGTATAATAACACCATGTTCTATACAAATAATGATGCTATGGGTCATAATTGTCCAACATTCTCATCTCTCTCTATTCACGCCCAAATCAATTTTTTCTCTCACAACTTGGCTTGGCCGAGAGTTTCAAAGAACAAAGGAAGAATTGTTGCAATTTTTCAAGTGCTAGCACACTCAAGGAATCATACAAATGTGTTAGGGAAACTTTCCCATTGAGTTTGGAATCCTTCTCAAGCTTAGAGCTTCAACATACAACTTCAAAGAGAGGATCTTGGAGTACTTCTCAAAGAGGAATTTTTGAACTCTACACATCCATCCAACCGAGCATTGTGAGTATATTTCCGCTATACTTCTTTCCGTATTCACATTATTTCATGCTTGAAACGATCTTGGTTTGACCTTAGAAACCCAACAACGAATAGAGATATTTAATGATTAAACCTTTCGTGGATTAATACTGTCTCATATTTTATTAATCTGGTACTAATAATATGGACTTTTATCATTTATATATCCAAGTAATCCAATTACAAAATGATAAAAGAGTAATTTCCTTTATCACATAGTTAATTTGTACAAGAACACCATGTTCTTTACAAATAGTAATGCTATGGGTCATAATTGTCCAACAATTTAGAGCTCTCGTGCTTGGATGTAGACTGTGGAGTGGATGACGAAGTATAGCAATGATTCATTTTGTCATTTCCTTGTTCGGCTCTCATTTGCAGTCGTGGTTTATTTCATTTGGAGGGAGAGGAATGCTCGCCTTCATGGTAAGCCTCCTCATCCCTTCAGTATTCTTTTGAGTGATATTGTCTTCAATTTGCGGACTCATGCTATTTTGTTAAGAAGGGTTAAACCATCTTATGGTAACTAATGGCTTCATCATTCTTAGGAACTATTGGATGATATCTTTTGATTTTAACTCATATAATTTCTGAGTTTTATTTTTTTAATCTTGTCATTAGCCAATTTTGACTCTAGTTGTTTAGCTTGAAGATTATATCCTCCTTAACTTGTGAATTTGTAGCCTTTTTTTGGTTAATATAATTATCTTATAAAAAAAAAAAAAAAAAATTAGTGAAAATTTTGTATTACAAAGTTTGGATTATTTAAGCCCTAATTTCTTTCCTCTGCGTCCGTCCTTTCCCCCATTTCAGTTCTCCCCAAACCCCAACTAAAATTACATAACATATTCGGTTAATACCAAACTATGAAATTCGGAAATACAGTAACGGCGTCAATATCCACAATCCGGTTCCCTAACATACAACATCCAATTCGCTTCCCATTTACGCATTTTCCTTTCTGCTGTTTCGGTAAAACACGAAGCATGTCTCAGTCGCCGTCGAATCCCACATCATCTTCTACAGTTAGAACTTTCTCATCGGTAACCAACAAAGAATCTTTGGCTTCACGTAAGCCGGAGCAGCAGCAGCCCTGGCTCATTGTTGGGCTTGGTAACCCCGGCAAGAAGTACAATGGAACTCGCCACAATGTATTATTTTCAAAAAAAAATTGAGTTGTGAACATTGGGTTAGAATTTAATTTAATTGAATTTAACGAGTTTCTTTTTTATTTTTTATTAGGTGGGATTTCAGATGGTGGATGCAATAGCTGAAGCTGAAGGGATTTCCATGAGCTCTGTTAATTTTAAAGCCCATTTTGGGAAAGGTTTGTATTTCATTCTCAATATGATTTTTAACTACTGTAAATTAGCTTTGATGTTTCATTCTGAGAGTTATTTCATCATGTTTGTGTTTGCAATTTGTGTCTTTGAGAGGTAATAATCTTAAGTTTGTCGACAGAATTTTAAAGCAATATCAGTAAATTTATTAATTGTCATCATCATCTGAGTGAGTGTTCATAATTCTCTTTGACATGTTTGTTATTTGGTCGCATTGTGTCAGCTTTTGTAATAGCATTTTACCGATAACCAAATCATAGTGATTATAAATGAATTGATCATGAATTTTAATTACTTGGCATCAGTTACAGAAGATGGTGCACATCAGCATTCATAGATATTGGGTCAATGTCATTTTACTTGTTTATTATTGCAGTGAAGTATTGTAATTTAATTCTTAGTTTTTTAAATTTATTATCTTGAAATTGATATTTCTGTTTCCAGGTTTTATTGGAAATGTTCCAGTAATGCTAGCAAAACCACAAACTTTTATGAACGCAAGTGGTGAGTCTGTAAGTTCATTCTTCTGAAAACACCTTTGATGTATCTCTTTTGGTTTATGTATTGAAGGCTTTTTAAATGACTGGTTGATTTGGACACATTTTGAAGGTTGGTCCGATTGTGTCATACTACAAGATTCCATTGAAGCAAGTACTTGTGGTAAATTATTCTTTCTTGGTTGGTCTAAAAGCTGCTTTTCTCTAACATTAGATAATTCAGTATTGACCTAATTACAGCCTTTCTCAACAGCTCCAGAACGAATTTTATTTGTTTTGTAGATATTTGACGACTTAGATTTGCCTTTTTCAAAAATGCGTCTACTGCCGAAAGGTGGACATGGAGGGCACAATGGGTATTGCCTTCGACACTGTTTTGCTGCTAATTTTCAGCTTTGTCTTGTGTTCAATTCAATACTGTTGGAAGATATATATATATGTAAAATTCCCTCTTGAAACTATAAATATGTCTTACATTTCTTTATTCATTTGATTTATTTATTTATTTTTCTTATGAGGAATATCCATGGTTAAATCAGTTATGGTAAAAAGGGGAGAGCAATATAAGTCAGTGTTCTAATCACTCGACATCTAGGCGGGGGCTTAGGAAATTCCTTGGCCAGTGAAGAAATAACTTGAGATTAGGGTTTTGTCAATTTGGGGATTTTCAGGTCTGGTGAAATTTTGTCAAATTGATTTTAGGGAATGTCTGTTTAAATGATGGGAAGTGTTTTTAATGGATCAATTGAGAATAAAAAAAGACAAACACTTGAGTATTTAAGAGAGATAATCGATTTTCAGAGAGAGAGAGAGAGGGCACACGCGCTGCTATTAGAGTTATATAAACTAAAACTGAGAACTAGGAGATTATTATTTTGTTTTAGTGTTGTATTGTTTTAGAGATAAACAATTTTCAATTTTGGAGAGACTAGAGAGATGAAACGTCATGGAAGAAGAGGAATTAGGGTTAGGGTTTCTTATTAACCCATTAATAAAAACGCGTTTTGACTTGTTCACAATAGGCCAAACCACGCTTTACATTACAATTTTTTTTTAAAAAAAAAATTATTTTGCCCCAAAATGATGCTGTTTTAGGGCTAAATCAAAAAAATATATTTGGGAGCTAAATAAAAAATCAAAAAAAAAAAAAAAAAAACCATTAGCCATCTTCAAACCGTCATCTTCAGTATTATGGTTTTCTTCAACGCCATCTTCGCACCATCTTCTTCAATGTCAATTGCTAAGTGTGGCGGCTCTAGGCTCTCAGTGCCGCCAAGACGTCAGGGAAGTGCGCTCCTATCCCCACCAATTTGAGGTTAGGTGTGGCGGCCCATCCCCGCGTAGCGGGATAGGTGCTGTGTTTTAGAACACTGATAATAATCTGTCTTTGAAAAGTTATTAGGTACTCTAGAGGCAGCCCTGTTCATCAATTTTTTGGGCTAGCATAATACAGGTTATTTGCATTGATCAGTGTTCTAAAACGCGCTAGGCGCTAGTCGGGCGGTGACCCAGCGCCTAGGCCTAGGGCGCCTAGGCAATTAGTCGGCAAACAGTTAAAAATCTAATATTTTCCAACATCATAATTCATAAATAATTCAAATCATATAAATTCAATCAAAATGTAATAAAACATAAAACCATTAATCAAACTCAATCAACCATATAATGATATAAAATATCATTTAACTAAGTTCATGTTCATCATCCTTTAACAAAGTTAAACTACACTAAATATCTAATTCTTTTTCATCTAATTCAAACTCATCATCCTTAAGTTATTTATCAGAATCAAAATCTTCTTCATCAAGTTCTCTGTATTCAGCATTTCTAGCGCTTTTTCGAGGTTGTAACATTTCATCTGCCCCAGATGCTTCTCCAACCATCCTCCAAGTAAGCCCCGAACCGGGCTCTACTTCATCATCACCAGAGTCACCACCCTCAACAATCCATCCTTGTGCATTAGTAGCATTTTTTGCTTGTAATACATCCAATTTCAAATCCTTCTCCCTTTTGTGCTTGTTCTTCAACTTGGCATTAAAGGAAACAAAGACAAGATTGTTTAATCGATTCACATCTAGTCAATTCCTTTTCTTCGTATGAATCTATGTAAATAATTTAAATAAATCAATTAATATTAATAATTACAAAATACAATAATCAAATATTTAGCTAATGTTAAATATTTACCCCCTCAAAATTGCTCTAATTTCGTTCGCACCCGGATGAACTAGTGGTTAATGAAAGTATCTTTTTTGCCATTTTAAGCAAGTTAGGTGTATGATGTCTATATGCACGCCACCATGAAACTACAAATTCACATAAATAGTTTGAATGAAATATAATAAATCTTACCAATTTTGTAAAATAATTCAAATGAATACTATGTTTTTACCTGGATTAAAAATATCAATCGATACCTGACATGCTTTTGCCGCCACTTCTCTACCAAAAGCTTCATATTTTGTCTTATACGAAGCCAACTCCTCATTTATCACCTTACTTTGCATGTCAATGTCATTGGGGAAGAAAGCCTCCACAATCGTAAATACCTCATTCATTACATTCACATCGTACTCAATACTTGTATCCTTATAGTAGTAGTAAGGATTTAATAGATAAGCAACACAATGCAATGGAGTATCAAGCCGCCCTTCAATTTTACTATCAATAATCTCAAAGATTAGCCAATGATTACTCTCAATATTGTTCAATGCATCCTTTATCTCTTCTTTTGCATTCTTTAGCTCTCCATAAACAAACTCCATTGATGGCTTTCTATCCCCATCAACTAATCGAAGCACCCTCACCAAAGGTGCAAACACCTTCAAACATTGGGTCACCCCATTCCAAAAAGAGACACTCATCACCGTGGCAAATGCAGCTTTACCTTTAGCTTGCTTCGACCATATGCACTCATCCCATTCCGTGTTAGCAAACATGGTTCACAAACTTTCTTTTTTCTCGATCAAACTTTGTAAGGTTAAGAAAGCCGAGGCAAACCTAGTTATTCCCGGTCTGACTATGTCCCTTTGTTTTGTAAACGATCTCATCATGGACAAAGTCTTGCGATGGGCATACACGAAAATAGTGAAAGCCTTGGCACTATCAATGGTTTTCTTGTACCTCGGCAATTTCCCAATACTTTCAAGCATGAGATTTATGGTGTGAGTAGCACATGAACTCCAAAAAATATTTGACATCTTCGCCTTCAACAACTTTACCGCGACCATATTGTTTGAGGCATTGTCTGTTACAACTTGAACCACATTTTCCGCCCCCAATTGTTCAATGCTCGTCATCACATACTCATAAATGTGCTCAGCAGTATGCGCCACATCAGAACTTTTCTTGGAAGAAAGGAAAGTGGTACCTATTGTGCAATTAACACACAAATTCATTATACTTCTCCTTTTCCTATCACTCCAAGCATCTGTCATGATAGAACACCCGTTCTCCATCCACTCCTTCTCATGTTGTTGTAGGAAATCTTCAACACTTTCAAGTTCCTCTTTCAATAATGGCTCCCTCAATTCAAATATGCCCAATTATCAATTTATCACTATAAACCCTAAAATTTATTAGCTTTGTCTTTAATTAAATTTATAATTTATTAACAACTTAAACTTTAAGTAACTAACTAATAATCTAATATCAATATGTAATTTTTAGGACAAAGAAATAAAATCAAAACAAAAACAAAGAACAAAGAAATAAAAAAATGAAGACTTACCAAACCAAAGCCAGAAACGAAAGTCGAAGTAGCAGAAATGAAATGAAGCGGACTCAGAAACGAAACGAAATGACGAAATGAAGAAGAACGAAGAAATGAAGCAGAACGACGATGTTTTGGGGGCATTAATAATCCCCCAAAACGTCGTCGTATTGGGGGATTAATAATCCCCCAAAACGTCGGCTCCTAGGCACCGATTTCACGCCGCCGACCACTTCGCGCGACTACCTCCAGTGATTCGTTCCTAATCGCCGCGGCTGGGCCGCGACGAGCGAAAACGCGCCGCCTTGGCACGCCTAGGCGGCGCGTTTTAGAACACTTGCATTGATTAGTTTATGTGGGAGATTGGGAGTCATTTCAGTCACCCATCATACCTGCCTCCATTGCAAAATGACTGGAAATATAAATCTTTTCCTGTCACAAATCATTAATGTTATAACTTTAGTTTTAGGTAAAAAAAATCAATTCATCAACTCTTTTTTGCTTGAAATTCTGGTTTTTCAAAATTGACATGTAGGCTTTTTTGAGAACAAGTTAATGCACACCTATTTTTGTGCTTTTCCCTCATTGGACCAGATGGTTATAAAATTTATAACCATATGGGAAATGATATTGAAAAGTGAAGGGTGTGAGAATTTTACCTTTACGAATTTGTTTGAAGTAGGGAGTTCCAGTCGATTTCCTCATTGGGCGAGTGGTTGGTGCCTGCAAAGGTATTTCGATGCTTGAGTTAAATCATGTTTATCTAAGGCAAAAGATGAAAGAAATTGCGGATAATTTAGAAGAAGAATTCTTCTTTGATGAATAGTGAAACAGAAATGGCCAAAGCCCCATTTTAATAAGTGAAAGCCTATATATATATATATATATATATATATATAGGCTTTCACTTGTCAACCCTGTCCTTTTGTATTTGGATAGAGCCCTTGACCTTTTTTCTGATATTATTTGTACACATTTCATGTACTTAAATAAAGAGAAAGTCTTGGCTTCGGTCAATATTACTTGTTATCTTATTCCAGATGGAACTTTGACCTTCTGATTTATTTACCCGAAATAAACCCAGAAATCGTTCCCTTTCTGGGTTACTTCTGGATCATGTTTAGGATTCCCACTGTCCAATTATACGAGGAATAGGACTCGTGCCTAATCGTAAGAGAGTGAATTATGGCACCCACAAAAAGTTAAACCTCCAGTGTTATCCCTTTTGAAAGCACATGGTGCAAAAATTTTCTCCTCTTGCATCAGATGATTGAGATATTTTATGCATACATCCTGCTCCAATTGTCAAGAGTTCATTTAGAGATTTCTAAAGTAAATGCTTCTACTAGACAAATTCAATTTGGATCTTTGAACTTATGGGCATATGGTATCCCTATCTAACCAGTTAAGATGTGAATATAGAAATAGATGCTCTATTTGAGTTAAAACCTTTCTGTTGGAAAAGGTATCTTATCTATTTCAGGTTTTGTAACAGCTGGAGATTTTATACAGCTTCTTAGAAATTTTTGCTTGACTGAAAATAATTCCTGATTCGGTCTCTGATAATCTGTATGATTGATTATTTTTGCTTTTTTCTTGCAGCATGAGGAGTGTAGTCGATCACTTTAAGGGGAACCGTGAATTTCCTCGTTTAAGAATTGGTATGTTTCAGAAGCATTGGTGTTATATCAAAATTGTTTTTTCTATATTTAGTCTTTTCACCAGAATTGTGATAATATTTCAAGGGATCGGACGGCCACCTGGGAAAATGGATACTATAAATTTTGTTCTTCGCCCTTTCAGCAAACAAGAGCGTCAAGAGGTATGTAAAATTTGTCTTGCAACCCTAATTCTGAATTTTGTAAATTATATATGGGTACTGGATTCTAATATTGTTGTATAAATGTGTTCCAGTTGGACTTTACATTTCAACACGGCGTTGAAGCAGTGCGGATTCTTTTGCTTGAAGGTTTTAATAAAAGCGCTACATTGTTAACACTGCAAAGACAATGGAACAACTTAGTTAAATTTCTGCTTAAGTTATGATTATTTTGGTGATTACCAAAATGGACTTGGGATAGAGATTGTGAATTGTATCAATCCTTGTTTCTAAAGCCCATTCTGAGATTTAAAATTTGTAATGCTCTCCATTTTTTTTAGAAGTAGCGGCAACAGGCCATTTATTATTGGTTGGAGTTGGTACTTTTACTGAGCTTCTATTATAATGAGTCATTTTTTTTTATGAGCAGTTCCTGCTTAAAACAATATTAATGTTTTGCCTCTTATTGCTTGTATAAGGTTCTGGCGTATACGCAACTTTCCTTGCTCAACATCAATTCAGATTTGTAGTATAAATCCAAACAAAGTTTTTTCCCGCTAGGTGTGGTCAGGGCCAGCTATATCGATTTTAGGTTTTTTTTAATATTTTCAAAGTCCTCTCTGATGTCGCTTGCAATATTACAAACATTAATTTTTCGACTTCTCTCACTATGGTAACTAGAGTCTTCAAAGTTTACATTGGACATAAATCATTTTAGTCATATTTTTCTTATTAATAGGAGTTATATACACTTTTTCTCATCTTAATCGTGTTTATTAAGTTAAAAGATTTCGAAGTCGCACATATTTTTAGTTGTTTAATATTATTTTCAGTCCATAAAATCTGGAAGTTGGCATCATACACTCAGAGAACTTTCAATAAGTTGATGGATAAATTTAGTATAGGCATCATATTGAATATTTTTCTGTTTCAATTTTTATGAACTGTCATCTTTTAATAAAAGTCAGCTTCATTCATGAACTTTTTATGGTGAGAGATTCTTCATTGTTAATCAATCATACGTGTAAAAAAAATTATGATTTCTAGTTTTTGTAAATCGTACGTACATATTACTAGAGACTGAATGAAATAATTTTGATTTTTGTATATTCAATTTATTTGTAATTATAATGGAATTGCCTTCATATAAGCAGAGCATAAAGGTAAATAAGAAAAGAATAATTTAATTATGTACAATAATAAAATTTAAATCAAAATCAAAATCCAATGGATCATTTCCAGAATATATTATTTCCTTAACACTCACCTCAAACTTAAGGTGGTGTAAGTGATGAAAGCTTGAGTTTCATAAAAATACTCTAGAAGTTGAGGTCTGGTGAATACATTAGTAGGCCGGCCTTCATACGGAATTTCGTGAAGTTTTATGTTGAAGAACAAAATGAAAATCAATCTCAAAGTGTTTTGTGCGCTCATGGTATACATCATTATGCGCAATATAAATGGCACTTATGTTATCATAGTAGAGAGGTGTAACACCAGAATGTGGAACTCACATGTCACCAAGTAACGAAGTCAAATGATTTCGTAGGCATCATAACGGTCCGGTATTCAAATTCAGTACTGGAACGGGAAATAACATATTATTTCTTACTACGTCAAGAAATAATTGAATCCTCCAAAAAGATAAGAGACCCTGTCGTAGATCATCGATTAGTAGGATTATCCACCCAACTAGCATCAGAATAGGCACGAAGCTGAAGAGGATAATGAGCTGAAAAATGAAGACTATGAAATATGGTGCTTTTGATGTAACAGAGGAGATGAATAACAACTCTATAGTGATCAGATCAATGTACAATATAAATTGACTAATAATATAAACAACATATGCAATATCAGAGGGTAATATTGTTGGGGTTTTGGGCGATGGGGCGCAGCGGAAGCGCGGGTTCAGGCGAAATCATATTTTAAAACTTTTTCAAAATACCGAATAAATTATTCAATATCTAATATGAATAATCTATTCATATATCACCTAAACCTATTTATTCAATATCAAATATCAACATAAATATGGTGAAAACTTGCGAAACTTTTACGAACAATCGTTTTTCCGCAAAATTGCCTAAAATGTGTTTTTGACCGAACCGACTACCCGACACTTATGGAAACTGCCCAGGTCAGCTCCAATAGTGTCGAGGCAGTTCATGGGCTGCCCGAACAGTGACGGAATCACTGTTTTCACAGCTGTCACCCGGTTGGCTCAAAATCCACTCGGTAACGTCGTTTTTTGCCGTTTTCGCTTATTTCAACTCCGAAACACTTTCCGGAAATTATGCCAACTCCCAAAATACATTCATTACATTCATAAGACATCAAAAACATCACATAACTTCCAGTTTTACCAAATCTGATCAGCAGAACATAAAATGCCAATTTCATACTTTAAAATCCAATTTTCAAGATCAATCAAATTAATCCATAACACCAACCAAAGTCACCACACATGAGGCACTCTAGAACAATTCTAGGTTATATTAGAGTGGTTTAATAACTCTAGAATATCAACAATTCATCAAATGAATAATTTGAACAAATATTACAATAATAGTGTCCAAATCACTTCACACATGCTTCAATTACCTCCAATTCATTCACCAAACAACAAAGCCCCAAAATTCAGTAAGTAAAGAATCCCTAGACATGTTCTAAGAGCACAAGAACAAGTAAAGCAATTTTCTAAGCTCAAGGATAAAATAGATTACCTTTAATCTCCAAAAATCCTTAAGCTTTTCTTGTCTTTCTTCACTTTTCTTCATGATTTCATTAAACCATGTTGTTTGGGACTGTTTTTCTGGTTTGGTCGGTCATCAAGCTTTTCAAAATAAAGAAGAAAAAGTTCCCCTTTTTGAAAAGAAAGTGACCGACTTAGTGAATAGGAATAGGGAGGCAATTTTGTCCATTTTTCTTATTTATCAAATTAAATAACATAGTTTTATGTAATCCAATTAAATCAATACACATAAAGCATATATTAAAGCAAACCAAATGTACAAATAATAATTAACACATTCCATAACTTTTATGAAAAAAATTATTAATTAACAATTCAAATATTTAACAATTAAATATCCAAATAATTAATTAATGTAATTATTATTATATATGTATTTTTATTTACAGTAAATAATAAATACATATATTTATGGCATGCGTCAAAATCTCATTTGACGAATAATTAATGTGTATCTAATCGTATTATGTATCAAATACAAATACACAAAAATTATTAGCGGACAAAAATTCCTAATTGCATGTGTTATCGTTTAACAATTAAGGGATCCAGATTAACTCATTTAATCCGGTGAAATATTAAGAATAATTTGTATTATTCATATCGAGTTGCCCAAGTGCTCAACGAGTACACTTCATATTGTGGGACTCTCTAAGTTTAGGTATATCTGTTGGTTACTATAATTAGTCCCAAGGAAAGATTAAGCAATAGAAATACAATAATCATACATGCAAAGCTTGAAGGATGGCGGAAACATACTTACAAAGCTATGTGACGAAAATGGTGATGAGGATCCTTGAGCCTCCAAGGATGAAGTTTCGGCCAAGCAAGAAGATGGAGAGAAGCTTCAAATCTTTGAGTATTCCAAGCTCCAAATGCGTTTCCCTATCACCTCTTTTGTTCCTTGCTTGTGCTAGCAAAAATGGAGAATGAGGAAAACAATTTTCTGCCTTTGTATATGCAGCTCACGGCGTGAGCAAGAGAGAAAGAAGAGGAGAGTGTTTCACTTTTAATTTTGTTCCCTTTGCATGCCAAAACCGTGAGAGACAAAGGAAATGAAAAGTGATATGATATCTAATACCAAAAGAATTTTTTAATGCAAAAAATCCTTCAAAACTGTGCATGGCTTTCCCTCCAAAATGAAATCCATCATTTGCCATCATTACCACACTTTGAGATTAGAGACAATGTATCATCCCTCAAAGGTGACTAGATACATCCACCATCTATTCGTATTAAGTAATGAGATATCGCGATGTGATTTGCGGATATCACTTGATTCAAAATACGAATGTGTCCGCAAACACTTTCGGGCTCGGTTTCGTTAATTCCGAATTAACGAATTTCCGTCGCGACGTGAATTAAATAATTACGCCTTGCGAAATTACTATTCAGTTCGCTAATGAATTAATTCTAAATTAATTCGTTTGCCCGAATTAAAATCCGATTTTAATTCCGCGTCGAAATCTAATTTCGTTTAATAATATATCGAATATATTATTTTATCGATTAATTCCAAATTAATCGATCTCTCTCTCTCTCCTAATAAGGCATTTTATCCAAGATAAAGTTTCTCCGCAATTAATCCAAGATTAATAAGGTTCGAATCAAACGTCATAGGTGAATCTTCAGGAAGCGACCCAAGAGATCTCCGGATATGTTGGCAGTAAATACGGTCGTTGGATAATCCAAACACGTACGTACCTCGTACTACGTCTTTACCGATTCACAAGACAAGGTTGGCTTCTAGCAAAGCGCCATGCCTACCCAATTCTCCATAAATATTCTTACTGGAATATAAGATCTTTATCAAGCGTAGTATACCGCAGTATCGCGTATATCGATCCAGTATCGGACGATCACATGTTAGGCCTGGGGCTGGAGATGTGTCTGCCCCGTACGAAACATATATCGGATATCAAACAACTAGTCTCTTTAAATCGGACAATCCTGACCTGGTCATATTGTCCCGACGTTTGCAACCTTTTATAGAGGACTAGTTCTGTATCCTGCGTGATCATCATCTCCATATGTCTGAAGTGATACTTCCATCTTGACATCGCATCCAGTACACTACGATTCTCGATAAACCCAGAAGAGGCGTACACAGAACCGGTTAAAGCCCTTAACCACCAAAACCAAAGTTTACCGATTGTCGCAATGGATGTTAGTTGGGCTTGGAGACCCAATTTGATAAGATTTAGAATCTAATCTTTAAAAGCACATTAAAAGTGTAAACATTTAATTTGGAATTAAATAAATTGAATTAATATTGAATACCGTTTAAATTGGATTTAACGAGTAGTTCGATATAATTCATGAATTCGTACCTTATGTACTTATTCTCAAACGAGTTGGACTCGCGCAAAATCAAACCGTGATTGAACATTGGATGATCATTTAAATAAAGACTAATTAATTGGATTTGATTGGTTGTATAGCATGTCTTGAATGAATATACATGTATGTGATGAATGAATAGTGTATAGCGGATGGATATTAGAAGGGAAAGGGTAATTTTAGAAATTATTGTAAATTTAGAATTTATAAATTGGACCTGCGTGTCCAGCCTTATCTCTTTTATCTCTTTGTATTCTCTTCTCACCTAATTCCCCTCAATGTAAATGAGGTTTCTCTTATTGTATTATGTAATGGGTAGAAGTAGTATATTGCTAGCGGGGAGTGGAAAGGAGTGATTTGTTCTAGGAACAAATTGTTTTATATATCCATCCGTATATCACTATTAATTTATTTTATGCACTTTATGATGTTTTAGAAGCATGCTTAAGGGTGTATGATGATGAGACCTAACAAAGATAATAAATTGATTGCAATTTACGCATAAAACCCTCAATTTATATTAAGCAATTATCCTTCCATTGAATGATTCTTGTTCAAGATCCAAAATTGGCATCGGTTTGTTGGCCAAAGTCAAGACCTTTGTCAATTGAGGATGTACTTGAATCATGAAAGTTTTGTTCCACATCGGTGTCTTGTCCAAGTTGTGATTTGTTGGCCAAAGTCAAGATCACTTCTTGTCCAATGACATTGATTACGAAACTTTCCTTGTCAATGGGTTTCGCTTAACCGGAATCATTAGGTTTGTTGTGCCAAAGCCAAGGCCTAGATGGTTCGGAGGATATGGTTAGGAAAATGTATTAGATACATTGGCATACATATGTTTTGGACTTGGATGTCCACCTAACCGGATCTAGGAATTGGATGAGATCCAATTGATCTTTGAGATCTACCTAGTTAAATAGCATACAATTTGTTGGCCAAAGTCAAGGTTGTGTGTTATTTAACGGGATCCTAGCCCACTAGGAAATAGGATTTCCCGAGTTCTCAACAGAGGGTTAGAGACTTGATAAAAATAGTGGGAGGCTAGTATTGAATTTGCAATTTCATTCAGATACTTAGCCTCACGCGTCTTTCAAAATTATTTCGTTTAATTAATTAAAATTAATTGGACTAATTCATTGTTATTTTTTCTTGTAACAGTTTGACTGTACCCATTTTATCGTTAACTAGATAGTTGGACTATCGTAGTTAAGATGGCTAGCAAGGTAAATGTCCGAGACATCATCATGAGTGACAATGTCTTTAAGGGGACAAACTTCGCTGATTGGGAAATGAACCTGAGGATAGTCCTTGGGGCTGAGAGGATGCTGTATACTATACAAACACCTCTCCCGCCTAAGCCCACTGACCCACTTGAGCTGGAGTTATGGAAAACTCACAGCAATGATTGTGACACAGCTCAGGCTATTATGTTAGCTTCTATGACTCAACACTTTCGTCGCCAGAACAGGGACTTGGATCCTTATAATATGATGGCTAGACTTCGAGATCTCCACCGCTCCAACAAGCGGATGGAAAGGTATGAGTTGGTGAAGAAACTCTTCCGCGCCCGTATGACTGAAGGCGCATCAGTTGAGGCCCATGGGGCTCAAATGATCGCCGATATTGATGAGTTGGCCAATATGGGAATAGTCTTGGAGGCTGAGCTGACCATAGATTTGATCTTACAGTCACTTCCTGATACTTGGAGACAAATCATAATCAACTATAAGTTGATGGATACTGATGACACTCTTGGAGAGCTGTTATCCATTTTGAAGGAGTCTGAAAAAGAACTCCAAAAGGGGGGCAAGCGCGAGGCGCACTTTACATCGACCTCTCAGAGGCCAAAGGCTGGGCCCAAAGCTACTGGAGGGGTGAGGAAGAAGAAACATAAGAAAAAGGCTAAAGGCAAGTCGACAAAAGCTTCTGGGAAGCCAAGGGACAAATCTCAAGATGTCTGCCTCAACTGCGGCAAGAAGGGTCACTGGAAACGTGACTGCCGAATGGGCAAAGGACACAAGGAGGATATCAAGGCAGGCAAGGCACTAGCCTCTGGTATGTTTGTTATTGAGATAAATATGACTACTTCTAGTTTTAAAAATTGGATTTTTGATTCTGGTTGTGCTGCTCATATTTATACTGATTTGCAGGATCTGCAGGATAGCAGGATGCTGACTTCAGGGGAGATTGACCTACGAGTCGGAAACGGAACTCCAGTTGCTGTTTTGGCTGTAGGGACTTTTGTTTTGGAATTGCCCTCGGGGCATATGCTTAAACTTTTGAACTGTTATTATATACCTAGTTTGACTAGGAATATCATATCTGTATCTTTGTTAACCCAGCATGGGTACACTTTTGTATTTAGAAACACTGGGTGTTATTTATATAAAAATGATGCAGAAATTTGCACTGCTGTAGCAAATAATGGCCTTTATATTTTGAATATAAATAAATCTCCTAAAATAACAAACAAAAGGCTCAAAAGGAGTAATCTAAAAGATTAAGCTTACATGTGGCATTGTCGTCTAGGACACATAAACAAGACTCGCATATCCACACTTTCGAAGAGTGGGTACTTGGACGGATTTGATCTTAATTCATATGATGTCTGCGAATCTTGTCTTTTAGGCAAAATGCCTAAATCACCTTTTAGTGGTAAAGGTGAACGTACCACAGAACTGTTAGCCCTTGTTCATAGTGACGTATGTGGGCCCATGTCTAGCCAGGCTAGAGGTGGATATCATTACTTCGTAACCTTTACGGATGATGCATCTCGTTATGGTTATGTGTATCTAATGAGACACAAGTCGGAAACTTTTGAGAAATTCAAAGAGTTTCGACACGAAGTAGAAAAACAAACAGGTAAGAGTATTAAGACATTGCGGTCGGACCGTGGTGGCGAATACTTAAGTTATGAGTTTCAAGATTACTTGAAAGAAAATGGTATTCTTTCACAGTGGACTCCTCCTGGAACACCACAATTAAATGGTGTGTCTGAACGGAGAAACCGTACCTTGTTAGAGATGGTAAGGTCGATGATGAGTCAAACTGAGCTACAAATATCCTTCTGGGGATACGCATTAACCAGTGCGGTACTTATTTTGAATAAGATTCCGTCAAAGTCTGTTGAACAGACTCCATATGAGAAATGGACAGGAAGGAAACCAGGTTTCTCTTTCCTGAAGATTTGGGGATGCTGGGCATATGTTAAACGTTTGGAAGGTACCAAACTAGAACCCAAATCAGATAAATGCCTTTTCGTGGGATGTCCAAAGGAAACCAAAGGATATTACTTCTATCACCCACAAGAGAACAAAGTGTTATTGCTCTACATGCATTTTTCCTTGAGAAGGAATTCCTAGATGCAGTGGTAAGTGGGGGAGGAAAGTGGAGCTCGATGAAAATCGTAGTGATACTATTCCTGGCAATGAATCAACGACGGAACATAAACAGACCATCCAGGATGAGTCTGTACCACAATCTTCAGATACATAAGGACCGCGTAGGTCGGAGAGAGTCAGGAAGGTACCTGAGAGGTATGGGTTCCTGATCTCGCCTCATGTAGATATTAATCTTATTGAGGATAATGAACCGACTACGTATGAGGAAGCAATACAGAATATTGATTCCGCTTTATGGCAAGATGCCATGAAGTCCGAGATGGATTCCATGTATGCCAACCAAGTTTGGACACTGGTTGATGCACCAGAAGGCGTAAAGCCTATTGGATGCAGATGGATCTTCAAGAAGAAGACCGACATGGATGGCAACGTTCAAACGTACAAAGCTAGGCTTGTAGCAAAGGGGTATCGTCAACAATATGGTATTGATTATGACGAAACTTTCTCACCCGTTGCCATGATTAAATCCATTCGGATAATGCTTGCAATAGCTGCATATTTCGATTACGAGATATGGCAGATGGACGTTAAAACCGCTTTCCTTAACGGAAACCTTTTGGAGGATGTTTATATGCAACAACCTGACGGTTTTATCGTACCTAGACTTGCAAACAAGGTTTGTAAGTTAAATCGATCCATTTATGGATTGAAGCAAGCATCACGGTCATGGAATCAGCGTTTTGATGAGATCATAAGAGAATATGATTTCATACAAAACGATGATGACCCTTGTGTATACAAGAAGGTTAGTGGGAGAGCACTGACTTTTATTGTCCTTTATGTCGACGACGTATTGCTAATAGGCAATGACATTCCCATGCTAACGTCGGTGAAAGCTTGGCTTTCATTAAAATTCTCCATGAAAGATCTGGGAGAAGCAGCCTTTATTCTGGGAATAAAAATCTACCGAGATAGATCTAGAAAATTGCTTGGACTCTCCCAGAGTACATATATTGACAAAGTGTTGAAGCGATTCAACATGGATCAATCCAAGAAGGGATTGATGCCAATGTCACGTGGTATTCTTCTGTCTAAGGACTTGTGTCCTAAAACTAAAGAAGAGAGAGATAACATGAGTCGGATACCGTTCGCCTCAGCAATCGGATCGATCATGTATGCCATGATATGTACACGACCTGATGTGTCATATGCTTTGAGCATGTGCAGTCGCTATCAGGCCGATCCAGGTGAAGGTCACTGGGTGGCTGTTAAGAATATCCTTAAGTATCTTAGACGAACCAAGGATGCTTTCTTAATTTATGGAGGTGGAGAACTTGAGGTGTCTGGGTACACCGACGCAAGTTTCCAAACCGACAAAGACGACTTCAAGTCGCAATCCGGGTACATTTTTTGTTTGAATAACGGAGCAGTGAGCTGGAAATCTTCCAAGCAAGATACTGTTGCCGATTCAACAACTGAAGCGGAGTATATTGCTGCATCGGAAGCAGCAAAGGAGGTAGTTTGGATCCGAAAATTCCTAATCGGATTAGGAGTAGTTCTGTTAGCTGCTGAGCCCGTACCATTGTATTGTGACAATAACGGGGCTATAGCACAAGCTAAGGAACCAAGGTCTCATCAACGATCCAAGCATGTTCTTCGGCGATACCATCTGATTCGGGAGATTATACATCGTGGCGATGTAAAAGTCGAGAAGGTCGCATCGGATGACAACATTGCAGATCCGCTGACGAAGGCTGTTCTTCAGCAAGTGTTTGAACGACATGTACATAGTTCAGGTATTAGATGCTTGAGTGACTGGCTATAGGCCAAGTGGGAGATTGTTGGACATTATGACCCATAGCGTCACTGTTTTGTAAATGATATTGTATTATTGTACAAAATTAACTATGCGATAATGAAATTGCCCTTTTGCCGTTTTGTAAAATTATTTACTTTGATTTATTAATGGCAAAAGTCCATATGATTAGTTCCGTATTGAGATGATATAAGACAGTATCAATATAAAAGGTTTAATCATTAAATATCCCTAGTCGGAGTGTTATCGAGATCGGACATCGATAATGCGGAATAGACTAGTATTGCACTTGTGCGAGTTGTGATGGCACAACGGCATAGTTCTCATATATTTAAGTATTGGATACTTATGCAAGTGCAGTAGGAGGTTGTGTTTTACCGATGGTACGGAAAACAGCTTCGCTCTGGATAGACCCCGCAGAATCCCATTGGTAGTATGTCTGCGTGTCTTGGATCTTGAGAATGAATCACTCAATGGAAGGAAAACACTTAATATTTGTTGAGGGTATTTCGCTTAAATTGGCAACCAATTTATTATCTTTTATCAGGTCTCATCATACACCCTTAAGCATGCATTCTAAAAGCATAATAAGGCGCGGTAAATAAATTAATAATGATATACGGATGGATATCTCACAAATTGTTCATAGAACAAATCACTATATTTCCTCTCCCCGGCTAGCACTATTCTAACTTCTACCCAATTACATAATACAATTAAAGAAACCTCATTAACATTGAAGGGAATTAGGTGAGAAGAGAATTACAAAGAATCGAGAGATAAGGCTGGACATGCAGGTCCAATTTAATAAATTCTAAATTTATTACAACAATTTCCAAAATTACCCTCACCATTCTAATATCCATCCGATATACATTATTCATACAACACATCCATGTATTCACACAAAGAATGTTATTCAATCAATATAATCCAATTAATTAATCTTTGAATAAAGTGATCATCCAATGTTCAAACAACGATTTGATTTGCGCGAGTCCAACTTGTTTTAGAATAAGTACTCAAAGTACGAATTCTTGAATTATATCAAACTAAAATATTAAATCCAATTTAATTTACATTCAATACTAATTCTTTATTTAATTCCAAATTAAATAATTCCACTTTATTAATGAGCCTTTGCGACTTAGATTCTAAATCTAATCTTAATGGGTCTCAAAACCCAATTAACATCAAATGTTCATTTAATTAAAGTCCAATGGGCTTTCAATTAATTTCTTAAGGTATTGGCTTTGGTCAATATAGGTCAAACCCAAATACCAAGGCCCAATTAAGGAATCACCATATTTGCCAAGAAATCAATTTTGGCCCATTAGACCCAATTAAATATTTAAAGGCTTATATATTATATTTGGACTTAATGGAATGGTTTAGGCCCAATTTGGATTCAATCCAATTTTCCTAAACCAATTTGGCACAACCAAGCCCATTAGGTCCAAATACAACATCTTTAGCCCAATTCCAAATTAAACCCAATTAATTAAATTCTAATTTTCCAAATTTCAAAATTTAATTAATTAAAGTGTATTGCATTAATTAATTATCTAAATTAACATTTCCAAAATACTAATTTAATCAATTAATCATGCTTTATAATAATCAATACATGTCCAACATTATTGAAACAAAATCAACTCATTTTCATGCTATATTGGTCACCGAAATTATGGGATTTTATATCCGATTTTGATTTCAATATAATTAAATCACAAATCAATATATATCATGTCTTTAAACTCATCCAATGATTTTAAAAACAAAAATCACAATGACCTAGGGTTTAAGTACCATTCGGCCAAGCCATAAAGATTGGGGAAAATTAATCCAATTAATTTTTCATCAAATTGATCATATATAACTCTAAGTTATCAATATACAAGCATACTTAAAAAAATAATTTGATCAAATCATGCTCAAATCAAGTTTACCCAAAATTTAGTATATAAACCCTAATCATATTTCATGCTCAAATAGGCTCTCTGATATCATTGTTGGGTTTCTACGGTCATCCCAAGATCAATCCAAGCATAAAATAGTGTGAATACGTAAAGGAGAATAGCGGAAATATACTCACTTTGATCGGTTATGAGGATGAGTAGAGAACAAAAACTTTGCTCCTTTGAAATGCATGATTCCTTGTGAGTGCTAGCTCTTGAAAATTTACAACAAATTTTCCAGTTTTCCCTTTTTATCTCACGGCAAAGTGAAGAAAATGAAGATGAGAGAATTTGTGAAGTTGGGCGTGAATAGTGAGAGAGAGAATGAATGAGTTATGTTGACTTGTTTTGATTTCAAAAATAAAAATAATGATATACCAAATATGTGGTATTAAGTCAATCACTTTCAACTTGTTTGTTTTACAAGTTAACTACCACCCACCAAATTCCATCACTAAAAAGGTAAGTTAAATGACAAATGATGTGACACATGGGCCCTACTTGATTCAAAATCCGAGTGGGCCCGTAAACACATCCTGGGCTCGGGTTTGTTAATTCCAAATTAACGAATTTTTTGTTGCGACGTAATTAAATGAAATTTAATTAAATAATTATGCCTAGCAAAATTACTATTCACGTTGCTCGCGAATTAATTGTAAATTAATTCGTTCGCCCGAATTAAAATATAATTTTAATTCCGTTATGAAATCTAATTTCATTTAATATATCGAATATATTATTTTATCGATTAATTCCAAATTAATCGTTCTCTCTCTTCTAGTAGTATTTTATCCCAGATAAAATGTCTCCATAATTAGTCCTAGATTAATTATGTTCGAATCATACGTCATCAGTGAATCTTCGGGAAGTGACCCATGAGATCCCTAGATATGTTGGCAGTTAATCTGGTCATCAGACTATCCAAACACGCGCGTACCTCGTACCATATTTTACCGATTTACGAGACATGGTTGGCTTCTAGCAAAGCACCGTGCCTACCCAATTCTCCAGAAATATTCTTAAGGAATATATAATCTATGTCAGGCGTAGTATACGTAGTATTGCGTATTGTGATCCAGTATCGGATGTCACATGCAAGGCCTGTGACTGGAATAGTGTCTGCCCCGTATGATGCATATATCGGATCACAAGCAACTAGTCTCTTTAATCGGATAATCTTGACATTGTCATATTATCCCGATGGCTGCAACACATTAGAGTACCAGTTATTTATCCCTGCGTGATCATCATCTCCATATGACTGAAGTGATACTTCCGTCTTGACATCACACCCAATACAGTACGATTCTCAATAAACCCAGAAGAGGCATACACAAAACCTGTTAAAGTCCCGGAAGATCAAAACCAAAGCGTATTGATTATCTCAAGTACTAGCGATGCAGGTCTCAGGTTAAGGCCAAATACACATACCCTGATTCGGATTCCCATAGACACGTAGTCATACTACCAATGGGATTTCGAGGGGTCTATCTAGAGCAAAGCTGTTTTCGTACCATCGGTAAACACAACCTCCTATCCACTTACATAAGTATCAAATACTTAAATATATGAGAACTATGCTGTTACGCTTCCATAACACGCACAAGTGCAATACTAGTTTATTCCGCATTATTGATGTCCAGTCTCGATAATACTACGATTAGGGATATTTAATGATTAAACCTTTATGGATTGATATTGTCTCATATCTAATAATCTGGAACTAATCATAAAGACTTTTATCATTTATATATTTAAGTAATCAAATTACAAAATTATAAAATGCAATTTCCATTGTCACATAGTTATTTTGTAAAAAAACCACAATGTCTTTTACAAATAGTGACGCTATGGGTCATAATTATCCAACAATACTTTGATGCACTCCTATCCAAATACGGAGTTACTCATAAAGTTTCCATTGCTTACCATCCACAATAAAATGGGCAAGTTTAAGTTTCAAACATGTAGATCAAAAGAATCTTGGAAAGAACCGTTGGATCAACAAGGAAGAACTAGTCTGAAAAACTAGGTGACGCATTATAGGCCTACCGGATAGCTTACAAGACACCTATTGGTATGTCCCCATATCAAATGGTGTATGAAAAAGTGTTCCATCTGCCTGTTGAACTTGAACACAAGGCGTACTGGGCACTGAAGAAGTTAAATCTTGATCCACAAGTTGCAGGAGAGAAAAGACATCACCAACTCAACAAATTGGAGGAATTTCACCTACAGGCTTATGAAAATGCCAAAATATACAAGGGAAAGACCAAAAGATGGTGTAGGCACTGCATTTTTGCATATCTGCCTGATGATGAGTCTCGTATGGAGGCACTATCTCTTTAGTTGTGAAAGACGCGGGAAACGAACGTTGGAAGGGTAAAGTTGGAAATTGGGATTTTTGTTGGATTTAATCTAGTTGTTTAGCTTCGGTTGCTTGTTGGATCTCTGTTTCAAAGCTTATCCTCGGCCCAAAACCCCATAAACCACTTACTGACCATAAACCAAACCCAAAATACCCAAGCCTACCCAAAAACCAAACCCAAACACCCATGGACCAAAATTCGCACCCATATTGCCCTTAATTAGGTAAATGCACATTTAACACATGCTTAAATCAAGTCAAATCCTTGCCTAATTAGGAAAAATCTCATAGATCCCATTTCTAATCAAAATCCAATCACAGTCCTAAATTAGGAGATCTTTTCCTTATGAGATACCAATTAGATAGATGTCACCATCAATAGGAGATTCTTTCCTATTCAAATAAGGAAAGTCTCCTCTCCCTTGGCTATAAAGAACCCTTCACCACCCTTCTCAAGCCTAGCACACATATCTCAAAAATCACGCCAAAGACACTCTTCTAAGTCCTCTCTTGCACGCCTAAGCCTCCTCCAAAGCCTTATTGCCGCATCCCCTAAGTCTCCTCCAATTGCCATGAGCCATCCCCTTCCCTTCACACCATTCACGCCCAAGCCACCTCAAAGACCTATTGCCGCATCTTTCAGCCCATTCACAGCCCTTTAAACACGCCACCAACAGCCCCAAACACTCCCGTTTAGCGCCGCAAATCAGCCCTACACACACCCCCTCAACTCACGCCCAAACCGAGCCTAAAACACTCACTGCACTGCACTAAAACAGCCGCACAAACAGCCCCTGACCTGATCAGTTTTGCTGCGATTTTAACCCATAAAAAAGCCCTAAAATCACCTAAAAACTGCACCAAAAAACTGCACAAAGTTCCCCCTAAAAGCCCTTAAAACCGCAAGCCAATTAGCCTCCAAAATCACCCAAAACAGTCCACAAAACGACCAAAACAGTGACCTGAAACGCAGCAGCAAAACAGCAGCGAAACGGACCAAAAACAGCAGCCCGAGCACTAAAGCAACGAGGAGAAACGTTGAGTAAACAAATCTGAAAAGTAACGGATCATTCACCCTTCCAACGGACGTGTAACGCCCTTTCTTGAGACGACAAAAGAGGTTAGACCTGAGGGCACTCTCTTATTTATTATCTTTCGTTTATTTTGTTTATTTTAAAAATATTATTGCATGAGAGTCGTTTGAGGCATGATGTGATTGTTGGATGAGCGGGGTTTGTGTTCCCTTTTGTGGTATATCGGATGGAAACTCGGACGTAAATTCCGTAGCCGATTCCGAATGGACGGTATTGCGGTCTGCACTCGGGATACAACTCCGCGTACCACTTAAGAGACACATATTTCATCTCATCCAAATTTGTATTTGAGCATGTTAAAGTTCTAGGTTGTTTATTTATTATTTAAAGCATGATTTAGTTTAGTTCATTATTTAATTTTCAAAGCATGATTATGTTATTTAGACAAGTTGTTTCTTTATTCTTCATGCATGATGTTTTGTTTAGTTTATGTTCATGTTTAATTAGTTATTTTTTTTATTTCGGTTTAATGGTTCAATATGCTCGTTGTGTTTCATTGCGTGCTTGTTGTTTAAAGATTTATTTTCAAGCATGCAAACTTAGATTAGGAGTTAGTTAGATGAAAGCATGTTAGATCTAAGTACCCTTGAGCATGATTATTGAGTAGACTCGGTTGATTTATTGCACAAATTATACCATCACAAGTGACATAAGTAAGGGACCATTCCGAACCCAACGGTTTGAGGTCTTCCCTTGCGAGGGGTGAGTGCGGCCTTAAATATTTGTCCCGGTTCACACTGGGTGGCGACTCCACCATTCTCCGGTTTAGTTCCCCGCGGACTACTCCGTACTCCCACTAGGCCGCGAGCCTAGAATAGCATGCGTAGCCCAGGTTCTGTTGTCTACAGATGGCATGATAAAAAAATATTACGCAAAAATTTAGAGCCAGGACAGCAGGTGTTGTTATATGATTCACGGCTAAAACGTTTTTCCTGGAAAACTGAAATCAAAGTGGTCAGGTCCATTTGTGATTACTCAGGTGTTACCATACAGAGTTATTGAGATATACAACCCCAAGTCCAACAACACATTCAAAGTTAACAGTCAGCGTGTCAAGTACTATTGGAGGAAATCATTTTAGCGACAAAAAGAAAGTGTCACACTTTTAGATCAAGCATAACGTTCGGGCAATCACGTCTAGCTAACGACGTTAAACTTAGCGCTAGCTGGGAGGCAACCCATGCAATTTGTGTATATAATGTGATTTGGTGTGTTTTATTTTATGTGTTAGTTTTTACAGGTGAAGTCATTTCAAGATGGAAGAAACTCTCGCAAATCTTCACAAGCAATTTCCTTCTCTCCCTTAAAATTCTCTGATGAAAGTCTACAAAACTCGCTTGGAACGGATGAGACTTCTAGTGATCAAAGGTATTTTTAATGACATTCGTTGGGTAATCGAAGCAAGGGTTCGATTAGCATGTGAGTATTCTGATTCTTATAATTCTTATTTCCCTGGTTTTGGAAGAAGCACCTATGCAAAGAAACGTAGAGCTAAGCAAATGGGTGTTTGTTACAAATGTGCACACTGGAATTGTAATACTCGTTGTCGTTCTTTAGGAATGGTGTCTGATAATCGTGAATATAAAATTAAATTCATTAAGGATGGCTTGAGTAAGGAGTCTTTAGATGATATATCTTCGACTCTTGAGACACATCCCAGTGGATATGTTCATATAGCCATCCAAAAATTACATACACAATTCCAAAAAGAAAGACAACAAATAAGTCTCGGGAATCTGACTCAAAAAGACATTGTTTGCCAATTTACAAGAAAATTGGATGGGAAGCTTGTCCCTGACGCATAGACGTCAATCAAGCTGTAAATTACTGTAAATATTATATCTCTTTGTCTTTCCCTAATAATTGTGATTTTTTTTTGTTATTTTCTTTTATTTTCTCCGACAGGATCCAGACCTTTTTGACCTTTCACAATTTATTTTACTGTTTAACTAATAATTATCATTTGGTAGGTACTAGTGCTATTATTTTTACTCACCCCTTTCAGGTGTTATAAATTCAACTCATCATTGCACTTTTGAAGGCATCCACAGTAAAACATGAAAGCTACTTCAAAAAGACGAGTTGAAAACAAATGTGTGTTTTGCGGTACTAGAGTTGGTGTTACACCAGAATACGTAGCTGCAGCACAAGAATTAGGTCGAGACTTAGCTGCAAGGAATATGCACTTAGTATATGGTGGTGGCAATCTTGGACTTATGGGGATCATTTCAAAGGCCGTACATGAAGGAAGCAATCAAGTCTTAGGAATAATCCTAAAACCCTTGGTGGAGGCGAATCTTATTCGACCATCAAACAGAGAAGAACTAATTGTACCAGGTATGTCTGAATGACTGGTAGAAATGATTAACCATGCTGATGCTTTTATTACTTTGCCAGGTGGATTGGGCACAATGAAAGAAATTTTTACAGTGTTATCTTGGGAAAACTTGAACATACACCAGAAACCGCTTGGATTGTACAACGTTGATGGATTTTATGATTTTCTTTGTGTGTCTCTTGATGATGCCTGTAGAAATGGGTTTGTGTCAAAACCTGTAAAAGAACTCCTCTTCACTGCCAAAACTACCCCAGATTTAATTGATCAATTCTTAGCTTTTGAACCACAAATCGATCTTATCATTTCAAAGATAAATTGGTCCGAGAACGATCGTGGTAAGAGGCGTCGGATAAATCTAAATCTTAACCTTTAACTTTTCATGTAGAATTTCAGTTAACCAGATACTATCTTCTAGACTCTTCTTCTATCAAGACATTGAGGACAATGTCTCATTTAGGTTTGGGGGAGGGGAATAGTTAATAGTATCTTGTTTTTATTGTGTTATTTTAGTCCAAAAGTTTTCGAAAAATACAAAAAAATTGAAATTTTTTACAAAAATCAAAAAAATTATTTTGTGTTTTTGTTTTTGTTTTTTAATTTGATTAATCGGGTGAAATTGGTGAGAGATAGCTGTGTAAGGAGTTCCATTCCTGAGACGTATCTCAACCTATTTCGGAACAAGTTAATTTTTGTTTATTTCCTTTTGAATTATTTAATTTGTGCATTCTCTATAAAATTGACTAAAATGGATCTTCATACACCAGAAACCGCTTGGATTGTACAACGTTGATGGATTTTATGATTTTCTTTGTGTGTCTCTTGATGATGCCTGTAGAAATGGGTTTGTGTCAAAACCTGTAAAAGAACTCCTCTTCACTGCCAAAACTACCCCAGATTTAATTGATCAATTCTTAGCTTTTGAACCACAAATCGATCTTATCATTTCAAAGATAAATTGGTCCGAGAACGATCGTGGTAAGAGGCGTCGGATAAATCTAAATCTTAACCTTTAACTTTTCATGTAGAATTTCAGTTAACCAGATACTATCTTCTAGACTCTTCTTCTATCAAGACATTGAGGACAATGTCTCATTTAGGTTTGGGGGAGGGGAATAGTTAATAGTATCTTGTTTTTATTGTGTTATTTTAGTCCAAAAGTTTTCGAAAAATACAAAAAAATTGAAAATTTTTACAAAAATCAAAAAAATTATTTTGTGTTTTTGTTTTTGTTTTTTAATTTGATTAATCGGGTGAAATTGGTGAGAGATAGCTGTGTAAGGAGTTCCATTCCTGAGACGTATCTCAACCTATTTCGGAACAAGTTAATTTTTGTTTATTTCCTTTTGAATTATTTATTTGTGCATTCTCTATAAAATTGACTAAAATGGATCTTCATATGCTCAGTTGACAGGTATTATCAAATTGCATGGTAACATACAGACATGAGTTGTAAATTAAAAAGCTTGTAATATTCAGTGCTCTAGTTTAATTGGAGGAAGCATCTCAAAGAGCAATGGGGTAAAAAAAAACATCTGAGATCCGAGTCACTAAGTCCGTAAGGGTGTTTTAACACCTAGTGCCCTAAAGGAAACTGGTTTGGGAGTCACTGGCCCAAAGCTCACTACATAGATCGAAGATGTTGCACAAAAAAAAAAAACATCTGAGATCCGAGTCATTAAGTCCGTAGGGGTGTCTTAACACCTAGTGCCCTAAAACTAACTGGTTTGGGAGTCACTGGCCCAAAGCTCGCTACATGGATTGAAGATGTTGCAAAAAATATATATCTGAATTCTGAGTAATTAAGTCCGTAGGGGTGTCTTAACACCTAGTGCCCTAAAGCCAACTGATTTGGGAGTCACTGGCCCAAAAATCGCTACATAGATGAAAGTATTGTATATAAATAAAAAAAATCAGAAAGATTAGAAAAAAAATATATTCCATTGCTAAAAAATGTGTGAATTCTGATAAAACTTCTTGAAAAAAATATTATTCTATTTTCAACTACACTTGTGATTATTGTGGGCAAAATGAATTGATTAATATTTTATTGGTTGTGTATATGGAGAATGGTAAAAATAATCAGAGAATTTACTTATTCCGTAATTTAGAAAGAAACAAAATAATTATTGACTTGGATAAGAAGTTTCACCTGTTTAGTTACTAATTTTTTTATTCTCTTTTCTCTTGTCTTTTTGCTTTTGTGTGCATTAGTTTTACTATCTTTTTACTTTTATAAGACATTTGTGGGTATCGTCGCTGTAAACCCTCACGAGACTACAACTCATCCACTAGGGACACCTAGGGGTTTAAAGGCTTGTTGCATACGCTAAATGCAACAATGATTCCTACGAAAGTGGCTTAGTTTAATTTTAATTGTTTATTGTATTTTATTTTGTTGTTTTGCTCGAGGACTAGCAAAATGTTAGGTTTGGGGGTGTGATGAGCGGAAAATATATAAATATTTACCACCCATTTTACATAATATTTTGTTTAGTTTTTCAGGTTTGATGATTATTTTGATGTTTTTTTTATGTATTTTGTGGATAAATAAAGTATTGGGACTTAATAGAATCAACTCAGGGCTAAAACGATGAAATCCGGAGCAAAAAATGGCGAAAACAAAAAGATCGACAACTTTGAAGATTTAAATAGTTTCGAATTCTGAAGTTTGGAAGGCCGAAATTGATGAATAATCTAGTGTATTTTGTGTAATTACTATAGTCATTTTCAAAATATAAAATAAAATTGATAAAATAAAAAAGTAAAAATTGTCAATCTTCCACCAAACATGCTTGCATGTTTTGTGCCATGTTTGGTGCCATGTTTGGTGGAGCTATTGGTGGAACAATTGGTGGAGAAATTGGTGGAAGATTTTCCTATAAATACCAAGCTTAACTTTGTAAATTTTTCATGCTTTCTTTGGAGGGGTTTGTCCATGAAAATCTAAAGGAAAGTGTCTTGTATATTATTTAAGTTTTCTTGTATTTTCTTTTTATTTATTTAATAAAATTTTGTGTGTTTTCTTTTACAGCATGAGCAGGTAACCTCATTTTGCTGGGGTGAAAAGGTAAGACTTGTAATATAATGAATTAGATTAATCTCCCTTATGTTAATTAAAATTTGGATTAATTAGTTACCGCCTATATGGCCGGTTTAGGTGACAACCTTATTTACCGCATATATGGTCGGTTTTTCATTTCAGAAGTAGTTTCCGCCTATATGGTCGGTTCGGTAATAATCTTGTTACAGCCTAAATGGTCGGTTGGATTTAATTGAGAAAAATGAAATTACCGCCTTTATGGTCTGGTTAATTAATCAGTAAACATTGAGAATAAAGGTAGATTTCTAATTCTGAAATATTAAAAGTGGATCCTCTAACCCTAGCATTTTTTTTATTATACTCTTACATTTTTTATTTCCAGCATTTACTTTATTTAATGTCCAGTATTTTCTTTATGTCTTTTATTTTATTTAAGCTTTTATTAGCCTTAGATATGTGTCGTAGCTAAGCCCGTTATCTGGGGTTGTGATGAATTCCAATATCACCTGTTAATAAGGGGTTGTTTTCCGGTTTGGGTAATATAAAGGTTTATTTATTGAGCCTTAGTCTTAATGCTTCTTGTTAATTGGTCATTAATAAGATTGAACTGGTAAACTTAAAATGAACTTGGAAGAGAGATTTTAGGTTTAAGACCTTAGACTTAATAACCCACAATCTTCCTTGATGATAGATAACCCTTTTATAGATTTCCTTACAGGATATTAATATACCTGTCGGGCGGGGTTAACCATAATTGGAACTTAATCTTAATGAATTTAGGTAACTTGGTTCACATAGTAATATGATTAATTGGGTTACACTGGGTATTTGTATCTGACCATCGGAATAGGCTTTTACATATTTTTCGTGTTCCAGATTAATAAACCAATATATTGCACAAACGTGAAATAACCACTTCATCTTTTAAAAGATATTGGAAGAATTCACAATCCTGGATAGTTTTATAAATTTGAATTTTCCTCAACCTATTTTTACGCAATTTTATTTAATTGTTTTTAAGTTTAAAGTCACCACACAGTCAATCAATCAATCGGTTAGATACTAGTAATCATTTGGCCTCATAAAATTAATAGCTAGGTATTAAGTCCTCATGGGATCGATACTTTTTATAATACTTGAACGATACGTGCGATTGTGTTATACGCGTGTGATTACACCGGTGAAAATGGAATGATGATAACCTTAGGGTGAAATCCTACATTCTAGGATCGATGGTTCTAGATTTGTTCAGCTAGTATATAGAGGTACCTGATGCTTGAAGCATTATGAGAACACTCAAGGTGTTGTTCGAAGAAAATCAAGAAATTAAAATATTTCAAAGATCTAAGGAATTTTTCCAAGAAAAGCTCAAGGATGGAGGAGCAGTTAGCATTCATGTCTTAAACATGATAGACCAGATTCGATATTTGGAACGACAAGGCATAATGATCGATGAATGGCTAGGCCGAAATTTGATTTTATCTTCTTTACCAGGTACTTACGCTGACTTTTCATATGCATTCGATGCAAGGCAATTAGGAAGAACTTCATAACATATTACTGTAGGACACAGAAATCGACGACGCTGTTCTAGGCTTGCGGCCTAGTTGGGAGTACGGAGTAGCCCGCGGGGGAACTAAACTTGAGAAATAACATGGAGTCGCCACCCGGTGTGAACCGGGAAAATGATTTAAGGCCGCACTCACCCCTTGCAAGGGAAGACCTCAAACCGTTGGGTTCAGAATGGTCCCTTACTTATGTCACTTGTAATGATATGATTTGTGCAATAAACTAACCGAATCTATGCGACATATATACTCAAAGATGACTTAGATCTAGTTCGCATTCATGAAAGTAAATCCTACGTCTAAGTTGGCATGCTTCAAAAGTAAGTCATTATAACGGCAAGCATACAATATCACACAACGAGCATGTTGAATCATCAAACACAAAGAACAAATAAATAACTACTTAAAAAAATGCAAACTAAATTCCTAATGCAAAATCAAAGAACTAAATCATGCATAAATAAATAACATAATTATATTTAAAGACCAACACTATACTAGACTAAATCATGCTAAATAAATAAATAATCTACTAACTACCTCATGCTCAAATACAAGATTGGATGAAAAGAAATACGTGTGTCTCTTAAGTAGTATGTGGCATTGTATCCCGAGTGCAAACCGCAATACCGTTCATTCAGATTCGGTTACAGAATTTACGTCCGAGTTTCCATCCGATATACCACAAAAGAGAAAACGCATTCCGTTCATCCGGAATTCACATCATGCATCAACAAACGACTCTCATGCGATAATGTATTAAAATAAATAAAAAAATGAAAGATAATAAATAAAATGGGTGCCCTCAGGTCTAACCTCTTTTATCGTCTATCGGAAGCGCGTTACACTCCGTTTCGCTGTGGTTTTAAGGGCATTTTCTGGTCACTGTTTTGGGTTAATTCGGGGACTGTTTTGGACAATTTTTAAGTGCAATTTTGGGGGTGTTTTTCGGTTTTGGAAGGACTTTAAGGGTTGTGTTGTGCGGCAATGTGAAGGTGATTTGGGACTTTGGGCGTGAATTACTTCTTGGTGTTTTTTGTGTGAATATGCATGAATTGACTAGGGTTGGATGTGTTGATGAAGGGTTATTTTTATAGGCAAATGGATTCGGGTTATCCTTGTTTGAGAATGAAATGGATTTATGCATTAATGGAAGATATTTTTAATTAGTATTTGATTGGGAAAAATCTTTTAATTAGGGAAGTGATTTGATTTAATTTGATTTCTTCTCTTTTAGTTAGGGATATGATTTGATTTGTATCTTTTAATTAGGGAATGTAATTTAAGTGGATTAGGAAAGTATTTGATGGGATTTCTTTAATTTTGGAAGGGGATTTGGCTTGATTTATGCATGTGTTTAATATGTGTTTTTGTTAATTTGGAAGGTGAGTGGGCGTGGCTTAGAGTGATTTGGGTGTGGGCTTGGCTCAGTTTGGTGGGCTTCGTGTATAGTTTGGTGATGTGTGGGCTTGGTGTGTGTCTTGTGGGGGTTTGAGCTAATGATGTGTTTTGAAACAGAGATCCAACAAGCGAACTCGAAGCTAATCCAGCGAATTAAATCCAACAGAAATGTCAATTCTTGACTCTTCCCTTCTGACGTCTGTTTCCCTCGGCTTCCACAATTAAAGAGGTAGTGTTTCCATGCGAGACTCATCATCGGGACTTATATGCAAAAATGCAGTGCCTACAGTTACACACGACAGAATAAGATTTGAAGAAAGGAAATCCAATTTTGTACATCAATGGTGGAACAAGCTCTTCAATGTCTTCTAGAAAGTTGAAGACAATCAAAATGGGAAAGAAGAAGATATCAAAGAAAAACTCCAAGAATCACAAAGCTGCAAGACCGCATATAGCTTGTGATACATGTCTACATTACAAGAAGTCTGGACACTAGAAGAAAGGTTGTCTAGAGCTGCAAGGAAAGGCAGGACCCTCATGTACGCATTGTAGCTTTCCTATTATTGACATCTCATTGTCTTAGATATAAATAGTGGATGGGTGTTAGACTGATAAGCGAAAAATATATAAATATTTACCGTCCATTTTACTTAATATTTTGTATAGTTACTTGAATTTTATGAATATTTTGATGTGTTTTGTGTATTTTGTAGATAAATAAGGTTTCAGGACTCACTGGAATCAAATCGGGGCCAAAACAGTGAAAAAATGGACAAAATGGCAAAAAAGTAATTTCCATGTCGCGACGCGTTGACGTAATCTGCCTGCCAACACGCGTCATCATGATGTCAGCCTCAATTACTATTCCGTCGACACGTGTCATCACTATGTCATCACATGCGTAAGCACTTGCGTCATCGCCACATCATCATGATGTCAGCATAATAATTCACTATATCGACATGTGTAATTACTTACGTCAGCATGACATTAGCGTTGTAATGTGCACAACTTCACGTGTTGCGACGCCGAGCCAATAATTCTACTGACAGCCACATGTCATCATCTTGTGAAAGCCGTATACACGTGTCGAAGATCAATGGCGCGTCGCGACGTGCAAGACTTCATGTGTCGCGACGCTTGGGACCAAAATTTACCTATAAATTGAGGCCGAAATCAAAATAAAAATTCTTACTTTCTTCTAGGGATTCCTTAAGAATGCTAAGAAGATTGTATCTTGTTTGTTTATTTACAACTTTCTTGTATTTAATTTTTTTATGCAATAGATCTTTCTTTATTTTACTTTTCTTTATGAAGAGGTAAATCCCCTCTGCTGGGGGTGAAAGGTAAAGCTTTTATTACTAATATTTAGATTAATCTCCCTTAGTTATAATATATAAACTATTTTAAAACCTAACTTAATGGGATACCGCCTTTATGGTCGGTTGGATTTAATTAAATTGATTTTAACGTGACTTAATGGGATACCGCCTTTATGGTCGGTTGGAATTAATCTAAAATCTGACTAAATCATGATACCGCCTATATGGTCGGTTGGTAATGTCATGCAAAGTTTATATATTATAATAAAGGAGATATCTAAATTAGAAGTAATAAATGTGGATCCTCTAACCCCTAGTATTTTCTTTATTGTTAATTTATCTTTTTAATTTCCAAGTTTTACTTTATGTCATTTACTTTATTTATGTCTTTAATAGTCTAGATATGTGTGGTAACTAAACCCCTTATCTAGGGTTGTGATGAATTCCAATATCACCATTTTATAAGTGGTTATTTTCTGCCATGGGTAATAAAAAGGTTTATTTATTGAGTCTTAAGCTTAATGCTTCTTGTTAACTGACCATTAATAAGATTGATTTGATAAACTTAAAATGAACTTGGAAAAGGGATTTTAGGTTTTAGCTATACACTCAATAGCTCACGATCTCACCTTGGGGAAAATGACTCTGAGGTAGATTTCCTTACATGATAGGAATATACCTGTCGAGCGGGGGTAGCCATAATTGGAACTTAATCTTAATGAATTCAGGTAATTTGGTTACCATAGAAATATAGTTAATTGGGTTATTTTGGGTATTTGCATGTGACCATCGAAAGAGACTTTTGCATAATTTTGTGTTCCAGGTTAATAAACCAATATATTGAAAAAAACATGAGATAATCACTTCATCTTTAAAAGATATTGAAAGGATTCACAACCCTAGATAGTTTCATAATATTGAATTTTCCTTTAATATACTTTCACACTGTTTTATTTACTTGTTTCAGATAAAAATCACCATCCAATCAACAATCAATCTATTAGATACTTGTAAACATTTAACTTCACAAATTTATAGCCTAGGTATTAAGTCCTCGTGGGATCAATAAATTTTATACTACTTGAGCGATACGTGAGCTACCACCGATCAAGTTTTTGGCACCGTTGCCGAGGACTTATTCATATTTCACTATTAATTTTGAGGTTAGATACCTTTACCTGTGTCTAATTTGTTTTTACTAGTGTTTCGGGTTCTCAGACACTACATGAGAATAACCAGAAGCTTTGAAATCCATCCGCTTGACCCAGATATTGAAAGAACTATCAGATAGTTGAGAAGGGAAATGCGAGAAGGTCAAGAAGCACTGATCAACATGAACATTCAAGAACCTGAACCTTTCAAGGTTGCACCACCAATTCCTATTTGAGACAGAACTATTTCGGTGGTTGACGGCTTTATTTCATGCATTGTACTTCCTCCCTTACCAGCAAATACGTGTGACATCAAAACATGCATTCAGATGATACATCAGTTAGTTCAGTTTGGGGGGAATGCAACTGAAGATCCTAATGCCCACATCAATAACTTCCTGGAAGTTTGCGGCACATTCAATTACAACCGAGCGGTTGAAGAAGCAATGAGACTGTGTGTGTTTCCATATTCTTTGAAAGACAGAGCTAAGGCTCGGCTCCATTCACTACCACAAGGTTCCACCACAACTTGGAACACTCTTGTTCCTTGAAAAATATTTCCCCCAGCCAGAAAAGCAAAGATGAGGAATGACATTACATTCTTTGTACAACATTACTCAGAATCCCTCTACGAAGCTTGGGAAAGATACAAGGAGTTGCTCAGAAAATGTCCTCACCATGAGATTGCACAGTGGCTACAAGTCCAAACCTTCTACATGGACTTTCAGGACTAATGAGAACCACAATAGATACTGCTGCTGGAGGAGCTTTAATGGAAAATGAGAGGATCAAGTGTGGGATTTAATTGAAGAAATGGCCAACAATAATTCTTTATGGCCAACAGAAAGAAGCATGATTCAACGAATAGCAGGAATCTACGAAGTCTGAGCCAACACAAAATTGAATGGCAACTTGGATCTGATTTGGAAAAATCTAGAAAATCTTAAAATGAAGGTTAATGCTGGATCTATAAGTTCACCATACGGATGAGCACCAGAGGCAGAATCATACAACCAAAATGATGAGACGGTTAATTATGTCAGTAATTTTAACAGATAGAGGAACAATCCATATTCCAACACCTATAACCCAGGCTGGAGGAATCATTCAAATTTCACATGGAGAAACAATTCAGGGCAAATGAACAATCCACCACCAGGATTCCAACCGCAGAACAAGGGCCAAGAGTATGAAAAGAAGCCAGAAATAGAAGATATGCTTGCATAGATGTTCAAAAAGTAAGAAGAAAAATACGACTGTCAAGAAGCCAAATATGATGCTATATTTCAATCCCAAGCAGCATTAATCAAAGTCAAGTAGCATCTTTGAAAACTCTGGAGAATCAAATGGGACAACTGGCCAAGGAACCGACCGCAAGGAAACCTTCATAGCAACACATAACCAAATCCAAGGAACCAAGGGAATGAGCAATATCAAGCCATTACCTTGAAAAGCGGCACTGAAATCAATAAAGATGTTGGAGTCAAGACATCCACTGGAAAAGTCCCAAAAGAAAGCAGCGAAGCAGATCCACAGATGGAGGAAAAAGAGGCAAAAGAAAATGATCGAGAAAGATTCACTCCACCTTCACCATTTCCACAACGTCTCCAGAAACACAAACTGAATAAGCAGTTACATCGATTCTTGGAGATCTTCAAAACGCTGCATATCAACATTCCATTTGCAGAAGCATTGGAACAAATGCCCAACTATGTCAAATTCATGAAAGATATTTTGTCACAGAAACGAAGATTGGGAGATTATGAGACAATAACATTGACAGAAGAATGCAGCGCCATCATTCAGAGGAAGCTTCCCCCAAAGTTGAAAGATCTTGGCAGTTTCACCATCCCTTGCACCATAGGAGAACATTACTTTGGTAAGGCTTTGTGTGATTTAGAAGCAAATATTAACTTGATGCCTTTGTCTATTTATAAGAAACTGCAGAATGGAGAAGCAAAGCCCACCTCAGTTACTCTACAACTTGCTAATTGATTGCTCACTTTTCCAAGAGGTGTAGTTGAAAATGTATTGGTCAAAGTCGACAAATACATTTTCCCAGCAGATTTTATTATCTTTGACATGGAGGAAGACAAAGATGTACCCATCATCCTCGGGAGACCATTCTTGGCTACATGTCGAACTGTTATTGATGTACAAAAGGGAGAACTAACCATGAAAGTGCAAGACCAAGAAGTTACATTCAATGTTTTCAAAGCCATGAAATTCCCAAATGGTGAAAATGAGGAGGAATATTTCAGAATTGATGTTTTAGATAGTATCATCCAGGATACCGATGTAATGCAAATTTCCACGGACAAACTTAAATCTTGCATCACCAACATGACTGACAGCGAGCTAGATAATGAAATTCTGGAATGTATCAACTATCTTGATAGAGAAACTCACTTAAAAACAACACCACATGTGGAAATTTTCGAACTACCGAAAAAAGAGCGAATCAAGCCCTCGATTGAATAACACCCGTAGTTAGAACTAAAGAAACTTCCGAGCCATCTCAGGTATGCAATCTTAGAAAACTCTTCTGATTCACATGTTATTATTTCTTCGTCGCTAACATTGGAGCAGGAAGATAAGTTGCTGAGAGTGTTACAAGAACAAAAGAAAGCCATTGGCTGGACTATAGCAGACATTCGAGGCATTAGTCCATCATTTTGCATGCATAAAATTTTGATGAACGACGAGTACAAAGCCATAGTGGAGCATCAACAGAGACTAAATCCAATCATAAAAGAGGTAGTAAAGAAAGAAATTATCAAATGGTTGGATGCCAGCATCATTTACCCCATCTCTGACAGTACTTGGGTGAGTCCTAGGCATGTACCCAAGAAATGAGGAATGAATGTAGTCACCAATGAAAAGAATGAGTTGATTCCCATAAGAACGGTGACCGGATGGAGAGTATGCACGGACTACAGAAAGCTGAACAAAGCAACATGGAAGGATCATTTCCCATTACCATTTATTGACCAGATGTTAGACAGACTAGTGGGACATGAATTTTATTGTATTCTGGATGGATACTTGTCGGCATTGCATTTTTGCATACCCAAACCCGATGATGAGTCTCGTAAGGAGGCACTACCTTTAAGTCGTGGAAGTCGCAGAAAACGGTCATCGGAAAAGAAAAGTCAAGAATTGATATATTATTGGTTTTGATTCGCTAAGTTCGCTCGAAGTTCGCTTGTTGAATGTTCGTTTCAAAGCGTATCTTTAACCCGAAATCACCGCAAACCATTCTAAGCCCACCTAAACACCTAAACTCACATCCAAAGCCCATGAAACCAAAATAAATCAAACACAAAGCCCACCACCCATGAAGCCCACGTCCATGACACCAAAATTACCCTTCCTGCACTATTCAAACATGATTTACCCATCTACCAAACTTACTTTGACCTTTGACTTCACCTTTTACCTTGACACCATTTTTTCCAAGCCATTTATTAAACAACCTTACACCATTTAATTGTTATACCCCACGCCCAAGACCTTAAATACACTCATTTTATTTATTTTCAACACAATTAATATCACTTTTGTATATTTTCAACAAGCCATCACCATTTTACATCAACCTTTATTCGTTTTTCAACAAAGCTAGCCAACCTAATAAATGTCCTTCAACATCACCTTGCCAACCTCATAAATGCACTCCAATTGCCTATATAAGCACACAATTTTCAGCCTTGGAACATCTAGCACATATCAATACACATCAAGCAAAAATACCAAGCAAACACTTAGCATTTGGAAGATCAAAAACTGCTCTCCATCCTCCCTATAAGTCATGCCAAACTGCCCTAATTCACCCCCCTCAAATTCACACCTAAATGGCTCATTTCATAGCCTCCTTCACTGCCGAAAATAACTACTCCCACTGCCAGTGATTCACGCCCAAAACAGTCCCGAAACACCCCGAAAACTGCACCAAAAAATTGCATAAAGTCCCCCTTAAATCCCTTAAAAACAGCAGCCCACTGCCCTAAAAAGCCACCAAAACAGTCCAAAAACTACCCCCATATAACACCAAAAAACCGCAGCTCAAACCCCCTAAATACCGCAACCTGAAGCACCATGAAACGGAGTAGAAACAGCGACCCGAACAGTGAAACGGCGAGGAGAAATGCCAAATCAGCGAACAGGAGAAGTCACGAAATTTTAGCCTCTCCGATGGTCGTATAACGCATCTCCAAAGAATGAAACAAAAGGTTAGACCTGAGGGTTTATATTATGGAATTTATTCACATAAAATAATGACTCAGGAAATGTGTTTTATGATATTTATCATGGATAATTAGTTTGGCATGTTGTTTGAAATTTATTCACATGAAACAATGACTTAGGAAATGTGTTTAGCATGAATAATTGGTTTAGCATGTTATTTAATATAAGTTATGTAAATTAGTAACTTAGAAAAACATGTAATTTACTTTTCTTCGCATGAGAATTATGAATTAGTGTGTGATGTGATTTCGGGTGAATGGAATATGTGTTATTTCTTGTGGTATATTGGATGGAAACCAGGACATAAATTCCATAGCCGAATAGGAATGGACAGTATTATGGTTTGCACTCGGGATACAATGCCCCGTACCACTTGAAGGATACATGTATTTTATTTCATCCAAACTTGTATTCGAGCATGACTAGGCCATTAGAAAGTTGTTTTATTTTAGCATGATTTAATTATTTTATTTCGCAATAGGAGTTTGATTATGTTTAAGTCGTATTTATTCAGCATGCGTACTGTGTGATATCATGTGTTTTCCGTTATGAAAGTTTGAAGCATGTAAACCAGGATTTAGGCTTTATAAGAATTTAGACTACTCTCACCAATATGTATGTTAAGTAGACTTGGTTAAAATTGCACAAATTTATTCATTACAAGTGACATAAGTAAGGGACCATTCCGAACCCAACTGTTTGAGGTCTTCCCTTGCGAGCGGTGAGTGCGGCCTTAAATCATTTTCCCGGGTCACACCGGGTGGCGACTCCATTATTTTTCCGGTTTAGTCCCTCGTGGGCTACTCCTTACTACCAACTAGGCCCTGAGCCTGGAACAGCATGCGTCGCCCAGTTTCTGTGTCCTACAGTCTGGCGACTCCACTGGGGATAGAGAATCAGCCCCGAAATAATGTCTTGTAATGTTTGTGATTTGTGCTTTAATTAATCATGTCTACTGTGGGTTTAAGGAGATTAATTAAAGGTATTTTTAAGGCTAGGTAATGGTTTGGTGTCTTCCTTCATTCACTACCTTTCTATAAGGAAAAGCTGTGAAGGCACCTAGAGTTGATGTCTTCCTTCATTCACTACCTTTCTATAAGGAAATGCTGTGAAGGCACATAGATAATCATTACTTGTAGATCGTTGTGACAGACTAGTTTGGAGGACTCGTTTTTTATTCCTGACACCAAGCGATAAGAGCCTAAGGGGCTTGGGTACTTAAGAGAGCCTCGCTCCACCCTCCCTCTGGGGAATCTACAACGGAAAGTCCATTCGATAGTTAGTCACACACCATAACTCGTTGGTACATACCGTAAAGTATAAAAAAGGTGCGTTCACTTGGTTGCGTGAACCCTTGAGTGGGGAGTCCTAGTTGTGAACAATCCTTCGTCAGCGAGGGAGCCTTTGTTTACACTCATGAAATCTACACACGAACCTTAGTTTTGTGACCCTTAGAAATTGTTTATTTATGCTTGTATTTGGCACCATTGTCATTTGGAATCAGTTGGACTTTTTGTCAAGAGACATAAACTTGTTGGGCCATTTAAAAAGGGACAAGTTCATGTCCTTTGACAATTAGGCCAAAAGTTTCTAAAATGTCAATGAGCCATTTTGTGTTTGGGCCTCTTATCATTTGAAGTTGTTTAGTCATATCATCGCATAATGTAAACTTGTTGGGCCTTTTCAAATGGGATAAGTTTGCACCACGCAATAGTATGATTGGATACTTTGAAATGATAATAAGCCAATTTGTATATGTATCACACACGTCTTCTGCACCTCATGCATACATGCATCATGCTAACCCTTGTGTTTCAAAAGCCATCATAGATACTCGTTGGGTTAGGAAAGAATGAAGACTAGTCAAGAGACCATCAGTAAAAATGAGTGGATCAATTAATTAAGAATCTCGTCTGGATCAATTGGAAGCCAAAGTAACCAAAATTACTGAGCAGTTGCAAGTTTTGACCAATATTGTGGCCAGTTTGACTGTATCCCATGTAGCCAATAACAGAAAATTGTGCAACCAAAATGAAAAAACCATTGGGAGATATTCAAGGACCAAGCCCACTCCCTCTGGGGTTAGCCCTATCAGGAATAGACAATTCTCCAATCTTGGTAAGCCATTGTTAGAGGTATTTGAAGAGCTAAAAAGGCAAGGATTCCTGTATCCCTTAGAGCCTAAACCACTTCCCAACCCAGTGCCACACAACCTTAAGCTAAACCTTTACTGTCACTACCACCGGAAAAGAGGCCACGAAACTGACAAATGCTCCCGCCTTAGACATGAGATCCAGGACCTCATCAACTCCCATGAAATACCTGACCCAGAAAAAGATCAACCTAACAAACACAGAACACCTCCACCCACCAACATGATCAATTCCGGCCTACCCGACAGCCTTGTCCTCCAAACCCATAACCATCAAACTTCTCGCATGGGGATACAGGACAACAGTGGTAAAAATGAAATAAAGCATATGTGGGATTTCTGGGAAAATTTCTCGGATAGTGACGAGGAGGCGGTGGCAAAAAAAGTAAATAAATGGGAAAAAGAACTACTGCAGTTGGAGAATCTGATGTTTGAAGAGAGCAAGAAGACGGGTAAAGACGAAGTTGTAAATGATGGAGGTGTTTGTTTCCCGGATCTTATTCAATTATGATCCAGCATTTATAAAGATATTGATCCTGTCTACTTGTTCGAACATTTTTTAATGATGATAAAGAAGTTCATTTCCCTTATTTGCCTGAGTTTCTCAACCTGAACGACATGAGGATATTTGACAAAAGTATTCAACCTTGGTACCATGATATTCAACGGTATCTAGAACGCAGAGAACTCCCAGAAGAAGCAAGCAGAAAAGACAGAATGGCCTTTCAGAAATTGGAAAAAATGGGGCAGGGAAACTGTCAGACTTGGAAATGAATGAGTTCACCGAGCCGATTAATGTTGTACTTTGCCTGAGGAAGAGAAGACCGAGTAGTCACCAAAGGAATTGGCAGAAAACCTAACCCACGGGATAGGAAATTCATCCATGCATACATGCATACACGTAACTTGCATCCCTTGTTTTGTGTTTTGTTTTTGCAGATTTCAAACGAAAGAGAACCAGCAGGGGGCGAACAGAAACATATGGCGCCAATGAGCACAATGAGGATTCAACCCATCACGAAAAGGGAGTACCTCTACACTTGCATATTTACACATCACACGCACATAATTTCATTCTATTGTTTTGTTTGTGTTCGCAGGTCTCAAAGAAGGAAAGAGAAAGCGGGAGAATACAAGCAAGTTGAAAGTAGATAAAGTAATACTCAGAAATGAAAATTACCAGCAATTGAAAAGAGGAATGTCAGAGAAAGGAGAAATCTTTGGTGGCTAGACGTATGTCCGATGATGACATTGTATGTTGTAGGGAAGAAACCCTTTTAATGATAAGTGCGAGACGTACTCTCGTCCGGTATTCTGAATGGACTGATCTCGATTAGACTCATAAGCACTTGATTATGGGATCTCAGCAGTAGAAGCCTGAGTGGTTGGCAAAATGACTAGTTGAAGAGATGGTGGATCAGTGAATGACCGTTTGCCTAGATGTCCACCCTGGTTTACTGATGCTACGATATATGATATGGTTGGAAACGAAGAAAAAGTCTCTCCAAAAAAAAAATAGACCACCTATAATCGATAAGCGTGAAGCTACCAATGGGCGAGTATTAGGACCACCATGAGGAGAAATGCTACCTTAAAGGGTAGGTGTGTAAAAAAAAAAAAAGAGTTCAAAATGAAAATAAAGAAAAGAAAGAGACAAAAGAAAAAGAAGAAGACCATATCATGTTGAGTATGACGAAGTAATCACAGAGCGTGTTCCAGACATCTAGGTTGGTTAGACCCACTGGTCCGATTCTCTGAGACGAAATCATCGAGTTGGCTTACTTAAGGACTAAGCTGCGAAAGAGCCCTGGCACACACACACTTGGAGTCTAGCTCGGATCATTCACTCAGACGGTCGGATTTGAGTTGTATCGAGTACTTTGAAGGTTCTCAGGTTTCGACACAAATCATTCATTGAGGACAAAAGTATGTCCAGCTATCAAGATTCTCTCATGAGAGGCAATATGACAATCTGGGGGCGAGGCCCACACCATTATTATCAGTTTGGCCGGGTATGGCACTCAGGGTACAAGACCCTCAATTCAAAATGGGAACAAGACCCACGGGAACAAGACCCATAACTTAACAATTCAGGGAACAAGACCCTCAATTCAAAATGGGAACAAGACCCACAACTAAAAAAATCGGGAACAAGACCCACAATTCAGGGAACAAGACCCTTATCTCAACAAATCGGGAACAAGACCCGCAGTTCCGGGAACAAGACCCTTATCTCAACAAATCGGGAACAAGACCCGCAATTCAGGGAACAAGAACCTTATCTCAACACAATTCAGGGAACAAGACCCTCAACACAATTCAGGGAACAAGACCCACAATTCAGTTCAGGGAACAAGACCCTCAGCTCAACACAATTCAGGGAACAAGACTCTCAGCTAAAAACGGGAACAAGACCCACAACTCAAAAAATCGGGAACAAGACCCTCAACACAATTCAGGGAACAAGACCCTCAGCTCAAAACGGGAATAAGACCCATAACTAAAAAAATCGGGAACAAGACCCTCAACACAATTCAGTTCGGGAACAAGACCCATAACTCAATTTAGGGAACAAGACCCTCAGCTCAACACAATTCAGATCGGGAACAAGACCCACAATTCAGGGAAGAAAACCCTTATCTCAACTCAAATCGGGAACAAGACCCACAGTTCAGGGAATAAGACCCTTATCTCAACTCAAATCGGGAACAAGACCCACAGTTCCGGGAAGAAGTCCCTTATCTCAAAACACATTGGGAACAAGACCCACAATTCAGGGAAGAATACCCTTATCTCAACTCACGGTGGGAACAAGACCCACGGAGACAAAACCCACAGTCAACACAGTTCAGGGAAGAAAACGCTTATCTCAATTCAGATCGGGAACATGACCCACGGAGACGAAACCTACAATTCAGGAAACAATACCCTCAACGAATCGGGAACAAGATCCATAATTCGGTATCAGATCAGTTTTACCGAAAATGGCACTCCGAAAATGGAGCATGGTTTGAAAATGGACAAACATCATCACTGCGGCACTCTAGGTACGGAGACGCAACCGCGACGCCCTAGTTACGGGGCCTAGCACCATCAAATTAACACAGCAGGCAAGTCAGGTGGCAGCTGGCGAGCCAGGTAAGTAAAAATGTATTGCATGAACTTTGATAGGATTGTCACTGGCACACACTGAATGAATCCCATCAAAGTGGGGGCGACTGTAGGCATTGCATTTTTGCATACCCAAACCCGATGATGAGTCTCGTAAGGAGGCACTACCTTTAAGTCATGGAAGTCGCAGAAAACGGTCGTCGGAAAATAGAAGTCAAGAATTGATATATTATTGGTTTTGATTCGCTAAGTTCGCTCGGAGTTCGCTTGTTGAATGTTCGTTTCAAAGCGTATCTTTAACCCGAAATCACCACAAACCATTCTAAGCCCACCTAAACACCTAAACTCACATCTAAAGCCCATGAAACCAAAATAAATCAAACACAAAGCCCACCACCCATGAAGCCCACGTCCATGACACCAAAATTACCCCTCCTTGCACTATTCAAACATGATTTACCCATCTACCAAACTTACTTTGACCTTTGACTTCACCTTTTACCTTGACACCATTTTTTCCAAGCCATTTATTAAACAACCCTACACCATTTAATTGTTATACCCCACGCCCAAGACCTTAAATACACTCATTTATTTATTTTCAACACAATTAATATCACTTTTGTATATTTTCAACAAGCCATCACCATTTTACATCAACCTTTATTCGTTTTTCAACAAAGCTAGCCAACCTAATAAATGTCCTTCAACATCACCTTGCCAACCTCATAAATGCACTCCAATTGCCTATATAAGCACACATTTTTTAGCCTTGGAACATCTAGCACATATCAATACACATCAAGCAAAAATACCAAGCAAACACTTAGCATTTGGAAGATCAAAAACTGCTCTCAATCCTCCCTAGAAGTCACGCCAAACTGCCCTAATTCACCCCCCTCAAATTCACACCTAAATGGCTTATTTCATAGCCTCCCTCACTGCCGAAAATAACTACTCCCACTGCCAGTGATTCATGCCAAAAATAGTCCCGAAACACCCCGAAAACTGCACTAAAAAATTTCATAAAGTCTCTCTTAAAGCCCTTAAAAGCAGCAGCCCACTGCCTTAAAAAGCCACCAAAACAGTCCAAAAACTACCCCCATATAACACCAAAAAACTACAGCTCAAACCCCCTAAATATCGTAACCTAAAGCGCCACGAAACGAAGTAGAAACAACGACCCGAACAGCGAAACGGCGAGGAAAAATGCCAAATCAGCGAACCAGAGAAGTCACGAAATTTTAGCCTCTCCGATGGCCGATAACGCATCTCCAAAGAACGAAACAAAAGGTTAGACCAAAGGGTTTATATTATGGAATTTATTCACATAAAATAATGACTCAGGAAATGTGTTTTATGATATTTATCATGGATAATTAGTTTGGCATGTGGTTTGAAATTTATTCACATGAAACAATGACTTAGGAAATGTGTTAGCATGAATAATTGGTTTAGCATGTTATTTCATATAAGTTATGTAAATTAGTAACTTAGAAAAGCATGTAATTTACTTTTCTTCGCATGAGAATTATGAATTAGTGTGTGATGTGATTTCAGGTGAATGGAATATGTGTTATTTCTTGTGGTATATTGGATGGAAACCCGGACATAAATTCCATAGCCGAATCTGAATGGACGGTATTATGGTTTGCACTCGGGATACAATGCCCCGTACCACTTGAAGGATACATGTTTTTTATTTCATCCAAACTTGTATTCGAGCATGACTAGGCCATTTGAAAGTTGTTTTATTTTAGCATGATTTAATTATTTTATTTCGCAATAGGAGTTTGATTATGTTTAAGTCGTATTTATTCAGCATGCGTACTGTGTGATATCATGTGTTTGCCGTTATGAAAGTTTGAAGCATGTAAACCAAGATTTAGGCTTTATAAGAATTTAGACTACACTCACCAATATGTATGTTAAGTAGACTTGGTTAAAATTGCACAAATTCGTTCATTACATGTGACATAAGTAAGGGACCATTCCGAACCCAACGGTTTGAGGTCTTCCCTTGCGAGGGGTGAGTGCGGCCTTAAATCATTTTCCTGGGTCACACCGGGTGGCGACTCCATTATTCTCCGGTTTAGTTCCTCGTGGGCTACTCCTTACTCCCAACTAGGCCATGAGCCTGGAACAGCATGTGTCGCCCAGTTTCTGTGTCCTACATTACTCGGGATAAAATCTGATTGCCATCGCCCTAGAAGATCAGAAGAAAACCACTTTTACATGTATGTATGGTACTTTTTCTTTTCACATGATGCCATTTGGAATATGTAATGCTCATGCCACATTCCAATGTTGCATGATGGCCATCTTTTTAGACATGCTGGAACAAAGTATGGAGGATTTCATGGATGATTTTTCTTTGTTTAGAGACTCATTTGACCACTGCTTGCAAAATCTGGAAAATGTGTTACAAAGATGTGAAGATACCAACCTGGTACTCAATTGGGAGAAATGCCACTTCATGATACATGAAGGCATTGTCCTGGGACATCAGATCTCACAAAAGGAAATTGAGGTAGATAAAGCAAAGATCGAGACAATAGAAAAACTACCTCCACCATCATTAATCAAAGGGGTTCACAGTTTTATCGGACATGCAGGATTTTAGAATAGATTTATCAAAGAATTTTCCAAGATTGCTAAACCTCTATGAAATATGTGGGAAAAAGATGTGCCTTTCAACTTCACAAAATAATGCCACCAAGTTTTGAGATCTTGAAACACAAACTGATCTCTGCCCCCATCATAGTAGCACCAGACTAGACTCTTCCATTCGAGGTGATGTGCGATGCTAGTGATTTTACTGTAGGTGCAGTTTTGGGACAACGCAAAGTAAAAATTTCCACACTATTTACTACTCCAGCAGAACTCTGAATGAAGCAAAACGTAACTACACAACAACTAAAAATGAGCTGCTCACAATTGTGTTTGCTTTTGATAAATTCTGATCCTATCTGCAGGGTCCGAAGGTGGTAATCTTCACAGATCATTCAACAATCAAATACTTGATCGTGAAGAAAAATGCCAAACCTTGATTGATCCGTTGGGTGCTTCTGCTCTAAGAATTTGACGTGGAGATCCAAGACAGGAAAATAACAAAAAACCAAGTGGTAGATAATTTATCGAGGCTCGAGAATAGAGAAACAACTGGCAATGAGATGACAATCAAAGAAACTTTTCCATATGAATAGTTGTTTGCCATCAAACAGCGGGAAGTCCCTTGGTATGCTGACTATGTAAACTACATAGTATCAAGAAAATTTTCGTTGGAATGGACACATCAATAATGGAAGAAACTCTTCAAGGACGTCAAGCAATATGTCTGGGATGAGTCGTATCTATTCAAACATTGTACTAATCAATTACTGAGATGTCATGTACCACATGAGAAGGTCAATGATGTCTTACAGCATTGTCATTCATCACCATACGGCGGACACTTTAATGGAGATAAAACTGCAGCTTAAGTCCTACAATCAGGTTTGTTCTGGCCCAATCTGTTTAAAAATGCTTACTTATTTGTTCTTCAATGTGACAGGTGCCAGAGAACGAGAAGTATTACCAGGAGAAATGGAAGACCTCTTCAAAACATTATGTAAGTGGAGGTATTTGATGTATGGGGGATTGATTTTATGGGACCCTTTATTCCATCATTTGGAAACCTATACATTCTGGTTATAGTAGACTATGTTTCAAAATGGGTTGAAGCAACAACACTACCATCAAATGATTCAAAAGTGATGATAAAATTCCTTAAAAAGATTATTTTCACTCGTTTCGGAATACCTCAGGCAATTATAGTGATAGCGGCACACACTTCTGCAACAGATACTTTGATGCACTCCTATCCAAATACGGAGTTACTCATAAAGTTGCCACTGCCTACCATCCACAGTCAAATGGACAGGTTGGATTTTAAAACAATGAGATCAGGAGAATATTGGAGAGAAATGTCTGATCAACAAGGAGGGATTGGTCTACAAAACGAGATGACGTACTATGGGCCTATCAGACAGCTTACAAGACACCTATTGGTATATCCCCATATCGAATGTCGTTTGGGAAAGTATGCCATCTATATGTGGAGCTTGAACATAAAGCGTATTGGGCACTGAAGAAATTAAATCTTGATCTGCAAGCAGCTGGTGAGAAAAGGCTCCACCTACTCAACAAATTGGAGGAATTTTGCCTACATGCTTATGAAAATTCCAAAATGTACAAAGAAAATATCAAGAAATGACATGATAAAAAAATAGTGCGTAGACAACTGGAATCAGGGTAGCAGGTGTTGTTATACAATTCAAGGTTGAAACTTTTCCTTGGAAAGCTGAAATCAAGATGGTCATGTCCATTTGTGATTACTCAGGTGTTACCCTACGGAGTAGTTGAGATATACAACTCCAAATCCAACAACACATTTAGGGTAAATAGCCAGCGTGTCAAGCACTACTAGGAAGAATCATTTGAGGGACAAAAATAAAGTGTCATATTTACAGATCCAGCCTAATGTTCGGACAGTCATGTCTAGCTGACGATGTTAAACTTAGCGCTAGCAGGGAGGCAACCCATGAAATTTGTGTGTATATATATATATATATATATATATATATATATATATATATATTAAGATTTGGTGTGTTTCATATTTTGTGTTTAATTTTTGTAGGTAAAGTCGCATTTCATGATGGAAGACGTTCTAGGAAATCTTTATAAGCATTTCCTTCACTTAGGAATGACATATAATACTCGTTGTCATTCTTTAGGAATGGTGTCTGATAACGTGAAGATAAAATTAAATTAATTAGGGATGGCATGAGTAAGGAGTCTTTAAATGACATATCATTGACTGTTGAGACGCATACCAGTGGATATGTGTATCACGCAATTCGCATGTTACATGCATAATTTCGAAAAGAAAGACAACAATAAGTCTCGAGAATCTGACTTTAAAAGACCCTGTTTGCCAATTTATAAGAAAATTGGATGGGAAGCATGACCCTGACGCATAGACATCATTCAAGCCTTTGCTTCTTGTAAATATTATTATTTATTTACCTTTAACTAATAATTATGATTTGTTTTGTTATTATCTTTTATTTTCGACGACAGGATCCATACTTTTTGACTTTTAATATTTATTTTACTGTTTACCTAATAATTGTCGTTTGGCAGGTGTAGGCACTGTAACTTTTGCATATAAGTCCCGATGATGAGTCTCGTATGGAGCCACTACCTCTTAAGTTACGGAAGCCGCGGGAAACAGACGTCGGAAGGGAAAAGTTAGAAATCAATACCTTGTTGAATTTAATTCGTTTGCTTAGCTTCGGGTTTGCTCGTTAGACCTCTGTTTTAAAACATATCCTTGGCCCAAAAGCCTCCAACCACACACCAAGCCCACACATCACCAAGCCACACCAAGCCCACTAAGAGAACCCAAACACACGCCCAAAAGGACCAACCACACACCATCTTCTTCAAAAATAAAAAATCCACACATTAAACACATGTTGAAATCAAACTAAATCACCTTCCCAAATTAAAAGATTCAAATTAAATCTCATCAATCACCTTCCTAATTAAATTAAATCACATTCATAAACTAAATAAAATAAAATCAAATCAAATCAAATTACCTTCCTAAATTGAAGAGATCTTTTCCTTATGACACACAAATTAAATATTCCCCCATAATTACACAATCTCGGTTTTCCTACCCGTATAAGGTAAACCCCAACCCTCTCCTATAAAAAGAAGCATAAACCTAACCTTAGAACGCCTAGCATTCATGCCTAAGAGACAATGAAAATAACCTTCCCATTGTCGTGAATAGCATCCTCCAAACCCTCTCTCCAAAACCGTGAAATACATCTTCCAAACCCTCTGAAAATAGCCTCTATTTGCCGCACAAACAACCACTACACAGCCCTTAACCTACATAAACAACAAAGCTAACACACTCAAACTTTCAATCTCTTCGGCCTCTCTCAACCTGCAACTGAACACACTACAAATCAAACAAAGCCAAGCCAGCAGCCCCTCACGTCACTGCCCTCACACACAAACAAACCGACCAAAAATCAAAAGTAAGGACACACGGTAATAGCTTCTCATGCATGCGCCCCTTCAACTTCTAGCCACTCCTCACGCCTAATAACACTCAAAAAGCAAGCCATTCATGTCTGAATACACCCATCCAACAAGCCTTCATTCACGCCTAATAATATTCATCTAGCAGCCCTCATTCACGCCAACACAGCCCCCTACTTCACTCCAAATAGCCTTAAACTGCACCTTTAAAACCGCAAACCAGTCCACTAAAAAAATACACCATAAACCGCATAAAACACCCCAGAAAACTGCCCAAAACCGCAAACAACCCCCTAAAATAACGACCAGAAAAACAGCAGTGAAAACAGAGGAAACAGTGACTCAAACAGCGAGCGAGGCGACGAAGGAAAACAACGAACCAGTAAATCGGAAAAGTTGCGGAGCATCAACCCTTCTGTAAACCGCGTAACGTACTCTCAAGAGGCGACTTAAGAGGTTAGACCTAAGGGCACCCATTTTTATTTATTTACGTTCTTTTTTTGTTGTTATTTATTCGCATGCATATTGTGGATTCATGTATGTTGTGGCCATGGGATGAATGAAATATGTGTTATATATTGCGGTATATCAGATGGAAACCCGGACGTAAATTCTGTAGCCGAATCTGAATGGACGGTAGTACAGTCTGCACTCGGGATACAATTCCACATACCACTTGAGAAACACACATATTTTGTTTCATCTAATCTTGTATTTATTTGTTGTTTCTTAGAAATAATATGTTACTTTTATGCATTATTTAGTTGTTTAGTATGTTATTTTTATGCATGATCTAGTCGTTTTATATATTATTTCCGAGCATGATTTAGTTATTTCTTTTGCATTAGGAACTTAATTATATCTCTTCTATGTTTATGTTTAGATTATTATTTAATTATATTGCTATGTTTATTGATTTAATGCGTTCATGAGATTGTGTGCTTTCCGTTATTTCGACTTACTTTTATGCATGTAAACTTAGATATAGGTTATATGCAAACTTAGATATAGGTTATATGCAAGCTTAGATATAGGTTGTATGCGAACTTAGATGTAGGTTATTCTTGCATAGACTCGGTTAGATTATTGCACAAATCCTTTCATTACAAGTGGCATAAGTAAGGGACCATTTCGAACCCAACAGTTTAAAGTCTTCCCTTGCAAGGGTGAGTGCGGCCTTAAATCATTTCCCAGTTCACACTGGGTGGCGACTCCATTTATTTCTCCGGTTTAGTTCCCCCGTGGGCTACTCCGTACTCCCGACTAGGCTGGGAGCCTAGAACAGCGTCACCGATTTCTGTGTCCTACACTATAGCGTCTCCACTAGGGATAGAGTATCGGCCCCGAAATAATGCCTTGTAATGTTTGTGATTTTTATTTTAGTTAACCGTGTCTACAGTGGGTTTAAGAGGTTTAATAAAAGGCACTATTGGGGCTAGGTAATGGTTTGGTGTCTTCCTTCAGTCACTACCTTTCTATAAGGAAAAGTTGTGAAGGCACCTAGATAATCATTTAATCGAAGCTATCGTGATGGATTAATTTGGAGGACCTATTGTTTATTCCTATCACCAAGGCGATGAGAGCCTAAGAGGCTTGGGTATTTAAGAGAGTCCGCTCCACCCTCCCTTTGGGGAATCTTCAATAAGAAATCCATTTGACAGTCAGTCATGTATCATCACTCGTTGGCACGTACTTTAGTGTATAAAAAAAGGTGCGCTCACTTGGTCACTCAAACCCTTGAATGGGGATACCTAGTTGTGGGCAATCCTTCGCCGACGGGAGCATTTGTCTACACTCTTATAAACTCGCATATGAACCATAGTCATATATCTCATAGAAGTTGCCCCTTTATGCTTTTGATAAACACATGCATATTATATCTCATGCGTCGCACGCATTTCATGCATCTCATGGATACACACATCATGTTAACCCTGTGTCTTAAAAGCCATCCTAGATATCCGTTGGGTTAGAGAAGAAAGAAAGATTTGTCAAAAGAGTTTAGCAAACATGGATATCGGGGAAAAGGAAACCGAGGAACAAAAAACTTTACGGCAAAAATAGAAAGACCATTGGGGGGCCTTCAGCAAAAAGAAAAAAAAAAGAAAAAAAAAGAAGAAAAAAAAATTGTTTGTTCTTAGTCCTTAATAGTTAGGCATAAGTCCAATGATGAAATCGTTTGCTTTAGGGGGAAATCTTAAAAACGATAAACTCTTGATGTGCTTTTATCTAATACTTTGAGTAACTGATCTATGTTAGACTCATAAGCACTTGATTATGGTTCTTAGTAGTGAAAACCTGAGTAGTTAGCAAAGTGACTAGTTGAAGAAATTACAGGTCGGTGAATGACCGTTCGCCAAAATGTCTATCCTGATTTGCTTGTGTTATGATGTGTGGTATGGTTGAAAAATAAAAGAAATGTCTCTAAGGAAAAGAATTGAACCACCTGTAATCGATAAGCGTGAAGCTACCCATGGGCGAGTATTAGGACCACCATGAGGAGAAATGCTACCTTAAAGGGTAGGTGTGTTGAAAAAAAAAAAGAAAAAAAAAAGAAGTTCAAAATGAAAAGAAAAAAGAGTGATACAAAAGAAAAAGAAAACCATACCACATTAAGCACAGAAAAGCAACTGCAGGGCATAATTGAGAAATCTAGGTTGGTTTGACCCATCGATCCCAATTTTTTGATGAAATCATTGTGTTGGCTTACCTGGGGATGAATCTGCAAATGAAAATTTGCACACACACACTTTGAGTCTAGCTTAGATCATTTTTTCAAAGGCTTGGATTTGAGTTGCATTGAATGTTTTGAAGGTTCTCTGGTTTCAATACTGGGCAATATTTGAGGGCAATAATATGTGTAATTATTGGGATCGTAGCATGTAATATAGTATGATATGGAATGTCACACCACATGGTCCACCTTGACCTAGTGCAAATATAGAGAGCAAAAAGCTAAGCCAAGTATGGGGCGACCAGTCTACCACCCCGCGAATAAGGGATGTATCGAGAACTTGAGCCATAAGACAAAAGAGAACTGAACAATCACCAGAAAAGAACCAGCAGAAGGAAATTATAAACAGACCCAGGGGCAACCAGAGACATTTATAGACGAATGGCACCAAGGAGCACAAGGAAGGCCTAACCCATCGGAATAGGAAACACAACCATGCATATATGTATACACGTCACATGCACGTAATTTTTGTCTTGTTTTTGTTCGCAGGTTTTGAAGAAAAGGAAAAAACGGCAAAGACAAGAAGTTCCGGGAATGAATCCCAGGGTTGAGGCTCATACTATCAGCAGTTTCGGGAATGAATCCTAGGGTCGAGGCCAATATTATCGCAATTTCGGGAATGAATCCCAGGGTCGAGGCCCATATTATCAGCAGTTTCGGGAATGAATCCCAGTGGAATGAATCCAGGGTCGAGGCCCACATTGTCAGCGGTTTTGGGAATGAATCCCATGGTTGAGGACCACGTTGTCAGAAGTTTCGGGAATGAATCCTAGGGTCGAGGCCCACACCATCAGCGGTTTCGGGAATGAATCACATGGTCGAGGCCCACATTATCAGCAGCATCGGGAATGAATCCCAGGGTCGAGGCCCACATTATCAGCAGTTTTGGGAATGAATCCCAGGGTCGAGGCCCACACTATCAGCAGTTTCAGGAATGAATCCGAGGGTCGAGGCCCACACTACCAGCAGTTTGGGGAATGAATCCCAGAGTCGAGGCCCACAATATCAGCAGTTTGGGGAATAATCCCAAGGTCGAGGCCCACATTGTCAGCAGTTCCGGGAATGAATCCCAGGGTTGAGGCCCATACTATCAGCAGTTTGGGGAATGAACCCCAGAGTAGAGGCCTACACTATCAGCAGTTTCAGGAATAAATCCCAGGGTCGAGGCCCATAATATCAGTAGTTTCAGGAATGAATCCCAGGGTCGAGGCCCACATTATCAGCAGCTTTGGGAATGAATCCCAGGGTCAAGGCCCACATTATCAGCAACTCTTCGGGAAAGAGGATTAGTAAGCCGGGAATGGAGCATGGTTCGGAAATGGACCATCTCATCAGTAACGGTTCGGAAATGGACCATCTCATTAGTAACGGTTCGGAAATGGACCATCTCATAAAGTAACGATTCGGAAATGGACCATCTCATCAGTAACGATTCGGAAATGGACCATCTCATCAAGTAACGGTTCGGAAATGGACCATCTCATCAGTAACGGTTCAGAAATAGACCATCTCACAGTAATGGTTCGGAAATAGACCATCACATCAGTAACGGTTCAGAAATTGACCATCTCATCAGTAACAGTTCAAATATGGACCATCTCACAGTAACGGTTCAGAAATGGACCATCTCATCAGTAACGATTCGGAAATGGACCACCCACATCAGACATCGAAAATGGCACTCCGGAAATGGAGCACGGTTCGGAAATAGACAAATGAGGTTTAGCATGACGAAAATGGTACTCCGAAAATGGAGTACGGTTCAGAAATGGACCACTATCACATCAGCGACACCTCAAAAATGAGGTTTAGCATGCTGAAAATGGCACTCCAGAAATGGAGCATGGTTCGGAAATGGACCACTATCACATCAGCGATGCCTCAGAAATGAGGTTTAACATGCCGAAAATGGCACTTCAGAAATGGACCACGGTTTGGAAATGAACCACTATCACATCAGCGACGCCTCGGAAATGAAGTTTAGCATGCCGAAAATGGCACTCTGAAAATGGAGCACGGTTCAGAAATGGACCACTATCACATCAGCGACGCCTCGGAAATGAGGTTTAGCATGTCGAAAATGACATTCCGGAAATGGAGCACGGTTCGGAAATAAACCATTATCACATCAGCGATGCCTCGTAAATGAGATTTAGCATGCCGAAAATGGCACTCTGGAAATGGAGCACGGTTCGGAAATGGACCCCTATCACATCAGCGACGCCTCGGAAATGAGGTTTAGCAAGCCGAAAATGACACTCCGGAAATGGAGCACGGTTCGGAAATGGACCACTATCACATCAGCGACGCCTCGGAAATGAGGTTTAGCATGCCGAAAATGGCACTCCGGAAATGGAGCACGGTTCGGAAGGGGACCAAAACTATCACATTAGCAACGCCGGAAATGGCGCTCCGAAAATGGGGCAAGGTTCGGAAAGGGACCAACTCTCATCAGTTCAGAAGTGATTCCTAGAGATCGCAGTATATTGTAGGAATGAACCTCAGGGGTCGTAGCACCTCACCACCAGATCAACTCAGTTCGAAACAACAGGCAAGTCAAGCAGCAGCTGGCGAGCCAGGTAAGTAAAAATGCATTCATAACTTTGATAGGATAGTTATTGTCACACACTGCACAAGTCCCATCAAAATGGGGGTGACTGTAGGCACTGTATTTTTGCATATAAATCCCGATGAGGAGTCTCGTATGGAGGTACTACCTCTTAATTTGTAGAAGCCGCGGGAAACGGACGTCGGAAGGGAAAAGTCAGAAATCAATACCCTGTTGGATTTAATTCGTTTGCTTAGCTTCGGGTTTGCTCGTTAGACCTCTGTTTTAAACTTATCCTTGGCCCAAACCCCTCCAAGCCACACACCAAGCCCATCAAGAGAACCCAAACACACGCCCAAAAGGACTAATCACACGCCAACTTCTTCCAAAATAACAAATCCACACATTAAACACATGTTGAAATCAAACCAAATCACCTTCCCAAATTAAAAGATTCAAATTAAATCTCATCAATCACCTTCCTAATTAAATTAAATCACATTCCTAAACTAAATAAAATCAAATCAAATCAAATGACCTTCCTAAATTGAAGAGATCATTTCCTTATGACACACAAATTAAATATTCCCCCATAATTACACAATCTCGGTTTTCCTACCCGTATAAAGTAAACCACAATCCTCTCCTATAAAAAGAAGCATAAACCCAACCTTAGAACGCCTAGCATTCACGCCTAAGAGAAAAAGAAAATAACCTTCCCATTGCCGTGAATAGCATCCTCCAAACCCTCTCTCCAAAACCGTGAAACACATCTTCCAAACCCTCTGAAAACAACCCTTATTTGCCGCACAAACAACCACTGTACAGCCCTTAACCTACCTAAAGAACAAAGCTCACACACTCAAACCTTCAATCTCTCTCGGCCTCTCTCAACCTGCCAACCGAACACACTACAAATCAAAAAAATCCAAGCCAGCAGCCCCTCACGTCACTGCCCTTACACACAAACAAACCGACCAAAAATCAAAAGTAAGGACACACGGCAATAGCTTCTCATGCATGCGCCCCTTCAACTTCTAGCCACTCCTCACGCCTAATAACACTCAAATAGCAAGCCATTCACGACTGAATACACCCATCCAACAAGCCTTCATTCACGCCTAATAATATTCATCTAGCAGCCCTCATTCACGCCCACACAGCCCCAAACTTCACTCCAAACAGCCTTAAACTGCAACTTTAAAACCGTGAACCAGTCCACTAAAAAACTGCACTAGAAACCGCACAAAACACATTAGAAAATTGCCCAAAACCGCAAACAACCACCTAAAATAACGACCAGAAAAATAGCAGTGAAAACAGAGGAAACTGTGACTCAAAACAGTGAGGCGATGAAGGAAAACAACGAACCAGTAAATTGGAAAAGTTGCGGAGGATCAACCTTTTCGACAACCGCGTAACACATTTCTAAGAGGCGACTTAAGAGGTTAGAACTGAGGGCACCCCTTTTTATTTATTCCCGTTCTTTTTTTTTGTTATTTCTTCGCATGCATATTGTGGATTCATGTATGTTGTGGCCATAGGATGAATGAAATATGTGTTATCTCTTGCGGTATATCGGATGGAAACTCAGACATAAATTCTGTAGCCGAATACGAATGGACGGTAGTCTGGTTTGTACTCGGGATACAATTCCACGTACCGCTTGAGAAACACACATATTTCATTTCATCTAATCTTGTGTTTTTTCGTTGTTTCTTAGAAATAGTATGTTACTTTTATGCGTGATTTAGTTGTTTAGAATGTTATTTTTATGCATGATCTAGTCGTTTAATATATTATTTCCGAGCATGATTTATTTAGTTCTTTCACATTAGAAACTTAATTATATCTCTTCTATCTTTATGTTTAGTTTATTATTTAATTATATTGCTATGTTTATTGATTTAATGCGTTCGTGAGATTGTGTGTTTGCCATTATTTCGACTTACTTTTATGCATGTAAACTTAGATATAGGTTATATGCAAGCTTAGATATAGGTTGTATGCGAACTTAGATGTAGGTTATTCTTGCGTAGACTCGGTTAGATTATTGCACAAATCCTTTCATTACAAGTGGCATAAGTAATGGACCATTCCGAACCCAATGATTTGAGGTCTTCCCTTGCGAGGGGTGAGTGCGGCCTTAAATCATTTCCCAGTTCACACTGGGTGGCGATTCTATTTATTTCTCCGGGTTAGTTCCTCTGTACTCCCGACTAGGTTGCGAGCCTAGAACAGCGTCGTCAATTTCTGTGTCCTACAGCAGGTACTAGTGCTATTACTACTAAACCTTTTTCAGGTTCTATAAATTCAGCTCATCATTGCGCTCTTGAAGACATCCAGATTTGAGAAAGAGTTACACAAAAAATGGAAGCAACTTCAAGAAGACGAGTTGTTAACATCCTTTTGTTTTGCGGTACTAGTGTTGGTTGAAAACCAGAGTTTGTTGAAGCAACACATGAATTGGGTTGAGTCATAGCAGAGCGGAATATGCACTTAGTATATGGCGGTGGCAATCTTGGACTAATGGGGTACGTTTCAAGGGCTGTACAGGAAGGAGGTAGTCAAGTTTTGGGAAATATCCCAAAACCTTTGGCAGAGGTGAATCTTATATAACCATCAAACGAAAGGAATGAATCGTGCCAGGTATATCTGAATGACTTGTTAAAATGATTAATCATGCTGATGCTTTTATTGCTTTGCCAGGTGGATTGGGCACGATGGAGGAAATTTTTACAGTGTTATCTTAGGCGAACTTGAACATACACTAGAAAAAATTTGGGTTGTTTATCGTTGATGGATTTTATGACTTTCTTTGTGTGTTTCTTGATGATGCCCGAAAAATTGGGTTCGTGCCAAAACCTATAAAAGATATCATTTTCACTGCCAGAACTGCCCATGATTTAATTGACCAACTGTTAGCCTTTCAACCACAAATTGACCATATCCTATCCAAGATAAACTGGTTCGATAATGATCGTGGTAAGAAGCGTCAGATAAATCTGGATCTTAATCTTTAATTTTCTTTTTATATGTAGAATTTCAGCTAACTATATACTGTTTTCTAAACTCTTCTTCTACTTTTTAGACATTGGGGACAATGTCTCAATTAGGTTTGGGGGAAGGGAATAGTTGATTAATATCTTATTTTAATTTTTTTCGTTGTGTTGTTTTTGCTTGGTTTTTAGTCAAAAATTTTCAAAATTCAAAAATATAAAATAAAATAAAATAAAATAAAATATTTTATTTTTGTGTTTTTATTTTGATTAATCAAGTGGAATGGTGTTTGAGATAGTTGTGTAATGAATTTCCACTCCTAAGACGTATCTCAACCTATTTCGTAACAAGTTAATTTTTGTTTATTTCATTTTGAATTATCTAATTTGTGAATTCTCCATAATACTGACTAAATTGGATCTTCATATGCACAGTTGACAGGTATTATCTGTAGGAAACAACTTTCCTTAGCGCGGTGGAAGTTGCTTGTGGTGGCACCGGGTCCGGTATGGATCTTTAAAATTTTCTTTACCTTCTCCCTTTGTTGTAGTAGTCAAGATCAATCATTTGTTGTCCAACACTTGGATCAACCACTCGATCTTCCGAACTATGACTCGAAACCAACAAACCGAAGTGTGGACATCACTCACAAAGATTAAACTCTAAACGATTTAGAGAATCAAGATATCAGAATTGGTGTTTGGCTTTAGGAATTTCAAACACTCTCACAACACTTTTGAATGTTTGAACTCTCTCTATTTTCTCTCAAATATTTCTCACAACAGTTGTTGGAACGTTTGTAAAATGTTAACCTTAGTAGTAAGAGAAATGGTAAAGTTTATATTCGCTTGCACAAGCCAACTAACCTTGTCATTAAGCATTTAATGCTTTCTTGCAATGGCCAACACAAAAATGTGAATGTCATACCAAAGCATAATAAATGTTAAGTTAAAGACAATGACTTGATCATTAAGCATCTAATGCTTTCTTTCAATGGCAAACACATAAATGTGGAGGCCAAACCAAAATATAAAATGCATTAGCTAATGACAAATACATTAGGTGTATATAAGCCACCTAATAGACATAATTGTTTGGATTACATGGTAAGCCATATAGCTTTGTCTCCAATGGTAAATCAAAATCAAAATCTTAATAAAGATTTATTTACCTTCAATTATGTTGTAGTAATTATCTCATAATTATTACTAATTTGATTATCTCATAATCAAGACTTGATTATCTCATAATCAAAGAATTCTAGAAAATATTAAGTCAAACTAATTTAACATAGTTTTCATTTGTGACAATAAATATTATTAATCTCATTAAAAATTGACCGGTGCGTAATCACACGCGTATAACGCAAGCGCACGTATCGTTCAAGTAGTATAAAAAGTATCGATCCCACAAGGACTTAATACCTGAGCTATTAATTTATGAAGCCAAATTTGTACAAGTATCTAATGGATTGATTTTTTGATTGGAATGGTGACTTTAAATTAAAACAAGTAAATAAAATGGCTCGAAAGTAAATTAAATGAAATTCAATATTAAGAAACTATCAAGGGTTGTGAATCCTTACAATATCTTTTTAAAGATGAAATGGTAATTTTACGATTGTGTAATATATCGGTTTATTAACCTCGAACACGAAAATATGCAAATGCCTCTTCTGATGGTCAGATACAAATACCCAGTGTAACTTAATTAATCATATTCCTATGTCAACCAAGTTACCTAAATTCATTAAGATTAAGTTCCAATTATGGCTACCCTCGCCCGACAGGTATATTCCTATCCTGTAAGGAAATCTATTAAAGGGTTATCTATCCTCAAGGAAGATCGTGGGATATTGAGTCTAGGGTTTAAACCTAAAATCCCTTTTCCAAGTTCATTTTAAGTTTACCAAATCAATCTTATTAATGGCTAGTTAACAAGAAGCATTAAGCTTAAGACTCAATAAATAAACCTTTTCTATATTACCCAAATTGTAAAATAACCCCTTATTAACCGGTGATATTGGAATTCATCTCAACCCTAGATAACAGGTTTAGTTACAACACATATTTACGGCTAGTAAAAGCTTAAATAAAATAAATGCTGGAAAGTAAATGCGGAAAAGTAAATGCTGAAAAGTAAATGCTGGAAATTAAAAATGTAAAAGTATAATAAAAGAAAATATTGGGGTTAGAAGATCCACTTTTATTACTTCTATTTAGATATCTCCCTTATTATAATATATTAACATTGCGTGATATTACCAACCGACCATATAGACGGTAACCTGATTAAGTCAAATTTATAATTAATTACCAACCGACCATACAGGTGGTATCCAGCTTAGTCAGGTTTAAACCAATTTCATAATTAAGTCCAACCGACCAATAAGGTGGTATCCTCAAGTCAGGTTTTAAATAGTTTATATATTATAATTAAGGGAGATTAAACTAAATATTAGTAATAAAAGCTTTACCTTTTACCCCATCAAGGGGGAGTTACCTCCTCATTATTGAAAAATAAAGACTGAAAAGTAAAGAAAGGACAGTAATATTGTGGAAAAGTAAAGAAAAGAAAGTGCAAATGTGAAAATTAATTACTGAAAGGTGTAAATAAACAAACAAGATACAATCTTCTTAGTATTCTTAAGGAATTACATAGAAGAAAGTATGAAATGAAATTGAAAATTCGGCCAGAATTAATAGGCGTCCATAAGCCTTGCACGTCGCGACGTGCCGTAGATGTATGCCACGTGGCGCGGCTTCTACGGAGATGATTATATGTGTCACGCTTTCGTCGACAGGTGAATTATTAGTGTCGGTAGCATGGGATGACGACACGTGTCCGGCGCATGTTAGCATGATTCGTTGTGGTGTTGACACGTGGAAGACGTATTTTAGCAAATGATGATGATTGTCGGTAGCATATGATGGTGACACGTGTCCGGCGTACGTTAGCAGATGTTGACATGTGGCAGGCGCATGTTAGCAAGTGCGCATTTTAGCAAAACTTCTCTGATTGGTCCACGTGTCCGGCGCATGTTAAAAATCTTCGTCGCACGTTAGCAAACAATGCATTTTAGCATGGCGTATTTTAGCAAAACGACACATTTTAGCAAAACGGCACATTTTAGCAGGAAATTTACATTTTGCCATTTTTGTCAGTTTTTCACTATTTTAGTCCTGAATTGCCTCCAGATAGTCCTGATATTTTATTTATCTACAAAATACCACAAAACACATCAAAATATTCACAAAACTTAAGAAACTATACAAAATATTAAGTCAAATGAGTGGGAAATAATGATCTATTTACCACTCATCACACCCCCAAACCTAACATTTTGCAATCTACAAAATACCACAAAAACATCAAAATATTCACAAAACTTAAGAAACTATACAAAATATTAAGTCAAATGAGTGGGAAATAATGATCTATTTACCACTCATCACACCCCCAAACCTAACATTTTGCTAGTCCTCGAGCAAAACAACAAAATAAAATAACACAAACATCTTTAAAATAAAATTAAACTAAACCACCTTCGTATGGATCACGGTTGCATTTAGCGTATGCAACAAGCCTTTAAACCCCTAGGTGTCCCTAGTGAACGAGTTGTAGTCTCGTGGGGGCTTACAGTGACGATACCCACAAACATCAATGTAAAACTAATGCACACAAAAGCAAAAAGACAAGAGAAAAAAGAATAAACAAGTTAGTGACTAAACATGTAAAACTCTTTATCCAAGTTAATAGTTGTTTTCTTTCTTTCTAAATTACCGAATAAGTGAATTATCCGATTATTTTTACCATTCTTCATATACACAGCTAACAAGGTATTAATCAAGTCATTGTGCCCACAATATTCACAAGTGTAGTTGAAAAAAGAGTAATATTTGTGTCCTAAGGTTATATCAGAATTCACACCTTTTTTTAACAATGGAATATTTTTCTTATTTTTCTGATTTTTTTTTTATATTTATATACAATATCATACATCCATGTAGCGAGCTTTGGGCCAGTGACTCTCAAACCAGTTGGCTTTAGGGCACTAGGTGTTAAGACACCTTACGGACTTAATTACCCAGATTTCATATATATATATTTTTTATAACATCTTCAATCCATGTAGCGAGATTTAGGCCAGTGACTCCCAAACCAGTTGGCTTTAGGGCACTAGGTTTTAAGACACCCTTACTGACTTAATTACTCGGATCTTAGATGTTATTTTCATCATTTTTTTATCACATCGCTTTTTTAGATGCTTCCTCCAATTAAACTAAAGCACTGAATATTAAAAACTTTTCAATTACATCTCATGTCCGTATGTTACCATACATGTTGATAATACCTGTCAACTGAGCATATGAAAATCCATTTTAATCAGTTTTATGGAAAATTCACAAATTAATTAATTCAAAAGGAAATAAAAAAAAATTAACTTGTTACGAAATAGGTTGAGATACGTCTCAGGAGTGAAAATTCCTTACACAACTATCTCACACCAATTTCACCTGATTAGTCAAATTAAAAACATAAAAACACAAAATATTTTTTTATCTTTTTAAAATTTTTTAATTTTTTTGAATTTTTTGAAAATGTTTTACTAAAAATAACGCAATAAAAATAACGCAATAAAAACAAGATACTAGTCAACTATTCCCCTCCCCCAAACCTAAATGAGACATTGTCCCCAATGTCTTAACAAGTAGAAGAAGAGTTTAGAAACAGTACCTAGTTAGCTGAAATTCTACATCTAAAATGAAAATTAAAGGTTAAGATCCAGGTTTATCTGACGCTTTTTATCACGATCATTATCGGACCAGATTATCTTTGAAATGATAGGGTCAATTTGTGGTTCAAAGGCTAAAAGTTGGTCAATTAAATCATTGGCAGTTTTGGCAGTGAAGAAGAGATCTTTTATAGGTTTTGACATGAACCCATTTCTCCGGCCATCATCAAGAAACACACAAAGAAAATCATAAAATCCATCAGCATTAAACAGTCCAATCGATTTCTGGTGTATGTTCAAGTTCGCCCAAGATAATATTGTAAACATTTCCTCCATCGTGCCCAAGCCACCTGTAAAAGTAATAAAAGCATCAGTACGATTAATCATTTCCACTAGTTGTTTAGACATACCTAGCATGATTAGTTCGTCTCTGTTTGATGGTCCTATAAGATTCGCCTCCGCCAAAGGTTTTGGGATGATTCCCAGAACTTGACTACCTCCTTCCTGTACAGCCCTTGAAATGATCCCCATTAATCCAAGATTTCCATCGCCATATACTAAGTGCATATTCCTTTCAACTATGACTCGACCCAATTCATATGCTGCCGCTACGAATTATGATTTAGAACCAACACTAATACCTCAGAATACACAGATGTTTACAACTCGTCTTCTTGAAGTAGCTTCCATTTTTATTTATCAAATTTGGATGTCTTCAAGTGTGCAATGATGAGTTGAATTTATAACACCTGAAAAGGGTGAGTAATAATAGCACTAGTACCTGCCATATGATAATTATTAGTTAAATAGTAAAATATATCGTGAAAGTCAAAAAGTCTAGATCATGTTGGCGAAAATAAAAGAAAATAACAAAAAAATCACAATTATTAGATATATACAAACATAAAATAATATTTACAAGAAGTAACGGCTTGAATGACGTCTATGCCTTCCCATCCAATTTTCTTATAAATTGGCAAACATAGTCTTTTAGAGTCAGATTCACGAGACTATACTGTTGTCTTTCTTTTCAGAATTGTGTATATAACATTTGAATACCATGATGTATATATCCACTAGAATGCGTTTCAAGAGTCTTAGATATGTCATCCGAAGACTCCTTACTCAAGTCATCCCTAATGAATTTAATTTTATCTTCATGGTTATCTGACATCATTCTTAAAGAATGAAAACGAGTATTACATGTCATGCGAGCACATTTATAACAAACACATATTCTTTTAGCTCTTCTCTTTTTAGCATAGGTGCTTCTTCCTAAACCAGGCAAATACGAAAAAAAAGAGTCAGAGGACTCACATTCCAATCAGACTCATGCTTCAATAATCCAACGAATGTCGTTCGGAATACCTCTGATCATCAATAGTCTCATACGTTCCAACCGAGCTTTGTAGACTTTCATCAGAGAGTTTTGAGGGAGAGAAGGAAATTGCTTGTAAAGATTTGCAAGACCTTATTCCATCCTGAAATGTGACTTTACCTACACAAATTAAACACACAAAAATAAAACTCACCAAATCTCAATATATACACAAATTGCATGGGTTGCCTCCCAGCTAGTGTTAAGTTTAAAGTCGTCAGCTAGACATGACTGCCCAAATATTAGGCTGGATCTAAATGTATGACTTTTTCTTTTTGTCGCTCAATTGATTCTCCCCAGTAGTGCTTGACACGCTGGCTGCTAACTTTGAATGTGTTGTTTGACTTGGGGTTATATATCTCAAAAACTCAGTATGGTAACACCTGAGTAAATACAAATGGACCTGACCACTTTGACTTCAGCTTTCTAGGGAAGAGTTTCAATCATGAATCGTATGATAACACTTGCTGCATGGCTCTAGTTATTTTCGTGTTCCATGTTAATAAACTGACATATTACACAAACATAAGATAATATCTTCATCTTTAGAAGAATATTGGAAGGATTCACAACCCTAGATAGTTTCATAATATTGATTACTTTTTAGAATTTACTTTCGCATTATTTTAATTACTGGTCTTTAGTTAAAATCACCAACCAAACAACAATCAATTTTTAGATACTTGTAGAAATTTAACTTCAATAAATTAATAACTTAGGTATTGAGTCCTCGTGGGATCGATAAATTTTATACTACTGGACCGATACGTACGCTTGCATTACGTGTGTAATTTCACCCGATTAATATCCGTCACGAAATCCAATTTCATGTCCATAATTCACCCACTCGTAAATTATGACGACCACAGATAAGCTCGCCGAATCAAACATGTTGAGGTCATTACATATGTTTAATTCCTCCGTCAGAGGTATCTGAATATATCCCAGAGATATAGATGTAAATGTCAAATCTCTATATGGATAATCTCATCGACGCCTCTATTAGCAATCTCTAAAACAACACTTAGAACTTACTTAAAAAATGTACCATTTGTCCATGGTTTTTATTTGATTGCTAATCATATATGGACTACATATGCTCTGTACACAGAACTAACGGATCTTATCTCGACACACAGAGGACACCTTGAGGATCTGTCCACACCCAACGAATAGGCGGAGGTCTGACCTTAATAGGTCGATGACGTGACTGCCATCTAAGTGTGGAAGATGTCTCATGTGCCCACAGTGGTATCTCAAGTCTAAGAACCACTTATGCTACTCAACCCGAGAAGATTCTTATTGACGTCAATGTACCATTCATCAAGAATATTTGGTGAGCCGTTCAGTGTTTATCCGCAATAAATACCTACACGTCTATATGAGTCTCCAAGACTCATGGTTCATTGAGAAACCATTGGAATCCAATATTCTAGTATGCGACATGTACCAGTCTCAACAGGTTTACTTTATTGACCAAGTAGTGTAAACCTTGACCAGGAACTGTCTAAGAATGACAACGTCATGACACAATTCAATGTCAGTTGCGACTCTTTTACAACTGTATCTTAACTAATCATTCTAAGATCAATTACGTCTTTACCATATAAAGAGATATATTATATTATAGAAATTATTTATTTTATTCATAATAAAACATTTACAAGAGTATTTACAAGGAAATACAACAGGAAATTGGCGCTCCGAGAAGCAACCCTAACAAAGACTGAAGGGGTTTTATTGCGGAAAACCGGTAACGCAGCGGAACAGTGGAAAATCAAAATTTTCCGATTTCAAAACTTTTTCTCTAATTAATAAAATAAACTTATTGAGTTTATTATCCAATAATCAAATTATGAAACAAAACACTATAAATCAAATTTATGTGAATTTACCGAATTGCCCTTAAACAAAACATTTTGTTTATTTTAATCCGAAATTATTCGAAAGGATTTTGGATGATTCTAAATCATTAAAAATATGAATTTAATATGTCATACACATTAAAAATTAAATTGCAACATAAATCCCCAAAAAGTAGCAAAATGTCGTGAGCCCTCAAAGGTGGGAAAAATGTGCATTTTGCACTTCCAATGTTCAAAACACATTAAGACAAAATCCAATCAACCCAATATTTTACATGCATCTTATACACATCCAAATACACCATATAAATGAAAACCCCAAATTTGGAAGTGGTCTTAAACCCTAATTTTTCAATTTCTTCAAATTGGAAAAATTAGACCAAATTAACAAAATCCAATACTTCAATCATGTTTCTTCCATTACAATCAAGCCTCACCATAATGAAACAACTATAGAAACAATCTAGGTCATTTAAGAGTGGGTCAAAAACTCTAGATTAGCAACAACTTTCTCAAACTATCAAAAGTATGCTTGTTAACACATTAGAAGCATCCTTTGAATTTTGTACATGCATAACCCTATCAACAAACTTCCATCAAACAAAAACACAAAGAATAAAGAAAATAATAACATGAGAACATCATAGCATGAAGCCTAGAACATAAGGAACAATTTCCTCTCTAATAGTATGTTGAAGAAACTTACTAAAATTCCAAGTTTTCTTTGTTTTTCTTTATCTTCCTCTCTAGCTTCTTTTGTTTTCTTCAATGGAGTTTTTTTTGAAAAAGTGTATTAGGTTAGCAAACCCTAAATGAAACAAAACAATATATACCAAAAAACTAAGCCTTGGCCGAAATTTTGGTGATAAAATATCTAGATATTTTTCTCAATTTTTGTTTCATTTAATTAGCTTTATCAACTTGTTATATTTAATCATTACAACTTTAATAACTTTATAACAAGTCAACAAAGGCAACTCAAGTCATTAAAAGGAATATTATAACTTTAAGATATTTATATTTTAATTAATTTAATCAATTAAAAATTAAGTAATTAATTAATTAATTAAATACAAATATATTAAATATATGTATTATATTTACAATAAATATCAAATACATATATATATATATTTATAATATTAGTCAAATATCTCAATTTGAATATAAATTAATGTGTATTTGAATTAATCCAATATTAAATGCAAATACACAAAAATTAAGGAAATGAATATCGGGTCCCTACACATGTATTTTACGTTTAACCTTTAAACGACTTTATAAATAATCAATATTATTTATAAATGTTGCCCTAGTGTTCTACGAGTATGTTTCATTAGTGAGACTCTCTAGATTCAGGCATATCCGTCACGAAATCTAATTTCGTGTCCATAATTTATCCACCCGTAAATTATGACGATCACGGATAAACTCTCTGAATCATACAGGTCAAGGTCATGGAAAATGTATAATTCCTCCGTCACAGGTATCCGGATAAATCCCAGAGATATAGATGTAAACATCAAATCTCTATAGGGATTATCCAGTCGACTATTCTATTAGCAATCTCAAAAAGAACATTTAGAACTAACTTCTAAATTGTACCACGGGCCCATTATTTTTATCTGATTGCTAATCATATGGACTACCTATGCTCTAATACACAGAACTGACGGATCCTATCTCGATACGCACAGGACACCATGAGGATTTATCCACACCCAACGAACAGGCGGAGGTCTGATCTAAACAGATCGGTGACGTGACTGCCATCTAAGTGTGGAAGATGTCTCATGTGCCCACAGTGGTATCTCAAGTCGAAGAATCACAAGTGCTACTCAACCCGATAAGATTCTTATTGACGTTGGTGTACCATCCATTAAGAATCTTCGGTGAGTCATTCAGTGTTTATCCGTTATAAACACCTACACGTCTATACTAGTCTCCAAGACTTATGGTTCATTGAGAAACCATTGGAATCATATATTCCAGTATACGACATGTACCGGTCTCAACGGGTTTACTATACTGACCAAGTAGTGTAAACCTTGACAAGGAACTGTCTGAGAATGACAAAGTCATGATACAACTCAATGTCATTTGCGACGCTTTTGCAACAGCACCATGACTATTCATTCTAAGGTCATTACGTCTTTACCATATTAAAAGATACATTATATTATAGAAACTGCATATATTATTCATAATAATAATGTTTTACAGTAGTATTCATAAAGAAATACAACTGGAAATTGGCACTCTGAGCACCAACCCCACAAAAAAAACTCCCACTTGCTCTAGTGCCAATAACGATTGTATCTAATACCCATCGACTCCACGTGTTTATCAAACAACTTTGGAGGTATGTCATTCGTCAGCGGGTCTGCTATATTATCTTCACTTGGTACCTTGCACACGAAAATATCCCCTCGTGACACAATCTCTCGAATGATGTAGTACTTGCGTTCCACATGCTTCGACTTCTGATGTGCCATCGGTTCCTTTTCTTGCGCAATGACTCCAGTATTATCACAGTATAACGGAATCGCAATACTTGGGACAACTCCCAATTCTGTGACAAAGTTCTTTATCCACACAGCCTCTTTTGCAACTTCAGAAGCTGCAATATATTCCGCCTCAGTGGTGGAATCTGCTGTTGATCCCTGTTTGGAACTCTTCCAACAAAATACACCTCCGTTAAGGGTAAATACGAATCCAGATGTAGACATTCTATCATCGGGATCCGATTGGAAATCAGAATCTGTATACCCGTTAACTTCCAATTTGTTTCCTCCATAAATTATCAACTTATCCTTAGTACATTTAATATACTTCAGGATATGTTTAATGGCCATCCAATGGTCATTACCTGGATTGGACTGATATCTGCTAGTTATGCTAACAGCGAAACTGATATCAGGTCTTGTACATAACATGACATACATTATGCTACCCAAACACGAAGCATAAGGTTGGTTAGACATTCTAACCTTCTTATCTTCTGTTTGTGGACTCATCTTCTTTGAGAGATGAATCCCATGTCTGAACGGTATGTTTGCTGTCTTACAGTTACCAAAATTATACCGTTCCAAGATCTTATCTATGTATGTTGATTGGGATAACCCAATCAGCCTCATTTGTCTATCTCTATAGAGTTTTATCCCTAAAACATATGAAGCTTCTCTCAGGTCCTTCATGGAGAAATTCTTACAGAGGTACGTTTTGACGCTTTGTAACATACCTAAATCATTCCCAATGATTAGGATGTCATCAACATATAGGACTAAAAATACAACCATGCTCCCACTAGCCTTCTGATACACACACGACTCTTCAGAATTCTTGAGAAAACCAGACGATCTAATAATCTCGTCGAATCGAAGATTCCAACTTCGTGAAGCTGGTGTAAGTCAATAAATGGACTTATTAAGCTTACTGTAGGCATTGTATTTTTACACAATAGCCCAATGATGAGTCTCGTATGGAGGCAACTACTTCTTTAGTCATGAAAGTCGCGGGAAACGGACGTTGGAAGGGTAAAGTTGGAAAATAGAATTTTTGATGGATTTAATCTCGTTGTTTTCGCTTCGGTTGCTTGTTATACCTCCGTTTCTAAGCTCACCTTTGGCCCAAAACTCCCATAGACCACATACCTAACCCAAACCAAGCCCAAATACCCAAGTCAACCCAAGTCAAACCAAGTCAAACCAAACCTATGCCCATTGGACATGATTCACGCCCAAAGCCCCTTTATTTAGGTATATGCATATTTATCACATGTTTAAATCTTGTAAATCCTTACCTAAATAAAAGAAATCAAATCAAATCCCTACCAAATCAAATCCAATCCCAAATCCTAATTAGGAGATGCATTCCTTATTATAAATCAATTAGGAGATTCCTTCCTAATCTAATTAGGAAAGTCTTCTCTCTTTGCCTATAAAAAGAGGCCTTCACCCCCCATTCAAAACCTAGCTCATACACCTCTCTCACACGCCTAAAGCACTCTCTTAAGCCTCCATTGCACGCCCAAGCATCCCCCTGAAGCCTCCATTGTCGCACCTTCAAGATCCAATAGCCTCCATTGCCGCATCTTCCCTCCATCATCAACACCCTTCACGCCCAAGCCCTAAACTTAACCCTCCATTGCCGAGTTCCAGCCCCCATTCACAGCCCTAAAACACCCTCAAATAAACCTTATTCACAGCCCTAAAGTCGCACTAAACACCCTCCAAACACAGCCCCATTTGCAGCCCCAAAACAGTCCCGAAACACCCCTCACTGCACCTTGAACTGCACAGTTTCGTCCCCTGTTCTGGTCAGTTTTTGTTGCGTCTTTAACACATAAAACAGTCCTAAAATCACCTAAACACCATCCCCAAAACCTACATAAAGTTTCCCTAAAAAATCCTCACAAACGCACCTCCCTAAGCCTTCAAAATCACCCAAAACAGTCCGCTAAACCATCAAGACAGTGACCTGAAACGTAGCAGCGAAACAGCAGCGAAATGGACTTGAAACAGCAGCCTGAACAGTAAAACAGCGAGGAAAGACATTGAGTTGGTGAATTAAAAGAGTAGCGGATCATTCACCTTCCAACGGACGTGTAACGCCCTTTCTTGAGACGACAAAAGAGGTTAGACCTGAGGGCACCTTTCTACTTATCTTCTTTATTGTTGTTTTATTTATTTTGATATATATTGCATGAGAGTCGTTTGAAGCATGATGTGATTGTTGGATGAGCGGGATATGTGTTCTCTTTTGTGGTATATCGGATGGAAACCCGGACGTAAATTCCATAGCCGATTCCGAATGGACGGTAGTATGGTCTGCACTCGGGATACAATGCCACGTACCACTTAAGATACACATATCTCGTCTCATCCAAATTTGTATTTGAGCATGTTATAGTCTTTAGGTTATTTGTTTATTATTTAAAGCATGGTTTAATTTAGTTGTTATTTATTTGTTAAAGCATGTTTAGGTTGTTCATTATGCATGTTCTTAGTTTATGATGCGTTTGGGTAATGATTTATGCATGTTGATTTAATGGTTCAATATGCTTGTTGTGTTACATTGCGTGGAATTATTTGGATGAAAGCATGTTAGATCTAAGTACCCTTGAGCATGAATGTTGAATAGATTCGGTAGTTTTTATTGCACATTAATCATAAATCATGATATAATTGAATTCGATACCCAATGTTGTGAGGGTTCCCTGCGAGGAGGTCCCTTGCGAGGGGGAGTGCGGCCTTAAATCTTTGTCCCGGTTCACACCGGGTGGCGACTCCATGTTATTTTGTACTTCCCAACTAGGCCGCGAGCCTAGAACAGCGTCGTCCAGGTTCTGTTGTCTACAGTCCGGCGACTCCACTGGGGATATTAGAGAATTGGCCTCGAAATCATGTCTTGTGATGTGTATAATTTGTGCATTAGTTGACCATTTCTATAGTGGGTTGAGGGGGTTAATCAAAGGCTTTGTTGAAGCTAGGTGATGGTTGGGTGTCTTCCTTCACTCACTACCCTTCGGGGAAAAGCTGTGAAGGCACCTAGATAAATCATTACTTGTAGCTCGTTGTGACATACTAGTTTGGAGGACTCGTTGTTTATTCCTGACACCAAGCGATAAGAGCCTAAGGGGCTTGGGTACTTAAGAGAGCCTCGCTCCACCTTCCCTCTGGGGAATCTACAATGGGAAATCCATTCGACAGTTAGTCACACACCGTAACTCGTTGGCACGTACTGTAAGGTATAAAAAAGGTGCACTCACTTGGTCGCTCGAACCCTTGAGTGGGGAGTCCTAGTTGTGGGTAATCCTTCGTCAAACGAGAGCCTTTGTCCGCGCCCCGTGAACCCACTTGTGAAACTTAGCCTTGAAAGAACCGGTAGTTATTGATTTTATGTTTGTGTGTTGGACAGCCGTCATTTGGATCCAGTTGGACCTTTTTTCAAAAGATGTGAACTTGTTGGGCCATTTCAACTGGGACAAGTTCGTGCCATTTGACAGTTGGACAAAAGCTTCTAAAATGTCGGTGGGCCACTTTGTGAATAGGCCTTTTATCATTTGAAGTCATTTCCATATCATTGTAAAGTGTAAACCTGTTGGGCCTTTTCAACTGGGACAAGTTTGCACCGCGATGGTGTGATTAAATACTTTAAAATGGTAATGGGCCAAGTAGTTTAAAGTTTCTTTTCATAATTATATCTTCCATGCATCGCATACATCTCATGCATCTCATGCATACATGCATCATGTTAACCTTTGTGTCTTAAAAGCCATCATGGATACCCGTTGGGTTAAAAAAAAAAAAGAAGTCAGAGCCTTCCTTGGAAAAATCCAGTATATCAGTCGGTTCATTGCCAAGCTGACGTCAGTATGTGAGCCCATATTCAAGTTGTTGAGGAAAGATCAGCCAGAAGTAGGAGTGGAACGAACAGTGTCAGGAAGCATTTGACAGAATAAGGGAATATTTGGTGAAACCTCCCGTCCTGAGACCTCCGAAACAGGGCAGACCTTTGGTGCTTTTTTGGCTATTGAACCCGAAACGCTGGGGGCGATGATGGTACAAGCCGATGAGACAGGAGTAGAGCACGCCATCTACTACCTCAGTAAGAAGCTGCTTCCGTACGAAGCCCGCTATCAGGAAGTAGAGAAGATTTGTCTAGCAGTAGTATGGGTGTCCAGGAAATTACGCCACTATTTCCAGTCTTACAAGATCCAAGTAGTCGCAAAGGAGAATCCTTTGAAGTATCTACATTCGGTGCCTTCACTAGTTGGAAAGCTGGGCAGATGGTTAGTACTGTTGACTGAATTTGACATCGAGTACCTCACTTCAAAGGTAATCAAAGGGCGAGCCGTGGCAGAATTCCTAGCCTTACAACCTGTTGAAGGGGATCAGTACAAGTTTGAATTCCCCGACGAAGAAATCCAAGCTATAGCAGTCCAAGGATGGAAGATGTATTTTGACGGAGCAGTGAACTGCAAAGGAGCCGGAATCGGTATTGTAATAGTAACCCTGGGGGAGAGACTTTGCCTATGGCCAAGAGGTTGACGTTCAGGGTAACTAACAATATGGCTGAGTATGAAGCATGTGCATTCGGCTTGACTGCATTAATAGCCTTGAGAGCTACGAACGTGGATGTTTACGGAGATTCAATGTTGGTGATCCGACAGATGCAAGGAGAATGGGAGTTAAAAGAAGAACGGTTGAAGCCGTACTTATTCCACCTCAGAAACCTAGCACATGCTATCCCTAACTGAAAATTTCAGCACTTGCCTCGGGAAGAAAATCAGATGGCAGATGCATTGGCAACGCTAGCCGCAACCTGGGAGAATCCAGAGAAATTGGTGATGAGACCACTTGTGTTGGCGACGGCAAGTAAGCCTGTTTATGAGATAGAACGGGTATCAGAAATATAGGTCAACGATGGAAAACCTTGGTATCATGATATTCAAAGGTATCTGGAACATGGGGAATACCCAGAGGAAGCGAGCAGAAAAGACAGAATCGCCATTCAGAAGTTGGCTGCTCAATATGTGAGTCTGAAGGGAGAACTCTACAAGAGGCAAGCGAACGGTGTTCAGCTGAAATGCTTGAGAAAGGAAGAAGCTCAGAAGATAATGGATGAAGTGCATGCTGGCTTCTGTGGACCGCATATGAACGGATTGAACTTGTCCCGCAAGATTGTGAGACAAGGCTTTTACTGGTCAACCATGGAAGCCGACTGCGCGAAGCTGGTAAGGCACTGTCATGATTGTCAAGCGCACGGAATTTGAATCATTTGCCGCATACAGAATTGCACGGGTTGTCAGAACCGGGCCTTTCTCAGCATGGGGAATTGATATGATCGGAGAGATTCGGCCGAATGCGTCAAACGGACATCGCTTTATAGTGGTAGCAGTGGACTACTTCCCGAAATGGGTAGAAGCCGAGTCATTCCGTAATGTCACGGCAAAACAAATGGCTAAGTTCATAGCCCGGAATCTCATATGCCGTACGGTATGCCGCATCACGTGGTTACGGACAATGGAGTCCAGTTTCAGGGAGAGACCAAGGCGATGTTACAGAGGTATGGGATAGGTCATCATAAGTCTTCACCATACAAACCGCAGGCTAATGGAGCAGTTGAGGCAGCCAACAAGACAATAAAGACGATTCTGGGGAAGATGACGGAGAATTACAAAGACTGGGCTGATAAGTTGTCGTATGCCTTGTGGGGATACAGAACTTCTGTAAGGACAGCAACTGGAGCTACGCCATACTCTTTAGTCTATGGAATGGAAGCGGTACTGTCCGGTGGAAGTTGAGATACAGTCCATGCGGGTGTTAGCAGAAGCAGAATTGCCTGAACGAGAATGGACCTCGCAGAGGTTTGAGTAGTTAGCATTGATGGATGAGAAGAGGATGAAGTCCTTGCATCACATGCAATATATCAGAAGAGGTTGGCCCGAGCATTTAAAAGAATGTGCATCCTACCAAGATCAAGAAAGGTGATCTGGTACTTAAGCAGTCGAAGCCGTCGACGACAGACCCAAGAGGGAAGTTCAGACCAAATTGGGAAGGACCATACATTGTTCAGAAGGTAATGGGAAATGGAGCAGTGAGACTGTCGGACTTGGAAGGGAATGAGTTCACCGAGCCGATCAATGTTGACAGATTGAAGTTGTATTTTGCCTGAGGGACAGAAGACTAAATAGTCATCCGCAGAAGACCTAACCCAACGGGATAAAGAGAACTCATGCATGCATGCACACATATAACCCATTATTGCATTCCTTTTTTTGCGTGTTTTGTGTTTTTGTTTTATATTCATAGGTATCGAAGAATAAAAGAGAAAGTGGCAAAGACAAGCTAATCAGAAACAGCGAAAACACTGTATTGAATTTGAGAAGAAATCCTAAGGCTGAGGTCCACATCGGTGTTAAGATTCAGATGGTAATCTAAGGGTTAAGGCTCATTTTGAGTTTGAATTTCGGGTATGGATCCCGGGGGCGAAGCCCACATGGTCAGCAGTAAAGAGGAAGAATTCCTTTGATTGAGTGAGTGAGTGAGTAAAAAAAAAAAAAAAAAAAGTGAGAGATAAGTCTTTGATGGTTAAACATATGTCCGGTGATGACATTATGTGCTGTAGGGAGAAGCCTTAGAAGCGAGAAGCGCGAGACGCACTCTTATCCGGTATTCTGAATGGATTGATCTTAGCTGGACTCATGAAGCACTTGATAAAGGTATCTCAACAGTAGAAGCCTGAGCGGTTGATGAGATGACTAGTTGAAGAGATGGTGGATTGGTGAATGACCGTTTGCCTGGATGTCCACACTGATTTGCCTTTGCTACGATACATGATATGGTTGGAAAATAAAGAAAGAAAAGTCTCTACAATGAAAAGAAAAGAAAAGACCGCCTATAACCGATAAGCGTGAAGCTACCCATGGGCGAGTATTAGGACCACCATGAGGAGAAATGCTACCTTAAAGGGTAGGTGAGTCAGAAAAAGAAAAAGAGAAAAGAAAAGAAAAAAAAAGAAAAAATGAAGGAAAATAATGAAAAGAAAGAGACGATGCAATAAAAGAATACCATATCATGTTAAGTATGCTACAGTAATCACAAAATGTGACCCAGACATCCAGGTTGGTTAGACCCACTGATCCGATTCTCCGAAGCGAAATCATCGAGTTGGCTGACTTAAGGAATAAGCTGCGAAGGAGCCTTAGCACACACACACACTAGGAGTCTGGTTCAGATCACCCATTCAGGGGATTGGGTTTGAGTATTCGAATACTTTGAAGATTCTTTGGCTTTGACGCGAAGCATCTGTTGAGGACAAAAATATGTTTAGCTATCAAGATTATCTCAAAGAGAGGCACTACAGTGTGCAAAATAGAGAATCGGCATCAGTAGTAGACCTGCCGGGTATGGCATTCTGTGGGCGAGGCCCACATTGGTTCAAATCAGTTTCAGCCAGGTACGGCACTCCGGGCATGGAGGTATCAGATCAGCCAGGTACAACACTCCGGGTATGGAGATATCATATCAGTTCAGCCAGGTACGGCACTCCGGGTATGGAGATATCAGATCAGCCAGGTACGACACTCCGGGTATGGAGATATCAGATCAGCCAGGTACGGCACTCCGGGTATGGAGATATCAGATCAGCCAGGTACGGCACTCCGGGATTGGAGATATCAGTTTAGCCAGGTACGGCACTCTGGGTATGGAGATATCATATCAGTTCAGCCAGGTACGGCACTCCGGACATGGAGATATCACAGCTGCGACACCCTAGGTACGGGGTTAGCATTCAGACATTTATGGCTCTCTAGGTACGGAGACGTCACCGCGACACCCTAGGTACGGGGTTAGCACTCATACATTTGTGGCACTCTAGGTACGGAGGCGTCACTGCGACACCCTAGGTACGGGGTTAGCATTCAGACCACAGCGACGCCCTAGGTACGGGGTTAGCACGCCAGGTACGTCATGTGGACTATTCAGACATTTGTGGCACTCTAGGTACGGAGGCGTCACTGCGACACCCTAGGTACGGGGTTAGCACTCAGACATTTGTGGCTCTCTAGGTACGGAGACGTCACCGCGACACCCTAGGTACGGGGTTAGCACTCAGAATTTGTGGCACTCTAGGTACGGAGGCGTCACTGCGACACCCTAGGTACGGGGTTAGCACTCAGACATTTGTGGCTCTCTAGGTACGGAGACGTCACTGCGACACCCTAGGTTACGGGGTTACCATTCAGACCACAGCGACGCCCTAGGTACGGGGTTAGCACGCCAGGTACGACATGTGGACTATTCAGACATTTGTGGCTCTCTAGGTACGGAGACGTCACCGCGACACCCTAGGTCGGGGTTAGCATTCAGACCACAGCGACGCCCTAGGTACGGGGTTAGTACGCCAGGTACTGCATGTGGACTATTCAGACATTTGTGGCACACTAGGTACGGAGGCGTCACTGCGACACCCTAGGTATGGGGTTAGCACTCAGACAACCAACATCATCACTGCGGCACTCTAGGTATGGAGACGCAACCGCGACGCCCTAGGTACGGGGTTTAGCATTATCAACTCAGCACAGCAGGCAGACCAGGTGACAGCTGGCGAGCCAGGTAAGTAAAAATGCATTGCACGTACTTTGATAGGATTGTCATTGTCACACACTGCACAAGTCCCATCAAAGTGGGGGCGACTGTAGGCATTGTATTTTTACGCATTAGCCCAATGATGAGTCTCCTATGGAGGCAACTACTTCTTTAGTCATGAAAGTCGCGGGAAACGGACGTTGGAAGGGTAAAGTTGGAAAATAGAATTTTTGATGGATTTAATCTCGTTGTTTTCGCTTCGGTTGCTTGTTATACCTCCGTTTCTAAGCTCACCTTAGGCCCAAAACTCCCATAGACCACATACCTAACCCAAACCAAGCCCAAATACCCAAGTCAACCCAAGTCAAACCAAGTCAAACCAAACCTATGCACATTGGACATGATTCACGCCCAAAGCCCCTTTATTTAGGGTATGCATATTTATCACATGTTTAAATCTTGTAAATCCTTACCTAAATAAAAGAAATCAAATCAAATCCCTACCAAATCAAATCCAATCCCAAATCCTAATTAGGAGATGCATTCCTTATTAGAATCAATTAGGAGATTCCTTCCTAATCTAATTAGGAAGTCTTCTCTCTTTGCCTATAAAAAGAGGCCTTCACCCCCCATTCAAAACCTAGCTCATACACCTCTCTCACACGCCTAAAGCACTCTCTTAAGCCTCCATTGCACGCCCAAGCATCCCCCTGAAGCCTCCATTGCCGCACCTTCAAGATCCAATAGCCTCCATTGCCGCATCTTCCCTCCATCATCAACACCCTTCACGCCCAAGCCCTAAACTTAACCCTCCATTGCCGAGTTCCACCCATTCACAGCCCTAAAACACCCTCAAATAAACCTTATTCACAGCCCTAAATTCGCACTAAACACCCTCCAAACACAGCCTCATTCGCAGCCCCAAAACAGTCCCGAAACACCCCTCACTGCACCTTGAACTGCACAGTTTCGTCCCCTGTTCTGGTCAGTTTTTGTTGCGTCTTTAACACATAAAACAGTCCTAAAATCACCTAAACACCATCCCCAAAACCTCCATAAATTTTCCCTAAAAAATCCTCACAAACGCACCTCCCTAAGCCTTCAAAATCACCCAAAACAGTCCGCTAAACCATCAAGACAATGACCTGAAACGTAGCAGCGAAACAGCAGCGAAACGGACTTGAAACAGCAGCCCGAACAGCAAAACAGCGAGGAAAGACGTTGAGTTGGTGAATTAAAAGAGTAGCGGATCATTCACCCTTCCATTGGACGTGTAACGCCCTTTCTTGAGACGACAAAAGAGGTTAGACCTGAGGGCACCTTTCTACTTATCTTCTTTATTGTTGTTTTATTTATTTTGATATATAATTGCATGAGAGTCGTTTGAAGCATGATGTGATTGTTGGATGAGCGGGATATGTGTTCTCTTTTGTGGTATATCGGATGGAAACCCGGACGTAAATTCCATAGCCGATTCCGAATGGACGGTAGTATGGTCTGCACTCGGGATACAATGCCACGTACCACTTAAGATACACATATCTCGTCTCATCCAAATTTGTATTTGAGCATGTTATAGTCTTTAGGTTATTTGTTTATTATTTAAAGCATGGTTTAATTTAGTTGTTATTTATTTGTTAAAGCATGTTTAGGTTGTTCATTATGCATGTTCTTAGTTTATGATGCGTTTGGGTAATGATTTATGCATGTTGATTTAATGGTTCAATATGCTTGTTGTGTTACATTGCGTGGAATTATTTGGATGAAAGCATGTTAGATCTAAGTACCCTTGAGCATGAATGTTGAATAGATTCGGTTAGTTTATTGCACAAATTATATCATCACAAGTGACATAAGTAAGGGACCATTCTGAACCCAACGGTTTGAGGTCTTCCCTTGCGAGGGGTGAGTGCGGCCTTAAATCTTTGTCCTGGTTCACACCGGGTGGCGACTCCATGTTATTTTGTACTTCCCAACTAGGCCGCGAGCCTAGAACAGCGTCGCCTAGGTTCTGTTGTCTACACTTACATACCATACCCGAGTTCTCGCTGGATGCAAAACCTTTCGGCTGTTCCATATAGATTTCTTCATCAAGAAATCCATTTAGAAAAGCCGTTTTGACATCCATTTGCCAAATCTCGTAGTCATGATATGCAGCTATAGAAAGTAAAATCCGAATAGACTTAAGCATTGCTACTGGTGAAAAAGTTTCATCGTAGTCGACGTCAGGTTGCTGCATGTAACCTTTTGCTACCAGTCGAGCCTTGTAAGTTTCAACCTTACCGTCAGACCCGCGCTTCCTTTTGTAAACCCATTTACAACCGATAGGAACAATTCCTTCAGGAAGCGGAACCAAGTCCCAAACTTGATTCTCATGCATTGAGTCTAACTCGGATTTCATGGCACTTTCCATTTCACAGAGTCGATGTCCAACATCGATTCTCTATAGGTGAAAGGATCAGTCTCTTCAACTAAGAGAACATCTAGACTCTTTTTTGTATCAAATACAAGCGTTCAGGAGGTCTAGATACCCTTTCTAACCTACAGAGTGTGTGTGTTAAAGGTCCTTCATCTACTTGAACTTCAGGTTCCTCCGTTGGTTCATTGTTTTCAGGTTGGACTTTATAAAGTTCAAACTGTCTATGATTACCACCTTCTGACAAAAATTCTACTTCTAGAAATTTTATGAAGGGAGCTACAAACACATTTTGATGCTCGGTATCATAGAACAGATATCCCCTCGTATTCTAAGGATATCCGACAAACCTAAACTTTTGCCCTCGAGGCGAAAGCTTATCTTGCTGAGTCACCCTGACATAGGCAGGATAACCCCAAACCTTAATGTAATTAAGATTCGGTCTTCTACCGAACCATATCTCATACGGAGTCGTAGGAACAGCTTTTGAAGGAATCTTATTCAAAAGATGTGCAGCTGTTAAAAGAGAGTAGCCCCATAAATAATAGGGCAAATCTGTGAAACTCAACATCGATCGGACCATATCCAATAAAGTCTGATTTCTCCTCTCAGACACTCCATTGTGCTGTCGAGTACCTGGAGGAGTATATTGAGCGAGAATCCCATTCTCCTTCATATAATCCATGAACTCACTACTCATATATTTTCCGCCTCGATCGAATCGAAGGCATTTAATATATTGACCAGTTTGTTTTTCTACTTCATTTCGGAACTCTTTGAACTTTTCAAAGGTTTTCGATTTATGTCGCATCAAATAGACATAACCGTACCGTGACAGATCATCGGTAAAGGTAACGAAGTACGAATAACCATTTTAAGAAGTCTGACTTAGTGGACCACATACATCAGAATGTATGAGTTCCAGTAAGTTAGTGGCGCAGTGTCCAACACCAGAAAATGGGGCTTTGGTCATCTTACCCTCAATACACGATTCACAAGTTGGATTGGATTCAATGGTGAGATCTGGTATCAAACCATTCCAAACCAATTGGGTAAGGCGTTTATCGCCTATATAACCTAGTCGCATGTGCCAAAGTTCAGTATTATTAATTACAGGTAAACTACGTTTATTAACTCCAGTATTTAAAATATCTTTTGAAGTTTGCAATGTATAATGACCGTGCTGGTTTGGACAACAAAGGATCCGAATATTACTTTTATCATATAAATACAAAGAACAGTTCTTAATATTAATACGAAAGCCTTCTGTATCCAATAAAAAGTTATATAATATTAGCTACACATCCTGGTACAAAATGACAGTCATTTAACAAAAGTGTCCCATTCGGTAATGAGATCTCGCATACTCCCACTACAACTGCATCCAGAGAGTCTCCACTCCTGAATCGCAACTGTATCTCTACAGGCTTCAGTCTTCTACTTTCCTTCAGCACCTGCAACGAGTTGCAAATGTGAATGGGACAAGCAGAATCTAAAATCCAGTTGGATGTAACGGCTTCACAAGCCAAAGATAAATCAATAACTGGAAAAATAAATGTACCTGATGTAGATGCTCTCTCTCTCCTCAGCTGGGCAATGTAGTCAGGACAGTTCCTTTTCCAGTGCCCAAACTTGCTGCAGTGATGGCACTTATGTTCATAAGCCCTTTTGGGCTTTGCTATCTTTGCCTATGGTTGAGGACCGAAACCCTTCTTCTTCTTCTATTTCTTCTTCTTTCCATTTGACCAAGTCTGGGAAAAAGCAGATAGAGAAGTAGGTCTCGGAGGGTGAGTCGGCAATCCCTTCTTAAGGTCATCTTCCATCGTGAGCAACATCCTATGCAGCTCTTGGTAGGTGCAGACAATCCCATTCATGTTTATGTACATAACAAATTGGCGATAAGAAGCTGGGAGCAAACCAAGAATGACATTCCTACCGAGAATGTCATTCAAAATAAGATTATTTTGCCTCAGTTGATCGATCATCTGAAGAACATGTGGGCTAATAGCTTACCCCTCATCCAATCGCGCATGGAACAATTCCATTGCAACCCTATGTTCTTGGTTCTCAAACGGTTGTCTTAATCGTGTCATCATAGTATAAGCATCTGACATGCCATAATATTGTTTCTTGAGTCCCGGTGAAAACGAACTTAAGATGTATGATTTAACCCTTAAATCATCATCCTTCCAAGCTTGGAAGACTTCGTGTTCTTCCGGTGTAGCGTCCTCTGCCACAGCAAGGGGCAGTGGACCCTCAAGAACATATCCCAACCTCTCGTAATTGAGGACAATCCTCAAATCCAGATCCCAATCGGTGAAGTTATCAGCGCCTTTAAGTTTTTTCGCATCAAGCATACGCGCAAACTGATTAGTGGATGGTGCCGCCATCTCAAATCTATCATATAGATCACGAAAAACGGTTAGCAGAAATTTAAGCAGTTTCATATAATATCATAAGCATAAACTAGATCATGGATTTTTAATCTAAAAATGTCTCTCCCACTAAATCATGCAATACTGTAATCCCCAAACAGAATACAAAGATTTAATAATTAAATTAAATACAAATAATGAAAGGTGGATCCCGTGAATATATTCAGCTCACAGCAGAGGCACGGTCTCGCCTACATATATTCATCAGGTAGACAACTCATTTTTCAATCACTCACTAGTGACTCCTAGGTTTCCGGTCCTGGTCGTTTCTCGTTGTCGTTGCTAAGGCAGACCCACAATGAGACGTACCAAGGTTAAACTCGTCAATGATAAACTCAAGTTACTTGCGTAACCCTGACAGCTAGGGCATGTTCAGGATTCCACTTTCGCTTGAATTTATCTAGTATCTGATATACATCCGATATAAATAAATCTCTATCGGCTACACCCTCACAGCATAGGCACGATCTTGGATGTAGTCACAGAGAAATATTTATAAACTGTATTGACAAGACGGACCACATAACATGCATCAAATACATAATTACATTTAAACCTTATTAATTAGGGATTTTCCGCTAAGTGTCATACACCCTAAATCTGATCAAATTAGATTATAACATGCATGTATAAAGTTAAGAAAACATTATTCGTTCAGTGTTTATCAAATAAACACCTACACGTCTATACGAGTCTCCCAAGACTCATGGTTCATTGGGATAAACCATCGGACCAGGTCTCGATATGCGATATGTACTGGACTCAGTGGATTTTACTTACCGACCTGTGTCAGTAAATCTTGACCAGGAATTTTATTTGAGAATATACAATTTATAGTGACGCTTCCCCATATCAATTACAAACTACGTTGTAACTGCGCGTTACATTATAAATCATGGTTCTTTGTCTAATATATACGTATCACTAAATCATATTCATTTTCAATCTAATCGTAATTAGATCGAATACGTATATAAAAACAAGAGGTGCAACCATTAAGTAAGTAATATTATGGAAAAAAACAAATTTGTATTCTTGAATCGGAAATAAATACGATTCAGATTGGCACTCCGAGCACCAACCCTAACAAAGACAGCATAGCAGACCTGCTTACAAGGTCTTACCTCATAAGTTATTCGATAAACATATTGAGGAGAAGGGACTTCGATACCATCCGGATTGGTACTAAATAAGTGGGAATTTTTTAGAGTTGGTGCTTGGAGTGCCAATTCGAATAATGTTTTGTACATTATATTTTATTATTTATTAATAAAATAACTATATTTTCATTTCAACCTTATTAATTGTTATGTCATAATCCATATTAAATTGATATATAAATATGCTAAGAATGACATCGACCTTAGAATAGTCATGTAGTAATACTTGACACTAGGTGGTCCGATATTGGGATAATGTTACTATTATAAGATATTCTTAAAGTAAATATTCATAGTCGTTGGATTTGGAATACAGTCGAATTCTTATAACCAAAAAGACTAGAACATGTCGTATATTGGAATTGGAGTTCCAATGGTTTAATCGATATACCATGAGCAAGTGAAGCTCGAATAGACATATGGGTATTCGTTGGAGTGAATGATGAGTGGTAATTATATCACTATTTCCCACTCATTTAACTTAATATTTTGTATATTTTCTTGCATTTTGTGAATATTTTGATGTGTTTTGTATTATTTTGAAGATAAATAAAGTTTCAGGACATTCTGGAGGTGATTTAGGGACAAAACAGTGAAAATTAGAAAAAATGGCACTTTGGTAATTTTGGCGCATCGCGAAACGTAAAGCCTTGCGCGACGGGACGCCAACATGTACCAAGACTTGCTAACGTGCGTCGGGTCCGCAAGGCAGAATCGGTGAAGTTTGACTTTGCTAACGTGCGTCGTGCCATGTGTCACCATCACAGCTGATCTGCTAACGTACGTCGTGCCACGTGTCATCATCCTATGGTGCCGACAGTCACCATCACCACGTGCCGCCACGTGTCAATCCACATCAGCATCCACATCACCAGTTGATCGAGTCAACGTGCCATGTCACCGCCACATCATCATCTGCCAATCACAGTGTGCCACGTGTCATCATCCTACGGTGCCAATAGTCGCCATCGCCACATGCCGCCACGTGTCAATCCACGTCAGCATCCACATCACCAGTTGACTGAGTCAACGTGCCACATCACCGCCACGTCATCATCAGCCAATCGCAGCGTGCCACGTGTCATCATTCTATAGTGCCGACAATCACTTTTGCCACGTCAGCATAATCATTGAGTTGCCAGCCGCCTTGCCACGTGTCACCTTATCATCTTATCTGGAATGCCATGTATCAGATAAAGAATTTAAAACTGAAGAATCAGAAAGTAACACGTGTCACGTCGCGACGCCCGAAGGCCATTTACGCCTATAAATTCAGCTCGATTTCAGAATTCAAATCATGCATTCCTTGAGTTTTGTAAGGACTTTAAGGATTGCATCTTGTGTGTTTAAGTTTTGTAATTTAAATTAAGCATTTTTACTTTTAGTATTTTTAATTATGCACTCTTACTTTTTGTAATAAAATTTTATTTTATTTTATTTTTGTTCTTTTATGATCGGTAGTTAATTTACTGTTGGGGTAAAGGTGAAGCTTTTTACTTTTATAATTTAGATTAATCTCCCTTAATTATAATATATAAATTATTTAAAACATGACTTAATAAGGATACTGCTATATTGGTCGGTTGGTAATTATTTATAAATTGGATTTAACCTGACTTAATGAGGATACCGCCTGGTTGGTCAGTTGGTAATTAATTATTAATTTGACTTAATCAGGATACCACCTATATAGCTGGTTGGTAAATATCACGCAGATTTATATATTATAATAAGGGAGATTTCTAAATTATAAATATTAAAGGTAGATTAATCTCACTTCAATTATAATATGGAAATTGTGATTTAATAATATGAATTAAAAGTTGATTCTGCCTTAATGGCTGGTTTTAATTATGTAACATAATGTGACACCGTCTATATGGCTGGTTTATGGATAAATAATAACACTACCTTTATGGCTGGTTCAACTTAATTGGATAATACTGGCAATTTCCATATTATAATAATTTGAGATTTCTAAAAATGGATCCCATATCCCCAGCATTTTCTTTTTATTCTAGGGAAGTGATGAAACACAATATTACTAGGCTTAATAATTGATTTAATTATTTATTGGGTAATTCTTTAGTTTGTTTATTGAGTCTTAAGCTTAATGCTTCTTGTTGTCTGATCACCAATAAGATTGATGTGGTAAACTTAAAAAGAACTAGACATAAGGATTTTAGGTTTCTGCCTTAGATTCAATAGCCCACGATCTTCCTTGAGGATAGATACCCTTTAATAGATTTCCTTACAGGATAGACATATACCTGTCGGGCGGGGGTAGCCACAATTGGAACTTAATCTTAATGAATCCAGGTAATTTGGTTGACATAGACATATGGTTCAATTGGGTTATACTGGGTATTTGCATCTGACCATCGACAGAGGCTTTTGCATATCCTCATGTTCCAGGTTAGCAAACTGATTTATTACACATATGTAAGAGAATCAATTCATCTTTAGAATAATATTGTATGGAGTCACGACCCTAGATCTTTGAGTCTTTTCTTTTATTTTCCTTAGTATTTTCTTTTGAGTTTGTTTTTATTTTATTTAGCAAATCCACATTCAACCAACCAAAAGCAATCAATCCCTTCTCCCTATAATTAGATACTTGTAAATAAATAGTATCAATAATTAATAACAACAGTAGGAATTAAGTCCTCGTGGGATCGATATTTTTATACTACTTGAACGATACGTGCGCTTGCGTTATACGTGTGTGTTTACGCCGGTCAAGTTTTTGGCGCTGTTGCCGGGGACTTATTTTTCTTGAATTATTAATTTTGAAGCTATCTAATTTACTTGTATCTAATTTTCTTTATTTTTATCTGTAATTTTTATTTCTTTCTTTTGTTTTCAGGTGGTTGAAAAATGGAACATTATTGGGAGATTGAGAGATCACGAGCTTTACTAGAAGATACATCCCAAATCTGGGAGCAACAGTCTGGTTTTCTGAGGCCTGTTGTCCTGCCCAACAACTATCATTGGATGTCAGAATCAAGCAATACTACATTTTCTCATCAGAATGAAATGGGGAGATGTGTGATATGTGATGGTAACCACCCGAGAAATCAATGTATATACCTTTCAGAGTGGCAGAATTTTTGGAATCATTCACGGTACGAAGAACCATCATACTTTCCATTTTATCCACCATCCATCTACGATTTTCATCAAGAATCAGAACCATCAGAGGAAGATCAGATGGTTGACATGCTCAAAGATTGGTTCAAGAAACAAGACGAAAGGTTGGATACAATGCTTGAATCAGTCCAAAATCAATTCGAAAGTATTCAGAGACAATCAGCATCCATTCAGAGACTGACAGAACAAACGAGACAATTATTAGAAAATCAGAGCTACATACCTCAAGGAGCATTTTCAGATGACACTGATGAAGCCTTTGAATACCAAGCATTTCACGATGACACTTTGGCAGAGGAGGAGGCTGAGCAGAATCAGTAATCTGAGGTATCAGCTCTGGGGCCCAAACCAACAGAATCTCGGTTTGATTTTTATTATTCTGACTCTGACGAGGATGAAGAAGATGATCTATTTGTACCAACTGCACCAACAAAGAAGGATGAAACTTTCTATCCTCCAAATGAAGATCTTGGAGCTTCCATTGCACAAATGTTTGAAGAAGATCTACCTGAGCCAATCATTTCACTCAGATCAGAGGATGAAGACCTAAAAACAGACATAACTTTACATCCTCAGATTGACACTTATGGAGCATGCATTTCACAGATGACGGATGAAGAATTGAATACGGAAATTTTAAAATTCATCTGTGAAGAAAAGGTGGAGCAAGAAACAGAGCAAATGGAGGAGCAAATGTCTGAACTTATTAAAGATCCAGAGCATTCAGGCGAAACATCACTGTTTTGGGGAGTACAAATCAAAGGTATCACCCAGAAGCTTGACAGAATGGAACTCCCATTCCAAGTCAAGCACCATACAAGACCTATTGATTTTCTTTCTTTCTTTTCAGGAATTACTGGAGCGACAAAGATCAAAAAGGTGGCACGAGCACTGAATGAGACAAAACTCTTTTTACCACCTTACCGTTAGAAGAGACCCTTCAAAAGCAACGTACATGGGAATGTCTTTAATAGGACATCCAAAACGACGTTGAAACCTCTTTGACGGATAGATTTCAGTCACCTCTGGCTGAAGATGAAAAATTTAGCGCTAGTAGGGAGGCAACCCATGCACTTTGTTGTAATTTCTATTTTTATATTTTGTGTATACATGTTGTAGAGTTTTTAATTTTGTGTGTTATTTTTGTAAGGATAAGCTCAACCAAAGCATAAGACAGAAGGGATGGTGTTTGGCAAAGATGAGAGCTAATTCATTAGCGATGGCTGAATAAGGAATGGATTCTTGAGACGCATCCTGATGAATTTATACTAAGAAAATGGCGTATTACGTACATAATTATGTTGCCTTAATTATTGCTTTGATTTTCTTTTCTATTATAATTATCTTTATTTTCGTAAACAGAATCCAGACTTTTTGACCTTTGACGATTTCTTTTATCGTATAGCTAACAATCGTCATTTGGAAGATACTAGTGCTATTATTACTCACCCTTTTCAGGTGTTATAAATTCAACTCATCATTGCACTTTTGAAGACATCCAGAGTAAAACATGGAAGCCACTTCAAGAAAACGAGTTGAAAACATCTGTGTGTTTTGCGATACTAGTGTTGGTGTTAAGCCACAATACGTAGAAGCAGCACAGGAATTGGGTCGAGTATTAGCTGCAAGGAATATGTACTTAGTATATGGCAGAGGCAATCTTGGACTAATGGGGATCGTTTCAAAGGCCGTACAGGAAAGAGGGAGTAAAGTTTTGGGAATCATCCCAAAACCCTTGGCAGAGGCAAATCTTATTGAACAATCAAACGGAGAGGAACTGATCTTGCCAGGTATGTCTGAACAATTGGTAGAAATGATTAATCGTGTTGATGCTTTTATTGCTTTGCCAGGTGGCTTGGGCACATTGGAGGAAATTTTTATAGTGCTATCTTGGGCGAACCTGAACATACACCATAAACCAATTGGGTTGTTTAACGTTGATGGATTTTATGATTTTCTTTGTGTGTTTCTTGATCATGCTCGGAGAAATGGGTTCGTGTCAAAACCTTTAAAAGAACTCATCTTTACTGCCAGAACTGCTCCGGATCTAATTGACCAAATCTTAGCCTATGAACAACAAATTGACCCTATCCTTTCAAAGATAAATTGTTCCGAGGACGATCGTGGTAAGAGGCGTCGGATTAATCTAGATCTTAACCTTTAACTTTTCGTGTAGAATTTCAGCTAACCATGTATTATCTTCTAAACTCTTCTTCTACTGTTTAAGACATTGGGGACAATGTCTCATTTAGGTTTGGGGGAGGGAATTAGTTGATCAGTACCTTGTTTTTAGTTTGTGTGTTGTTTTTATTTTTAGTCTAAAATTTTTCGAAAAATACAAAAAAAATTGAAAATTTTTCAAAAATTACAAAAATATTTTGCGTTTTTCTGTTTTTATTTTGACTAAAAAGGTGAAATTGGTAAGAGATAGCTGAGTAAGGAGTTTTCACTCCTGAGACATATCTCAAACCTATTTCGGAACAAGTTAATTTTTGTTTATTTCTTTTTGAATTATTTAATTTGTGAATTCTCCATAATACTGACTAAAATGGATCTTCATATGCTTAGTTGGCAGGTATTATCAATATGCATAGTAACATACGGACATGAGCTATAATTGAAAAGTTTGTAATATTCGGTGCTCTAGTTTAATTGGAGGAAGCATCTCAAAAAGTGATGGAGTAAAAAAAAAAAAAAAAGTCTGAGATCCGAGTTATTAAGTCTGTAAGGGTGTTTTAACACCTAGTGCCCTAAAGCCAACTGGTTTGGGATTCACTGGCCCAAAGCTCGCTACATGGATCAAAGATGCTGCAAAAATATATATATATGAAGTCTGAGTAATTAAGTCTGTAGGGGTATCTTAACACCTGGTACCCTAAAGCCAACTGGTTTGGGAGCCACCGACCCAACACTCGCTACATAGATGGAAGATATTGTATATAAAAAAAAAATCACAAAATTTATTCCATTGCTACAAAAAGGTGTGAATTCCGATAAAACTTTAGATGGAAGATATTGTATATAAATAAATAAATCAAAAATCAAAGAAAAAATCAGAAAAATTATTCCATTGCTACAAAAAGGTGTGAATTCTGATAAAACTTTAGGACAAAAATATTACACTCTTATCAACTGCATTTATGACTGTTGTGGGCAAAAATGAGTTTTTTAATATTTTGTTGTCTGTGTATATGGAGAATGGTAAATATAATCGAAGAATTTACTTATTCAGTAATTTAGAGAAAGAAAACAACTAGTAACTTGGAGTAGAAGTTTCACCTGATTAGTCACTAACTTCTTTATTCTCTTTTCTCTTGTCTTTTTGCTTTTGTGTGCATTAGTTTTACTACATTTTTACTTTTGTAAAATGTTTGTGGGTATCATTGATGTAAACCCTCACGAGACTATAACTCATCCACTAGGGACACCTAGGGGTTTAAAGGCTTGTTGCATACGCTAAATGCAACTGTGATCCATACGAAAGTGGCTTAGTTAAATTTTATTTTAAAGATGTTTATGTTATTTTATTCTATGTTTGCTCGAGGACTAGCAAAATGTTAGGTTTGGGGGTGTGATGAGTGGTAATTATATCACTATTTCCCACTCATTTAACTAAATATTTTGTATAGTTTCTTGAGTTTTGTGAATATTTTGATGTGTTTTGTGTTATTTTGTAGATAAATAAAATTTGAGGACATTCTGGAGGTGATTTGGGGCCAAAACAGGGAAAATTAGAAAAAAGGCATTTTGGTAATTTTGGCGCGTCACGACGCCTAACATGTACCAAGACTTGCTAACGTGCGCCAGTTCCATAAGTCAGAATCTGCGAAGTTTGACTTTGCTAACATGCGTCGTGCCACGTGTCACCATCACAACCGATCTGCTAATGTGCTTCGTGCCACGTGTCATCATCCTACGGTTGACAGTCGCCATCGCCATGTGCCGCCATATGTCAATCCATGTCAGCGTCCACATCACCAGTTGACCGAGTCACATGCCAAGTCACTGCCACGTCATCATCAGCCAATCACAGCATGCCACGTGTCATCATTCTATGGTGCCGAAATCACTTTCGCCACGTCAGCGCCACGACAGCATAATCATTGAGTTGCCAGCCGCCTTGCCACGTGTCACCTTATCATCTTATCCGGAATGCCATGTGTCAGATAAAGAATCTGAAGCCGACGAATTAGAAAGCAACATGGGTCACGTCGCGACGCGCAAAGCCGTGCGCGTCGCGACGCCTATAAATTCAGCTCGATTTCAGAATTCAAATAATGCATTCCTTGAGTTTTGTAAGGACTTTAAGGATTGCATCTTGTGTGTTTAAGTTTTTATAATTTAAATTAAGCATTTTTACTTTTAGTATTTTTAATTATGCACTTTTACTTTTTGTAATTTTATTTTATTTTCTTTTTGTTCTTTTATGTTAAGTAGTTAATTTACTGCTGGGGTAAAAGTGAAGCTTTTTACTTTTATAATTTAGATTAATCTCCCTTAATTATAATATATAAATTATTTAAAACCTGACTTAATAAGGATACCGCTATATTGGTCGGTTGGTAATTATTTATAAATTGGATTTAACCTGACTTAATGAGGATACCGGCTAGTTGGTCGGTTGGTAATTAATTATTAATTTGACCTAATCAGGATACCGCCTATATGGCTGGTTGGTAAATATCACGCAGATTTATATATTATAATAAGGGAGATTTCTAAATTAGAAATAGTAAAGGTAGATTAATCTCACTTCAATTATAATATGGAAATTGTGATTTAATAATATGAATTAAAAGTAGATTCCGCCTTAATACCTGGTTTTAATTATGTAACATAATATGACACCACCTATATGGCTGGTCTTTAGGTGACAGATAATTACCGCCTATATGGCTGGTTTATGGATAAATAATAACACCGCCTTTATGGCTGGTTCAACTTAATTGGATAATACTGGCAGTTTCCATATTATAATAATTTGAGATTTCTAAAAGTGGATCCCCTATCCCCTGCATTTTATTTTTATTCTAGAGAAGTGATGAAACACAATATTACTATGCTTAATAATTGATTTAATTATTTATTGGGTAATTCTTAGTTTCTTTATTGAGTCTTAAGCTTAATGCTTCTTGTTGTCTGATCACCAATAAGATTGATGTGGTAAACATAAAATGAACTAGACATAGGGATTTTATGTTTCAGCCTTAGATTCAATAGCCCACGATCTTCCTTGAGGATAGATAACCCTTTAATAGATTTCCTTACAGGATAGACATATACCTATCGGGCGGGGGTAGCCACAATTGGAACTTAATCTTAATGAATCCAGGTAATTTGGTTGACATAGACATATGGTTCAATTGGGTTATACTGGGTATTTGCATCTGACCATTGACAGAGGCTTTTGCATATCCTCATGTTCCAGGTTAGCAAACTGATTTATTACACATATTTAAGAGAATCAATTCATCTTTAGAATAATATTGTATGGAGTCACGACCCTAGATCTTTGAGTGTTTTCTTTTATTTTCCTTAGTATTTTCTTTTGAGTCTGTTTTTATTTTATTTAGCAAATCCACATTCAACCAACCAAAAGCAATCAATTCCCTTCTCCCTATAATTAGATACTTGTAAATAAATAGTATCAATAATTAATAACAACAATAGGAATTAAGTCCTCATGGGATCGATATTTTTATACTACTTGAACGATACGTGCTCTTGCGTTATACGTGTGTGTTTACGCCGGTTAGTGAATACTGATGACTCATAAGTGTTTCGTATTAGTTGGAAGTACACACCACCATCAATAAGAATCTCATCGAGTTGAGTAGCATATGTGATCATTTGACTATATAATACCATTGATTTTATATGTGATACTCCACAATATGATGTCATATACGTCAGAAAATTTTTTATGGTTTAGCTGTTAGATGTTCGTTGGGTGTGGACCGATGCACTCATTAATCAAGTGAGTATCAAGATATGATACATCGGCCCGTATTTGTACCATAAGGGATTTAGGTATCTATGTGAGCAATTCATAATTCTTAAGACTTTTGGCAAAGTTGATCACCTAGGGTGGATCACATATATCAGAAATGGTGTTCTGATTAGTTGTAAGGAATCATGGACATGTCGACATAAGATGTGCGTCTCGGAAACTTAACGGTGTAATCTATATTTCCTAAGCATAACTTGGATAGCCTACGACAAAGAGATTGCTAAACATATGTGATGACCTCGACTTGTATAGTTCAGAAAGATCGTTTGTGTTCTTCGCAAATTCAGAGGTGGCCGAATTGTGTACATATAAGCTAGGCTTATATGACGAACATGTATATCACCCTGGTAATTCTAACATAAATTCCGATGAATATTACATTATGAGTGATGTAATATGCGATATAAATCATGAATGAGTATGAATATTCTCTTGGAATTATTTTTCAGACATCCGGCGAATCATTTTCAGTTCCCATACGTAATTATTTTTCTATCATAAATCGGACAGCTTTTGATATTTTGGCCATAATTTGGCTATCAATGTCTCATTTTAGTGATCTTGATATGGTCGGAAAGCTAAGACAAATATCTACAACTTTAGTGTTGATCAGTCTTCCAAATTCATATAAAAAATAAGGTCAAAAATACATGTTTTCTTACTGTTACTGTTACCTACGAATTTAGTCACATTTTTGGCATGTGCTCTTTAATTAAATATTATTTTACAAATTCAAAATATCAAACCTTCTCTATATAAGCCAACAAATATTCATCTTCCCATTAATTTTTTTTACTAATCACGATTCTTCTAGCCTCTTCCACACAAGTTCATGTTTTTCCCCTCTCTCAAGGTAAGCAAGGATTGATTGTACTCATCTTCAAACTATGCAAGTCCCCCACTCCATTTCTTTCTATTTTTCTTTTGAAATCCCTAGCATTGAATCCTCCCTTCACTTTGAAATCTGAATAATTTGAACTAGGTACATTTCTTTTTGGAAGATTTAGCTCAATTAAGAAATGGGTAATGTATTTTTATAGTATATTTTATTTCGTACACCAAGTGTTTGATGAAATGTTTGACCAAATAAAATAAAATAATTAAAAAAAATATGCATGTCAATATCTGTTTGTTTTGTACTAAGCTGATGGTTATAGCTGAATTGGATGTACTTAGAAGGAGTGAATTAGAAACATAAGGCAGTAAGTATGGTAGCAGAGTAATCTGAACCGTCTGTTATTATATTCTTATAAGTTGCATTCTATAGGCCTAAATCATGATCCGTAAAATTATAAATAAAATAGACATGTACAAGAGTAACATATCCAAAAATCAAAATTTATAGACTTAAGATGAGGTCAAACCAAATTTTTAAAGTTGGACGACCTGTTGTCTCTGTACCCAGTTTGTTTTCTGAACAGCCCCTGAACTTTTGTTTAAAACATGAGTTTCTGAAATCAGAATTAAGATCCAAAAAAGCTGACATAAACTAGACACAATAATTTCTTCTATTCTATTAAATTTCAAACTCGGATTCATTCTCAATTAGTTACAGTGAATTTGCAAAGTTAAGCGTTGAGCAGTGAATTCTTAGCGACTAGTAGAATCTAAATTTTCACTTCCGCAATTGTGTAACTCCAAACCTTAGCCCATAAAAATTCATGGATCACGTTATAAGTTAGTACCTCAGTGAGGTCAAGTATTCTTGCATTGCATATTTTATTTATTGATCATAAGCATATATCACAACTTATGATCTAATAAAGTTTATCGATTATAAATTATCGGCAGGAACCGCGATTCACTTCGACACCGTGAAGTAGTGCCAGTCAGTTTCCGATTTAGTGAGTAGATATTTTATTTTCATAATATTTTATTGATCAAAAGCTGACATAATACACCTGAACATACAAATATCTCAAATATATGTATTATATTACTTTAAATATCTCAAAAAAATATATTAATGATATATGTCAAATACCTTTATTTGACAATTTATTAATGTGTATTTAATAATATCATATATTAAATACAAATACACATTAATTAGGAAATGACGGTTCGGCCCGTTTGCATGTATTTTTCGTTTAACGTTTAAATGATTTATAAATAATCAGTATTATTTATAAATGTTGCCCTAGTGCTCTACGAGTATATTTCATTAGTGAGACTCTCTAGATTCAGGTATATCTGTCACAAAATCTAATTTCGTGTCTATAACTTACCCACCCGTAAATTATGACGACCACAGATAAACTAGCTGAACCATACAGGTCGAGGTCATTGCATACGTATAATCCCTCCCGCACAGGTATCCGGATTATACCAGAGATATAAATGTAAACGTCAAATCTCTATAGGTATTATCCCGTCGACATTTCTATTAGCAATCTATAAATAACATTCGGAACTCACTTCCGAAATATACTATGGCCATAGATTTAACTGATTGCTAATCATATATGGAGTACCTATGCTCTGTAGACAGAACTGACGGATCCTATCTTGATACACACAGGATATCCTAAGGATTGGTCCACACCCAATGAACATGCAGAGGTCTGATCTAAATAGATCGGTGATGTGACTGTCATCTAAGTGTGGATGGTGTCTCATACATCCACAGTGGTATCTCAAGTCGAAGGACCACTATGCTACTCAACCCAAGAAGATTCGTATTGACGTTGGTGTACCATCCATTAAGAATCTTTGGTGAGTCATTCAGTGTTTATCCACTATAAACACCAAAACGTCTATACGAGTCTCCCCAGACTCATGGTTCATTGGGATAAACCATCGGACCAAGTCTCGATATACGACATGTACTGGTCTCAACGGATTTGACTAACCGACCCGTGTTAGTGAATCTTGACCAGGAACAATATTTGATAATATATATTTAGCAGTGACATTTCCCAATGTCAATTAAAAACTAGCTTTGTAACTGTGTACTGCATTATATATTATCGGGCCTTTGTTTAATATATACATATCACTAAGCCATATTTAGTTTCAATCTAATCGTAATCAGATCGAATACATATATAATAACAAGAGGTGCAACCATAAACAAATAATATTATGGAAAAATGGATTGTTCGTATTCATGAATCAGACATAAATACGGAGCGGATTGGCACTCTGAGCACCAACCCCAACAGTAAGGTCTATGATGAGTCGCACAGAGGTACCTATTTCCTTCTGGGGATATGCATTGAACAGTGCAATACTTATTTTGAATAAGGTTCCGTCAAAGTCTGTTCAATAGACTCCGTAAGAAATATGGACATGAAAGAAACCGGGTTTCTCATTCCTGAAGATTTGGGGTTGTTGGGCATACGTTAAATGGTTGGATGATACCAAACTTGAACCCGAATCAGATAAATACCTATTTGTAGGTTATCCTAGGGAAACTAAAGGATATTACTTCTACAACCCACAAGAGAACAAAGTATTTGTTGCTCTACATGCGGTTTTCCTTGAGAAGGGATTCCTAAATACAGTGATAAGTGGGAGGAAAGTAGAACTCGATGAAAGAGTGATATTGTTCATGGCACAGAATCCTTAACGGAACATGAATAATTCATCAGGGATGAGACTGTACCACAATCTTCAAATACACAAGAACGCGTAGGTCGGAGAGAGTCAGAAAAGAACCTGAGAGGTATGGGTTTCTGATCTCACCTCATATGGATATTAATCTTATTGAGGAAGACGAACCGACTACGTATGAGGAAGCGATACAAGGTATCGACTCCGGTTTATGGCAAGATGCCATGAAGTCCGAAATGGATTCCAAGTACACCAACCAAGTTTGGACATTGGTTGATGTACCAGAATGTATTATGCCTGTTAGTACTAATTGAGTCTTCAATGAAGACCGACATGGATGGCAACATACAAACGTACAAAGCTAGGCTTTAGCGAAAGGGTATCGTCAACGACATGGTATCGATTACGACGAAAGTTTTTCACCTGTTGCCATGATTAAATCCATTCGGATTATGCTTGTTATTGCTGCATATTTCGATTACGAGATATGGCAGATGGACGTCAAAACCGCTTTCCTTAATGGAAACCTTTTGGAGGATGTTTATATGCAACAATCTGACGGTTTTGTCGTACCAAAACATCCGAACAAGGTTTGCAAGTTAAATCAATCCATTTATGGATTGAAGCAAGCATCGCGTTCTTGGAACCAACGTTTTGATGATATCATAAAAGAATATGATTTCATTCAAAACGAGGATGATCATTGTGTATATAAGAAGGTTGGTGGGAGCGCACTGACATTCATTGTCCTTTACGTTGATGATGTATTGCTTATTAGTAATGACATTCCTATGTTACAATCGGTGAAAGCTTGGCTTTCATTAAAATTCTCCATGAAGGATCTGAGAGAAGCAGCCTTTATTCTAGGAATAAAGATCTATCGGGATAGATCTAGAAAGCTACTTGGACTCTCCCAGAGCACGTACATTGACAAAGTGTTGAAGAGATTCAACATGGATCAGTCCAAGAGGGGACTGTTGCCAGTGACACATGGCGTCACTCTATCTAAGGACATGTGTCCTAAAACTCAAGATGAGAGAGACAACATGAGTCGGATCCCGTTCACCTCAGTAGTCAGATCGATCATTTATGCCATGATATGTACGCGACCTAATGTCTCATATGCTTTGAGCATGTGTAGTCGCTATCAGGCCGATCCAGGTGATGGTCACTGGATGGCGGTTAAGAATATCCTTAAGTATCTTAGACGAACTAAGGATGCTTTCTTGATATATGGAGATGGAGAACTTGAGGTAACTAGGTTATAGCGATGCAAGTTTCCAAACCGATAAAGATGGCTGTAAGTCATAATCCGGGTACATATTTTGTTTGAACAACGGAGCAGTAAGCTGGAAATCTTCCAAGTAAGAGACTGTTGCCGATTCAACAACAGAAGCAGAGTACATTGCTGCAGCTGAAGCATCAAAAGAGGCAGTTTGGATCCGTAAATTCCTAATTGGATTAAGAGTAGTTCTGTTAGCAGTTGAGCCCGTTCCATTGTATTGTGACAATAATGGGGATATAGCACAGACTAAGGAACCGCGGTCTCATCAACGATCCAAGTATGTTCTTTGTAGTTTTCATTTGATTCGTGAGATCATACATCGTGGCGATGTGAAGATCGAGAAGGTCGCATCAGAGGACAACATTTCAGATCCGCTGACGAAAGCTATTCCTCAGTAAAAGTTTGAGCGACATGTACATAGTTCAGGTGTTAGATGCTTGAGTGACTGGCTATAGGCCAAGTGGGAGATTGTTGGACAATTATGACCCATAGCGTCACTATTTGTAAAAGACATTGTGGTTTTTGTACAAATTAATTATGTGACAATGGAAATTGTTATTTTATCATTTTGTAATTAGATTACTTAAATATATAAATGATAAAAGTCCTTATGATTAGTTCTGGATTATAAGATATGAGACAATATCAATCTACAAAGGTTTAATAATTAAATATCACTAGTCGTAGTATTATCGAGACTAAACATTGATAATGCAGAATAGACTAGTATTGCACTTGTGCGTGTTATGGAAGCGTAACAACATAGTTCTCATATATTTAAGTATTGGATACTTATGCAAGTGTGATATGAGGTTGTGTTTACCGGTGGTACGTAAACAACTTTGTTCTGGATAGACCCCGCAAAATCTCATTGGTAGTATGACTATGTGTCTATGGGAATCCGCTTCAGGGTAGGTGTATTTGGTCTTAACCTGAGACTTGCATCGCTAGTACTTCCGACAATCAATACGCTTTGGTTTTGGTCGTCCGGGACTTTAACAGGTTCTATGTACGCCTCTTCTGGGTTTATTGAGAATCGTAGTGTATTGGGTGTGATGTCAAGACGGAAGTATCACTTCAGTCATATGGAGATGATGATCACGCAGGGATACAGAACCGGTTCTCTATTATTTTGCAATTATCGGGATAATATGACAAGGTCATATTATCCGATTATAGAGACTAGTTGCTTGTGATCCGATATATGCTTCGTACGGGGCAGACACTTTTCCAGCCCCAAGCCTTGCATGTGACATCAGATACTGGATCGATATACGCAATACTACGTATACTACGCCTGTTATAGATAATATATTCCTTAAAGAATATTTCTGGAGAATTGGGAAGACACGGTGTTTTGCTAGAAGCCAACCATGTCTCGTAAATCGGTAAGAGTGTGGTGCGAGGTACGCACGTGTTCGGATAGTCCGACGACCGAATTTACTGCCAACATATCCAGGGATCTCATGGGTCGCTTCCCGAAGATTCACCGATGACGTATGACTCGAACATAATTAATCTGGGATTAATTAGAAGAGAGAGAAAATTAATCTAGGATTAATTACGGTGAGATTTTATCTGGGATAAAATTCAATTAGAAGAGAGAAAACGATTAATTCGGAATTAATCGATAAAATAATATATTCGATATATTAAATGAAATTAGATTTCATAACGGAATTAAAATTGGATTTTAATTCGGGCGAACGAATTAATTTAGAATTAATTCGCGAGCGACTTTAATAATAATTTTGAGAGGCATTATTATTTAATTAAATTTGATTTAATTAAGACGCAACGGAAAATTCGTTAATTCGGAATTAACAAACCCGACCCCGGAATGTGTTTGCGGGCCCACTCAGATTTTGAATTCAAGTGGGGCCCATAAGTCACATCACAAGTCACATCACCTAGTCACTTTAATCAACTTTTAGTTTATGGAATTTGGTGGGTTGTTGATGACTTGTTCACACACTAATGTGAGAGATGATTGACCTTTACCAACTTTGAGTTTGGTATATCATTTTTTTGATTTTTGGAAATCAAATACAAGTCAACAGTCATCACTCTTCCTCTCTCATTCACGCCCAAACACACTCCTCTTCTTCTCTCCATCTTGGTCGAGAGCTTCAAGAAACTAAGGAAGAAATTGTTGTAATTTTTTAGTGCTAGCACACATCAAAGAATCATACTAAGGTGTTAGGGAAACTTTTCCCATTGAGCTTGGAATCAAAGATAAAGCTTGGAGCTTGATACAAAACTTTGGAGGAGCTTGGAACAACTTCAAATAGAGTAAAAATTTTTGTTTACTACACATCCTATAACCGATCAAAGTGAGTATATTTCCGCTATACTTCTTTTCGTATTCACATTATTTCATGCTTGAAATGATCTTGGTTTGACCTTAGAAACCTAACACGCCCCAGGGGCCAATCTGGAATGAAACATATACGAGCACCATGGAGGGTTAAAACATAAATCATCAAACACCGTGGTGGAAACAGATTTTCGAGCGTCTCAGTGGAAACAAGTTTTACAGTTTAAAAACATCAAAATCATTTTCGAGCACCGAGACAGAAACATATCGATAAATCTAAAAACATGAAAACGTTAATTAAGCATCGAGGCGGAAACACTTTCTTTTTCCTTTATAATCAAAATCAAAACCTCTGAAAACTTTCTTTTTTTCTTCTTTTCTTTTTTCTTTTCAAAACACTTTTATGCCAAAAATCAAATACCAAGTTTTCAAAACATGGTTCAAAATATCAGTTCACAATTCAGACTATCAACATCATAGAATCTTCCATACCTCAAAACACCTCAAATTCACATTACTTACCTATACATATACTTATATGAACAACATACTTTTAACTTAATATACATATTCACATACATATATTAATATCATATAAACGTGTATTGATAATTCGAATCATCAATATCAATTAAAATCATAGCACATTATACCATATAATATTAATCAAATCAAATAACAAACACATGACTTATATGTTCTATACATAACAGAAAACTTACTTAGACAATCGGATACCCTGTAGCATCAGTCACTGACACCCTAACCTTTGATCTGATACCACAACTGTAACACCCCGCCAGAGGCAGGATGCTACCGGCAGGAGACAGGATTGACCCATCTCCATAAGCCTCTAAATTTACGAAAATCCGGCATAATGTATCCTAAAACCGAATAACCTGGATCTCAGTCCAGCACCAAAGCGATCCTAAAATAAACATAATCATATGTATTCACTTACATACACGTAATCATACTTTTACAAGTTCATATCCTTGTGTACATCCATACACTTAGAGATCAGGCCTATCAAACATTTCTCTTCATGTCATGGCAATAACATAAACATCCATAAATGTGGAGGTCGATTGGCTTATCTATACATTAACTTGAACTTTGTTCTCAAGACCATCTCTTAACTATCTTTTTTTTATCCTAAACATGTCAGTCATTTCTATATATATACATATAAATATATATGTATAATCAAAACATGAATTCACTAACTTAAGTTCTCATCGCATGAGTTACTTACCTGGCTTCGCGAGCACTCCAATTTCTAGTCACATTTGTCAAAACAAATGACAAAATATTGTCAGAAACACGTCTTACGGAGTTCTCGACTAAACTACGATAAAATTCCGGATATTTCCCGGACAACCAAATCAAGTCTGTTTTCAATGTTTTCAATTTCATTAATATTAATTCAACACCATTACAAACTATTCCATCCACCAGTTCACTTAAATTCTCGGTTTACGCATTTTTGGAAATTCTACCGGAATAGTTTTCGCAAACGCTACGGAAGGGTCCCAAACCATTCGAACCTATCCGGATTTATCTAAACATGTTCGTAATATCATATAGAACTCATCACTATCGTTAAAATCAAAACCCATTTTTTTCCTGAAACTTGCACATTCTGTCGGATCGATCAAACTCGTTCCGTTTTAACTCGGATTCTATCAAATGCTCATATTCAGCATACTAATACTCAAACAATTTAATTTATATCAATACATAACTCTACGAAGCTACGGAATACATTCGAACATTTAACTATAAACGTGAAATTTACGGATTTTTACCAGGAGGTCTTAGCGAGATTTCTAGGCCATATACGAACTCCAAACGAACCCACGAACGCGTTGGAATCGACAGAATTTTGATCGGAGTTACTTTTCATCGTGGGTCACTATTCATCTGAATATTCTACTCTCGATTCACGTGCAACCGTGTTCAGAACGGAAAATCCATCACTGCCAACTTGTAGTACTCTCCAAGAGCTTCGATTTGGCGGGTGGCTCAGGCCGTGAAACGAAACGAGGAGCCGTGATCGACTAACCTATTTCCGTACGTAATCCTCTCCATTCTTGCTAGTGCCGGCGATCTGGGGGCTGCCGCCGGAAACCACAAGGTGGAGGGGTGGCCGACACAATCCCTTGACTAGTTGCTCCGGCCGGCGGTGGCCGGTAAACCGCCAGCGCGACCATGGGAGCCCAAACACGTTGGGGACGTGAGGGGTGTGTGTGGGGGATGTGTAATGGCTTTGCCATTTTGGAAATTTCTAAAAACAATGGGTATTTATAATGAAGATTATGAAATTTACATTATAGCTCCCGAAAATTATAATCAGGCCCCTGTCATGGAACTTTCTGGAAAATTCTCATTTTAGAATCCCTTTTACTGCAAATTTCGAAAAATATTCAACGCGAAAGTTGTTCATTTCGGAAAAATGAGTCTGATGGTTCAAGAATCAGCTCAATCGAAGTTCGTTTGAAAGTTTTATAGCCAAAATAAGAATCTTTTACTTGTAGAACGATGAAAACAGAAATCGCGTAACAGGTTCTCGAACCACTCGTTTTCCAACGTGACGAAACTTCACTTAAAAATATTCCCAACACATATTCTCTGATTTTTATTACCATCGCGTTCCAAATCCTTAACTTTAATTCGATAACTTTCCCGAACTGTTCCGAAAAACCCGAGATATTACAATTGTGCTGGTTTTAATGAATTGCAGGAAAGGAAAATTAGATTCATGTGTATAATATTTCTAGTAGTGACAATAAGTAATCACAGTTCAAAGTTTAAGCTACCATTAATTTCGTAAATACTTTGCAATGTTTATACTAATAAAAGGTTCAACTCGAAAGAGACTTTTTTGACGCATAATCAAAATATTACAATTTAAGTGGGGAATGTTGTAGTAGATTGCAATATTTAGTAATCCCACATTGGAATTGTAAAAGACTAAACAAGAGTTTATAAAGCATTAAACACTTTATAGTTTAAATTGGAAAGTGAAATATATGGAGGAAAATAATTTTGTATTTGTCTTTGAGATAGGCACTTGGGGCACATGGCGCGTGCATGTGGATTAAATAATTATTAATTTTTTGAATTAATTATTTTTATTAATTTTTCGAATTAATTTGATTATTTATAATCAACTAGTGTGACTGTTAGACTTAAACACTGCAATAGTTAGTTTTTTTAAACAGTTACAACCATTGGAATTTAAATGTAAATGTATCTATTCTCAAGTGATATGTCTATTAGATCGCATCTTTTCAATTCTATCTGCATAACGTTTATCGTTCTCTTTTTTTTTTTTTATCTTCTTTCTGAAATTCTCTATGAAATCACAAAAGTGATGGTGTTTGTGATTTTTTTTTTTGTACCTTTGTTGTTCCTTAACAAAAATATTTATTGATCACCAACAGAAATAATTAAAATATCTAAAAATAATAAAAATATAGTTGATACAACTCACCATAAAGGGAAAAACAAAGATATGATACAAGTGACTAGAAGGCAATCAAAAACCCTAAGAATGAGTGAAGTGATTGCTTAAAAATTAACAGTTTACATGTCATATGAATACTGAAATATTATTCATGAAAGATTGAAGAACAATGAATTAGGATCCAGTACTGCTAAGCTGAGTTTTTTTATTACAGTGGATCAATAGTTTTGAGGTAAATAAAATCCACGTGAATCAATTAAACGCTCAGCACAACACTAAATGCTAATCCAAGAAAAACTTTTCATATTCTATATCTTATGTAAAATCATGTGCGCACCGTGCTGTGGATATACAGTTATACCACGAGAAGGGGCATGTATATAGGTTGGAGAAAGCTGAAAAGAAAAGTTCTGCAGAATCGTTGCCAAAGCTAATTTTGCTTCAATCAGTGCAAAGTTTTGGCCAATGCATATTCGAGGACCCCCACCAAATGGAAAGAATGACACTTCATTATTCTTTGATGCCTTTGAAACTCCTTCCGAAAACCTATCTGGGTTAAATTCATTTGCATCTTCACCCCAATATTCTTTTTCACGATGAACCAGGAGTATCGGTAGTGAAAGCATGACCCCAGGTGGTAGAATAATTTCCCCTAGCTTTGTCTCCTCAACATTTCTTCGGACAATCAAAGCTGCCGGTGAATATAATCTGAATACCTCATAAATAATTTTGCCAATCTGCAGTAACATATAGAAGAAGAAATTATTTTTCGGTAAATATATATGCCGGTTTAGTCTCTAGGATTTGAGCAAAATATTCGGATGGTCCTCGATGCATGGGCCACCAATCCAATACATACTAGTGACTTATAAACTAGTATAGGATTCTTAAACTTCAGGGAATGAAATCAAATTTACATTGATACATCAGATTGCAAGTCATCTCAGATACCTATTGTAATTACATGGGCCCACTAATTGAATAGATTTTGTCTTATTTGGGTACACAATCTTTCACAATTATTATTATTGGGCTTTACAACTCAAAACGAATATATTAAGTTAGGGACCCATGATTTATAAACTAATTAAAGATCCTCATTGTTAACGATATGTGATATTATACGATAGTTATTAAAAATATCATAGAATAATTAGATAATTAGGCAAAACACTAAAGACTAAAGAAGAATTTTACCTTTATTTATCCATGCATGCTAACTTTGAAAACAATTGTAAGAGTCCAAACTAACCCTTTGCAAAAACATCGAAATTACAAAGTAGATATTTAAGAAAGAAAATGTTTACTTACTACTTTCAACCGATTGAGCTCTTCAAATTTTGGTTCTTTGTTCCCAAATACTTGTAAAACCTCTTCCCTTGCAAGTACTTGCCAGTTTGGATGGATACATAACATAACCAACACCCATATAAGCAAAGATGCAGTAGTTTCCTGGCCAGCAAGATAGAACAGCTTACACTCTTCAATCACCTCTTCAGTACTCATTCCAGCTTCATTTTCTTGGAATTCTTTGTAATTTGATTCCATTAATATGCCCAACAAGTCATCATTGCTTGCTTTACCAACCCTCAATGCTTCCTCTCTCTTTTTAATTATACCTTTTATCAGTCCTCGCATTTCATGATAATTGGCTTTCAGTTTTCTGTTCATTTTGGTGGGCAAAAGCCTACAAATAAACAACTCTAGTAAGCCTATTAAGTACATTAATATCAAATTTTTACTTGGTCAAAAAAGGGAATTAAATGTAAAATTATGAAACTTTCGACGGCTAAAATGATAAAATTCTAGAGTTTCGTAGATTAATTTTATTTTAATCAAACATCAGTTACTCAATTGAAAATTTCTCTAAATATCTATTTTCGATCCACTCGAGATGACATGTATCCCACTCGGGTGTCGACACTTGTCACAATCGGACGTTGACATATGTTTCTTCAGGATGCTGACACGTGTCCCATTAAAAATTTTAAATGTGAAAGCCCCCAAATTTGAAACAACCATCTCTCTTTCTCTTTCTCTCTCCAAAACTTCTAGCCTTCGCCTCCGGGCCACTATTGTGACATTCTTCTGCCTTTGCTCTTTCCAACTCCGTCGACACCGTCAGCGTTGGAGCATCGACGATGAATCACGCCCTACCAGACGTTCTAGGGAAAACTATCATTTTCTCCTCTGTACGCCCACGTCTAGCCACCATTGAAGACACCTCAATGAGTGTAGTACCCTGGCTCATTTCTCATTTAATGCCACCAGTCCCACAACCATCAGAGGTCATTTGCCTGATTTTCAAATTCCGAGGGAGGGTAGTTTTGACTTTTGACCAAACTTGGGAGATCCGACCTTTGGATCGACAAACTAACATCACCAGCTAACCCACTCGAGATATCAACACAAGTTAAATATTTTTTCCTATATCTAAGTTGATGTGAGGCGAATTGTTGATCACGACGCTTTGGTTTTATTTTATTTTTTTTTTTTTTGGTTTTTTTAGTACTGAGAGTAAAAAATAACTGGGTAATTTAAGTGAGTTATACTTACCTCCATCCTGGGATGTAAACAAGCTGTGAAACTTCAGTCATCAAAAGCTGAATTTGTTGAGTTATGAGTTCAAAAATTTTCTTTCCATCTTCATAGCTGCTGCCAAATGCTGTCCGAGAAATCACATCTGCTGCCAAAGCTTGAATATGAGGCCACATATCTACCTCAAATGATTCTTCTTTTGAGACTGAAATATTTCTTATCATGTCCTTACAACTTAAGTAAATTGTGGGTATCATATCCTACAAATTAAAAAAAAAAAAAAGTATATTAATTTTCATTGAATTAATACTCAGTAAAATCTCTATAAGTTAATTAATACCAAAAAATTAATACTTTAATTAAATAAATTTTTTTTGTCCGTCTCGACTTGGGGCTAGCTTATTACACATGATTTACTAATGTAGAAATTTTACTTATTCTTATGACAGAAACCCTATAGAATGAGACCTTCAACTTATCTTGATGGAAAGCTGGATTAGCAATCTTTCTAACTTTAGACCACTGCTCACCCTCATACATCAACATCCCATTCACTACCATCTTGCCAAGAGGGTTTCCTTTGGGTTTCTGAAACATATCTTGCTTCAACAAAATTTCTCTTATCAATTTGGGCTCTATGATGTTTATGCTTGGTGTTGGACCAGTCCATGTGAATGAATTCTTACCTGCATATATATAATATGATAAATTTTATTGAAGAATTGTGGGTTATTGAAAGTACATGAAATTTCCTTTAATAGGAGGAAGGATATGTTAACTCAACCTAACTAGTCTGCTTTGAAAGCTTATCGATCTAACAGTTTTTACTTTTAGTGTGGATTACAAGTCTACCCAAAAAAATTCTAATTAATCGCGAACAATCCACTCCCAGAACAAAATAATTAGAGGGCCAGTTGAACTGTTAGATTAAAAGGTTTTCAAAACATATCACAATATCTAATTTGTTGGGCCGGATCATGTTATTTTAAATTTATGGAGGAGAAAAGATTAATTTATTGAAATTACAAAGAGGGTTTGATCATTTTCGCTTCATGTAATATTGTGTGAATAACTTATGTATCATTTCATGGCTGGTAATTCTTACCGTACTTGCTGATGATATGATGTCTGAATGGCAGGATTCGTGGAGCAATATCGTCGGAGAGGCTGATGGGTCTGGCTGTCGCTTCTTTTAACATCACAGAAATTTCTTTCATGTCTCCATAAAATATTTTGTAGGAGTTGCCGGAGAAACCCTGCTGCCTAAGAAACTTCTCCAGCTTCTTTGGCTTTAGCCACACCCAGTTCAGTATCTTCCATGCACAATATGCTACAATAATGTTGGCCAAAGCAAATGTGAATTCCATCGACATGACTCTAATTTTGATCTCCATTTTCATTGAACTGCCAGATAGAAAGTTATAGAATTTCAAATTAGAAAGTTATAGAATTTAAAATTAGAATTCTCGGGTATAAAATGCGGACGCCTGCAGGCCAAAAAAAAAAAAAAAAAAAAAACTTATTAAAAAAAAAAACTTTTAATATATCGGAATCAGTGTTTGTTTGTTTTTTTTTTTTTTTGTTTTTTTTTTTTTTTTGTCTATTTTATAAAATAAGAGCTCCCAGTTGACACTAAATATTTTGTAATATATTATCCATGATCCACATCATTTTGTTGTTGAAATATAACAATGACAAGAAAAAGAAAACAGAAAGTCATTTTCGGGTATAACAATGATATGGTAATGACATTGAAACATAATGATCAAGTCTTTCCTATATAGATTTTCCTCTAAAATAAGTTGACGATTACATCTATTATTCTTTAGAGCCAAATTCATCTCAATTATTGTTAGAAACAAAAAAAAAAAGAATAAAAAAGTAAATAATAATTTAAAAAATACGTCCTTGACAATATTATATTTGTTCTCCTGACATTTAAAAAGATCACAATCAAGACCATCAATGTTTATTTCAAGGATAATAAATAATTGAATGGTGGGTGGTACTAGGGGTGTTCGCCGTGTGGTTCAGGTCGGTTTTTTCGTTTTTCACTTCAAACCGCGCGGGTTGGCGGTTTGAGAAATTAGAAACCGAAACCGCAAATTTGATAAGGAAAATCACGGCAGACAAGGTCCATCCCCGCTCTGAAGATATCAGAGACTTCAGTCGTCTCTGGGCACACAGATAAGGTCCGTCCCCAGTCGCCTGTAACCCAGAACCAGGGATCTTTAAAATTTTTGTTAGTTTGAGGAAGGTTTTTGATGAGGGCGGGGACGTCAGCATATGAAGAGAGGTAATACCAACCGTGGTGTGTTTTTGGGTTGGCCTTCAACTGGTAGAGTCTCTTCAACTCCTCAAAACGGTTCCCCAAGGCCTGCTCGGTGCCAGATCACGTGCAAGCCGGCCAGAATTCTCTAGCTATTCAGATTCAGTTGGCAGGGAGCGATCTCCACCCTGGCCAGCATCCCCGCGAAGTATGGTTGGATAGGCAGCCGAAGACTGCACTCAAAGAAGAAAGGGAGAAGGGCAACCGAGCCTTCGTCAGGTTGGCTCGCCTGATCGCATGAGCCAGAGACATCCAGAGCTAAGCCAATCGGGACCTCGTACTGCTGCCAAAGCACACACAAGGCTTCTCCAGTGATAGTGGAAGGCCGATTCTGTTGGGTTTTCTAGGTCAAACCAAGATCATATTAAGCGATGAAAAGTGCGAATACATCAAAGTAAAGTTGCGGAAATACTCATTTTGATCGGCTTTTGGATGCGATGAACACAAAAAATTTCTTCCATGGTTGATGCATTCGGCCAAGCCTCCATTGTATGTTCCAAGCTCCAAGCTTTGTGAATGGATTCCATGCTCATGAATGGGTTTCCCTATCACCTTTGTGAGACTCTTTATGTGCTAGCATTGGAGAAAATTGCAACAAAATTCCCTTTTACCTCTCTTTATTGCTCTCGGCATTTGAAGGAAATAAGAGAGAAAAAATGGCTCCAAGGCCGTGAGGTGAGGGAGAGAAAAAGATGAGTTGTGTGTTGTATTGTGTAATCTAATTACACTTGATGAAAGTCAAATACCAAAGTAATAAAAAAAAGGTAAATGTCTTTCAATCCATCACACTAGTGTGTTTGACACTCAACCACCTTACCAACAACTTCCATCAACTTAAAAGTGACAAAGTTGACTAGTAATGTGACGCGTGATGTGACATGTGGGCCCCACTTGATTCAAAATGCGAGTGGGCCCGCAAACACTACCGGGCTCGTGTTCGCTAATTCTAAATTAACGAATTTTCCGTTGCGACGTAATTAAATCAAATTTAATTAAATAATTATGCCTAGCAAAATTAATATTCACGTCGCTAGCAAATTAATTCTAAATTAACTCGTTCGCCCGAATTAAAATCTAATTTTAATTCCGCGTCGAAATCTAATTTCGTATAATATATCGAATATTTTATTTTATCGATTAATTCCAAATTAATCATTTTCTCTCACTTAGTATGAATTTTATCCCAGATAAAATTCTCCGTAATTAATCCTAGATTAATTTTCTCTCTCTACTTATTAATCCCAGATTAATAATGTGCGAGTCATACATCATCGGTGAATCTTCGGGAAGCGACCCATGAGATCCCCGGATATGTTGGCAGTAAATCCGGTCGTCGGACTATCCGAACACGTATGTACCTAGTACTACGTTGTTACGGATTTACAAGACATGGTTGGCTTCTAGCAAAGCACCGTGTCTACCCAATTCTCCAGAAATATTCTTAAAGGAATATATAATTTGTATCAGACGTAGTATACGTCGTATTGCGTATTGCGATCCAGTATCGGATGTCACGAGTTAGGCCTGGGGCTGGAATTGTGTCTGCCCCGTACGAAGCACATATCGAATCTCTGGTAACTAGTCTCTATAATCGGATAAACATGACCTAGTCATATTATCCCGATAGCTGCAGCATACAGGAGTACCAGTTCCTTATCCTACGTGACCATCATCTCCATATGACTGAAGTGATACTTTCATCTTGACATCACACCCAATACACTACGATTCTCAATATACCAGAAGAGGCGTACACAGTCTCAAGTTAAGACCAAACACACCTACCCTGATTCAGACTTCCATAGACACATAGTCATACTACCAATGGAATTCTGAGGGGTCTATCCAAAGCGAAGCTGTGTCCGTACCATCGGTAAACACAACCTCCTATTACACTTGCATGAGTATCCAATACCCAAATATATGAGAACTATGTCGTTATGCTCCCATAACACGCACAAGTGCAATACTAGTCTATTTCACATTATCGATATCCAATCTCGATAATACTACGACTAGGGATGTTTTAATGATTAAACCTTAGTGGATTAATATTGTCTCATATCTTATTAATCCGGAACTAA
>SKCR01028343.1:0-118075 GCA_019454045.1 Zanthoxylum bungeanum
TTTAATACATGCAACGAAGCTTCTATTCTGCTCTTGTTTTTGCTTTTAAATACAACCTGCAGGCTTCCTTTACCAGTAACATTGAGAACTCATTTAGTGTTCACATCTTCAAATAAAAAGAAGTGTGAATCTTCTATAACTTTTCAGCTAACCTCTGTGAATTCAGTCGACAAGATTTGATGTTCAAATATGAAAATATTAGCTCTGTCTGTCACTTTTCTGTCTAAAGCTTTTGGAAAAATTTTAAAATGCAATGTGCTGTTAAAAAATTACTAAATAAATTGTACTACATATATTTCACACAACTACCACGTCATATATTTATTAATCGGTGATATCACGTCACTAATATTTTCATTGTACCAAATCAGTTTTTAAGTACGAATTAGATCTATGAACTTATATCTCTATGTTGTACTTATTAGATAGTGATATCACGTCACTGTCCCCAAGGGACGTGTTTTGGTGGTGTATGACTCAGGACCTCACTTGAGGTCCTGCGTTCAAATCCAAAGAGTGAATTTTTGTAAGAGTCTGAGACAGCTGGGGTTTTACCTACTCCGTCCAAAATAAATGATTTAGTGATGGGTTTCCAACTATTAAAAAAAATATATCACGTCACTAACTAACATTTTTGTTGTATTAAACCATGAATTAGACCTATGAACTTACATGCGAATTGCAGTAAAACTGCAGGTTCTATCGGACTAGATCATATCAAAATTCAAAGTGATTTTATTTAGGCAAATACAAAAAAATTGTGAGGACATAAACCTCATCCTTGGAGAAACTTGAAAAAAAAAAAAAAAACAAAACCAAGAGAATTTCTTGGCAAGAAAAGAGCAAAATCTTCCCTATAAATCCTAAAAACCTACATATTTATAGAAAATATGTTGTAACTTAATTAATGAAATCACATTATCAAACACAAACTTTTTCAAAGGTGCCAACCTAAATGAGATTTTTATACTTGTTTTGATGCTCCGCACATTATCAAGTTCATTTAAAAAAAAAAAACAAACAAACAAACAAATTTTTCTCCCTGTGAAAACTAAAGTTCAATTTGCTGATTTTGAAAGCTCACAAGCATCTAGCTAAGATACATCATAAAATATATTCTAGATTGGACATACAGCAAGTTCATTATATATATATACTAGTTTTTGTCCGTGCCTACGGCACGGTGTTACAGTATTTGGCCCGTGCCTACGACACGGTGTTACAGAATTAAATGATTTTATTTTTAATTAAATGATTTTATTTTAACTTTCTATTTTTTAATTTGAAAATTTTTTATCTTTTCCATCAATCAATTCACTCTCTTTCCTCCAATTACCAATGAAATGATATGGGCCGTTAATTAAGCCACATAAAGAGAGCCGTTGGATACACTCTCTTCCTCCAACACCATTCTCCTTTATTATATATATATATATATATATATATATATATATATATATATATAATGTAATAATTTTAATAATTTCAGTAGAGAAGTGATACACTCACTGTAGGTACAGTGAGAGATGTGTATTTATTTTAAGTAAAAGTATTTGTATGTCTATCATTTTTTATTTCAGTAACATTTCTAAGGTTCTAAACAGCCTACACATGGTTTCCCTTACGGCTTACAACATGCAATATTGAGGTTTTTAGGGGGTGGCTTCCTAGTAATTAGACAAGATAGAAACAAATGAATATAAAAGAAATTAACATTTATAGAACACAATATATAGCTAGCTAACAATCTTTTGCTTTTCTTTTTTTGTTTTTTTTGTTTTTTTTTTTTTGCTTCTAGGGTGATTGAACAACATATAGAGGAAGCTCCCATTTGTTGCAGCTTAATTTTGATTCCTGTTTAAGTTGATCTTGAAACCTGTAACCAAAATTTCACAGCTTTTTTTAGGCAGATTCCATGAACCCAACCAGCCCCCAAAAAGGGTAAAAAAAGAAAATAAAGGAACAGGAAAGAGAAACCATGATCACTCTCTTAGATTGTAAAAAAAAATATTAATTTGTTATTTTTTAATATATTAGTTAAAATATTAAGTTTTTTTGAACTGATTAAAATAGCATAAAATGATATCAACCTTGATTAATTATATCATAGAATATCAAGTGTGAAACTGTAAAAAGAAAGGTTTCATGGAATTCTAAAAATTCCTTTCTTACATTGATTATATGAGTAAAAAAAATAAATTCAGAACAATTCACAAGTACTATTAATTAAGTACCATTTATTATATAAATAGCTGAATTTGATCATGAAAAGGAATTTTATGATAATAGAGTAACTAATTAAATAATTAATTACTTATAAAACAATCTGCAAACCCAAAATATAAAATATGCAATAGAGACTGTGCTGAGGGGAAAAAAGACTTGGATTTAGTGCTGAGATGAACTTTGTATTGAGTTTTTTTTATAAATTAATATTAATGTGTAAATGAATCTTAATCGTATATTATTATTAAAACGTGTGGCAGAAAATTATGAAAAAAATTAGCGTAACTCAACTTAACTCGGGATCCAAATAAAAAAAAATCATGAGAGCATTTAATTTTAATTTTTAATTACCAGGAAATAGCTTTCACCATGCTGCAAACTCTGCATTAGAAACCCAAATTCATTAGTTGGAACTGGCACACCAGAGGAATGAACCAAAACAACATCTTGGCCAAACAAAGCTTTCAAGTCAATTGGTCCCCTTGGAATTTCTGTTGGCACTCCATTGATAAAAACTGTGATAAATCCTTGGAAAAAAATTAATCAAGCCAAAAAAAAAAAAAAAAAACCCAAGTTAATTAATTACAAAGAAATTAATTTTGAACATCAAAGCTGAGACATGCAATAATTTTAATTACCAGTTTGGTATTGCAAATTTGAAGATTCTGAAGGGCATAACATAGATGTTACAGTAGAATTCTGGTCAAGTTCTTGAAAACCCATTTGGCTAGACATTGAGTATAGGGTTTCATCACCATCATGATCACCCATAATTCCACAAGATGAAGAAGAACCAACAAGGAAATTAGTACATGGAGTGGAAGCAAAAGTAGCTTGAGAAGTTGCCAATAACCCCATAGCTGCTGCCGCTGCAACACAGTAATTAATATCAGAGCAATCACATGAAAAAATTAATTTCCCATAATTAAAATTATTTAAAAAGCGTCTAGTTAAGTAGTACTCCCAAACTGACGGTTAATATTTTCATATTGAATTGCATTAGCTGTGATGCTAGTTTGTTCTTGCTGCTGCTGCTGCTGATGATGATGATGATGATGATGGCGATTCCTTTGTTCACAATCACCAGCAATAAGGCTAGCTTGCAACTGGCGTTGGCGGCGGCGAGATCTTGACCGTCTATTTTGGAACCAGTAAAAAACATTAGCATCACCAACAGAACCAAAATTTTCAAGCAACTTTCTAATCCTCACAGTTTCATCTTTTGGAGGATTCACCATGCCACTATTGAAGATGGATTCAAGTATGAGAATTTGTTCAGGCTTTGGAGTCCACCTTGACCTCACTGGTTCACTAGAGCCCTGCAGCTGGCTAATTGGACTGTTGTTATTACCATCTTGGCTTTGATCTTCCATTACTTTGTTCAAAGGCCACAAAAAAAAAAAGAAAAAAAAAGAAAAGGGAAATCAATTATATTCTTGAAGCTGAAACCTAGGTTTAAAATAAAGGAGAAAAGTTAAGCACATGAATCCATAGTGCATATTGTTGCTATATATAAAGGCTCTCATGGGAAAAATATAATTACTTTTGTGAATCCTTGTGTTTGTTTTCACTTTTCACCATTTAAGATGAAAGTTTTATTGTATTAAACATTTTTGACCGAACCAATTAGTATATGATTTGATAAGATTTTGAGCGTCAATTTAATTGGGAGGTAGGGTTTTATTTTGATGCTTCTCTGATTATTGAAGTCTTCACATAAAAAAAAAAAAAATTCCTTCACAATAATTACTTTGAATTAAATTATATAACCATCATGATTGATCCTTTTGACTATCATTTAAATTAGCTTGGAGATTATTACATTGAGTTTTTAAATATTAAAAGTCTTAATTCATGGAATCTACACTTGCAAATACTTGTATAACTAACTAATTTCATGAATGTCTTGGTGTCTAGGTGTGTATAGAATTGATATTCGTAATTATAAGGTCAAGTTTTTTATCTACTTCTTATTTTTTGTCATTTATTTGAAAAAAAAAAATATGATATGAAACGTCTATATTGTTACTTCTATTAGTGATAAACGTTACTTTTTAAAGGAAAAAATATTTTTTAATTAGTTTCACGAGTATCAACAGAGATTTTTACTAAAAAGTAACGTTTAACAGTAACAGAATTAACATATGAATGTTTCAAGCATTTTTTAAACAGTAGATAATCAGCGCGAAACCGCGTGTCGTTTTATTAGAAACAAATATGATATATACCAAATATAAAAAATAAAAATAATTAATATTGTACTTTTAATTATAGTTGTTGGGATAATATAATTTCTTTAACACTTAAATTAATAAATGCGACTTCTAACTCATTCCATTTTTTAAATTTTTATTGATAGAGAATAAATCTTTTAATGCATGTATAGATATGGTTAACTTAGGAACATTTTTATAGTTAACTTAATATAACTTATGACGCTTGAACTTTTACTAATAAATAAGTTAGAGTTTGGGAAAATGAAAAGTTCGAAATTGAAGATTATGAAAAGGTGAAATATTAATAACTCATTCAATAATTAATAATTTTAGAAAACGAAAAGTTTGGAGGATCCGAAAAAAAATTAACGGTGGAAGAATGTAAAGAGTTATACATTAATAATTCTTTTGAAATATTAATAATTCATTTTAATTATTAATGATTCATATGCATACGTGAACAGCCTTAAAAATAAAGACGTCTATGGAGGACAGCCTAAAAAGAAAACTGTTTCTTAGCATCTATGTAGTATATATAAATATTTAATAATTCATTTTAAATATTAATAATTCATACGCTTACGCGAACAACTTCAAAAATAAAGACGCATACGTGGACAACCTAAAAAGAAAGTTGTTTCTCAATTTTTATATAGTATATAGATTACAAGAATCAACCCATAATTAATGCGTAAATCTTGAGCCTAAATATGATATAAATGGATGATATTTACCATAAATACATAAATATTTAAATTGATATCTTTGACCAATGTTAATCAAATTAGTTAATTAGTTTTTCCTTTTGAATTTGGATCCAATGCTGATCCTTTTTTGTACTCAACTTTTAATAATTTTATACACTATGCGTATGTATAGTAATGGATAGTCAAATTTAGTTACTTGTAAATTTTTATTTAATAACTATCAATCATAATTTATAAAAAAAAAAAAAAAAAAAAAAAAAAAAAACTCAACACAACACTCAACTCGACACGACAATAAATTCAGGTGTTGTTCTTTTACCCAACAAATGTTCCTTATTTATGTTTGTTTTTTTTTTCGGGTCACAAAATCCATACGGATGTCATACTTTCTCAAAGATCACATGAATTAATGATCTTATGAACCATTTTCTCCGTTATCCAAATTAAATATAGTTACTGGAAATTTCCTGAATTAATGAACTAATTACACATCAAAGAGCTAGTTTGAATTCAATGTTAATCTTATTTCAGGGCCGGCCCTCGGCAGGAGTCACAAGGGAGACTGTCCAGGGCCCAAAATTAAGGGGCACTAAATAGATTAAATTGAAATTTGTTTTTACAATTTATAAATTGAAATTATTAAAATTTTACTTGCGGACCATTATGACTCAAGATAGGCTAAATGGATTAGCAATCTTATTTATTGAAAATGATGAGATTGAAGACTTTGAGTATGATGATATAATTGATGATTTTGCTTCAAAAAATGATAGGAATAGTTGTATATGATTATATTATTTATTGTCGGGGTTTAGGTATTATGTCCCCTTTTTATATATTTTCTCAAGTAATATAATTTGGGCGTGATGGCCTAGCCCCCAGCTTCGCCTGGGTTCCAGCCATCGTTAAATATTATTTTTTTTAAAACATATGTTTTCGTAATGAAAAATGGCACATTTTGAGCTTTCACATCGGGCACCCAAAAATTCAGGACCGTCCATGTCTTTTTTATGTTCAGTCTTTTTATAAACTTTTGCCACACTATATGTATAGCAATAGACGGTTAACATTTAATTATTTATAAATTTTTATTTAATAATTATCAATGACAATTTATAAAAAAATCCGCACAAAGTTCAGCTCAACACCGAATTCAGACCCTATAAGACAGGGGCGGCCCTGAGATTTTGGGGGCCCTACACGAATTTATAAATTATGTGGCCCTTCATTGATAAAAGTGAGATTTTTTTTTTAATTTTTTAATACAATTGATATTAAATTTCTTAAATATGTGGCTCCTAATTTTGACCCAATTTAAAAACCTCAATCGGCCGTCTATATCGACCATCCCAGGACTATCCCTGTTATAAGAACTTTGGGAAAACACACAAAGAAATAGTCAAAATGGTAAAAAGAGGACGAATGAGAAATGGTGTGAAAGTTTGGACGAAGAAGCAAAGCAAGCTAGGGTTTCGGCTTGGCAAGTGCATGTGAAAGGATATGCATGGAAAGCTGGGTCGATGTAAAGGAAGAGGCAATATTTTATTTAATTATCATAATAAAATAATAACAAAATAGAGAGGAAAAATACAAAGAAATGGTCAAGAAACCGTGCAATAATTTAATAGCAATGACGTTTAAGCAAACATGGCTTACAGTGGCACTGTTCATGCCGATCTGTAATTTTTTTTTTAATATAAACGAGAGGAGGAAAGGCCTCATAAAGGGTTGGCTTAAACTTCGAACACTTGTAAATAAATAAGACAAGAGTCGATCGAAACTCTGTGTTCTCTCATACGCGGTTTTATGTATCTGTTTCCATTGCATTTTGGCTTAAAATTAGGTGGTATTAGGAAAAATCGACGCAGGAGATCGGTTGAAGTCTTCAAATTTGATTTAAAATTAGGTCGTTGAATTTAAAGAAATTTTAATTTTTAGTTTATAATATGACTTATATATTTTTATAGAGAAATCATTTTAAGAACTCGTTTCTCAAAGATGACATAAATAGTGTTAAAATAAAATCATTTTGGTGTTATTTTATTTTTTTTGAGAGTGTGTGAAAACAAAGTTTTTTTAATGTTGTTTTTTGTCACCCTTTTATCAATTTTATGTTTCTTTATCATTTTCCTTTTCCTCTAGTTTGCATCCTGGTACGGGTTTGTTTCATAAAGCTCATGCTCGTGGGTTTCTTCTTTAATTATTTCTTTATTCCTTTAATATTTATTGGCTTTGCAGTTTGGTGCCTCCAGAGGTGTTAATATGGATCACGATATAATTAAATGATACAGATATGATACGATACGAATTTATCATATTCAGATTGATATAAATTCACATGATTAATGATTGTGTCATGTCTTGTCAACTTGTTTATTAATCGTGTCGTATTTTTGTTACACCCCCCAAGGGGTGTGGCTTAGTGGTGAAGGGTCCAGAATCTCACCTTGAGGTTCTGGGTTCGAATCCAGGGGGTGCAACTTCTTGTAAGAGCCTGGGGCAGCCGGGGGTTTTACCTGCGCCGCGGCCCAGAATGGGTGGTTGGTGGCGGGGTTTCCAACGATTTCAAAAAAAAAAATATTTTTGTTACACCACGTCAACAAGTTTACTTCTTTATGCACAAATAATATTCATATAATCATGCCAACACAGCACAATTATCCATTTACAATCATTTTAACCAAGTATAGTAATCATATAATCATGTTAACAGGGTAGTAATCTTATCTTAATTATGTTAAACACGAAAATAATTTTTATTAATTATGTCAATCTGTTGTGCCGAACTGTTTATTAAACGGGTTCATATTTATTTAAGTTATTATCTAATTAGCTACTGTATTTTTTAAATATATATATATATCTAAAACATTTATGTCGTTTTTGCAATAGTTGGATTTAGCTTTTATTTGATAAAAATTAAAATTCTAACATGTTCAGTTGAATAATAGATAATATATAGGTAAATTTTAATGAAAACATATATAAAATATCAACATTTTAAGTATTTAAAAAAAAATACATGTACTATCTAAGTAATTGACTCAAACTTTAGAGACTAAAAGAGTATATATTTTTTCTTAAACTAAAAACACTGCTATGTTATTTAACCAAATATAAATGGTTTTATTATTTTCTTAGTTAAATTATAAATTATTAATTGTGGAAAATGAATATAAATAGTCGGTTATGATTAAACTCATTAATTTTTCATATATAATATTTTATTTCCATATCAAATAATTAATTAAGAGTTAAATGTAAACATTTTAGTTATTTAAATATTGGCATGGAAATTTCAATATATATATATATATATATATATATATTATATATATATATATTTATATTTATATAAATTGGCATGCATGGTATTAAAAGAATGCAGGACAATTTATATATGATGTCTTCTTTCTACATTAAATAAACTTCTTAGTGTAATTAACTTTAAATGCAGGTGTGAAATGTAGAACTCTTTAATATTTAGATCCAGGTGATATGTATTCAACCAATAATAAATTCCCTTTTTTTTTTCAAAGTAAAGAAAAGAATTTCCGTTAATTGGAGTCGGTTATATAGATCTTTAATGACTAGAATCTAGTTTTATTAAAGAAGAAATGTAGAGTTAATAAAATATATAATATGAGTGACTCTACCTAAAATCTAGTGCTTTTTGTATGATATATTCTTAATATTTGGTTTGATACTGAGTTAAGTTTTGTATTAATTTTTTTTTATAAATTATGATTGATAGTTATGATATAATAATTTATATGTAACTGAATCTTAACCGTGTTTTACTATTAAACACGCATAATAAAATATTATGAAAATTTTAAAACAATTCAACTCAATATTAAATCCAAATTCATATTTTTAGGTACTAATAAATAATATTAGAGCTAGATCCAAATCTAGACACCTTAGTGTAATTAACTTTGTTGTAAATTAAAAGTTTCTAAGTAAAATGAGTCCTAAACCACGGTGCCTATTTTACAATGGTTCAACCACTAAATCAATCAATCTATTCTTATGATAAAAAAAATATGATAAAAAAATGGCCATCCATCCTTCTTGGGTGTAATACTTTGAAATTATCATTATATGAATAACGTGTTATCACCAATCAATAATTATATAACATATAAATATTATGTTAAAAATCTATCATAGTTATTTTTTTCTTATTTAACTATTTAGCACATATAGTAAAGTATCATCAGATTGTTACATGAATAACGTGGTACCATTGTTACATAGTAAAATTTAGAGTTTTTTTCCATTTATATTTCTTCTAGAAAATTAATTCTAGTTTAGGATATGAATACCCAAAGGCTTTAAGAACTTATATTATCATAATTTAGTTTTTAAAAATAAATTCTATTAATGGATTTGTAATATAAAAATGATAAAAAAATTTCGAATCCTAATCAAATTCAGAAACACATACTATTCAATTATGAGGTTAAAGTAAAATTTTCATTTTGAATATATAATCGAGACGTGATCAAGATTGATAATCCTGATTAATTGCTAATATATCCGACATGAAGGTACAATAATTTTTTTTTTAAAAAAAAAAATATTTTTCAACCCAAAAAATATAAAAAGAATACAAAAGGAACCGCATAAGTTGGGTAAAAACACACACAAATGCAGAGATGGTAAAAAAGGTCGAGCAAATCAAAGAGAAAAAAACTCAATGCATGTGCCCTAAAAGCTGAACCAGATGTTGGTCGGTGTCCCCTGCAAGAAGTCTACCAAATTCCTGAACATAAAAAAATATATTTTAATAAAATAAAATAATTAATTTTTAAAACCCTAAAGTAAACTTTGTTTCTAGGGTTTTGGACTTTTGCCACAAATGGAAAAATGCCTACTAAAGTAAATAGTAAAAAGAAAAGGAATCTTCACTGTGCTCACAGTTACAGTCACAGTGACAGTCACCAGGCTTTTCTTTTTTAATTTTAAACCCTAGCTTTGATCAGTACTTCTGCTAGCCTGCTACTGTCACTTCAGTTTCCTAGCTAGATACAGTGACTGATTGTGACTGATTGATTTGATTTTGATTGATTTTTTTATTTTGATTTACTGCATCTTATGTTTCCAGGAAATTATGTCTTGGAACACCTTACGTTTGGGAAAGTATATATATATTAGACCAGGCCGGCGGTTTGGTTCGGTTCCGAATCGGAACCGAAATCGGTTTTTTTTGTTTTATTGAAAATAAAAAATTGAGATTGATAAATCAATATAATTTAAAATTATGAATTTAAATTTATTACATTACATAATTACTTTAAATTACAAATAAAATTATTATCTAAAAAAATTATAATATAAATTCAAACCGGTTCCAACTGGAACCTTACGGTTCCGGTTGGAACCGTTGGAACCGCTGGCTTCGGCTAGAGCAGGAACCCTAACCGAAACGGTTAGGTTCTGGTTCGGTTCCGGAACCGGAACCTTAGTCGGGTCTATATATATAATCATATCAAATTTCTCATAATAATATATTAATAATCCATCGTTTTTTGTTTTATATTTTATATTAATGTGTCATTTTTTTCATTAACAGTATTAATGAATAATTAAGCCAAAAAGGTATTTTTATCCCATCATTATATTAAAATACCTCTATAATATAAAATCAAAAATTTAGGAGGTACGATGACATTATCAAAATTCTTTGTTAGTGCATAAATAATAATAATTATTATTATTATTATTATTATTATTTAATTTAATAATAAATATATAATTATATATAACAAATTCATATTACTATTAAATTGAAAACTCATAAAGTTTGACATCATAAACCTCTCTTTTTTGTGGTTGTGTGAGAACTGTTCTGTTGGTACTATTTTTGATGGATGTGCATGGGGTGGCGGGGCTGTTTCTGATGGAGTGATGGAACGATGACATGGATGCGTGTGGTGGGGGAGCTTGGCGTACGTGTGGTGGGAAATATAAGTGTCTGTTGTGTGGTGATTGATGAGAAAGTTGGAAAACGTACATATGCATCTATTAGGATCACTTCAATCATTATAATGGAAACTAATTTCCTTAATGAAGATTTTCTAGAGAATTTATGTTTTATGATTTTACAAATCATGGTGTATATATTTTTTAATATTGTAAAATATTTATTCAATTATAGATAATTATTATTATTGCTATTATCATTGTTGTTGTTGTTGTTTTATTTTATTTATTTTATTTTTATTATCTTTATTTTTAGATATTATTTTTGTACCATTAAAGAATTCTGATAATGTCTTTTCACCTCCTAACGTTTCTATTTGTATCAATGAATCACTATAATATAGTTATTTGATAAAAATACCATTTTGAAGTCATCATACTCTTAACATTGTTGACCACATGTATTTTCCCCAAACTTGAGTGGTGCAGAGATTATTTCCCTTAAATAATTTTACCGTTTGCCCTTGCATCAAGTTGATGAAATTGTGAAGTGAAAAAAATTAGTGAAATTATCATATATTCATCCAAAAATTATCTGATGTTAAAAAAAATACCTAATTTTGAGAAAATATCATGTATGCACCCGAAAGGTATTAAAAATGGTCAATTACCACCCAAAACTTTTAAGGAGTTCTATTATATATCCACCCAAAATTTAGCAGATGTACGAAAAAACACACATTTTTTAGATGATAAATGTTTTATTTCAGACCTTTGGGTGTACAAATATAATTTTCTCAAAGCTAGTATTTTTCGAACATTAGATAATTTTCGGGTGGGTAAATGATAATTTCTCAAAAATTTATCAAAATTGGATGCAAAGATCGAATTTACGAATATTCAGAAATGGGAGACAAATTGAGATATTTTTTATTTGCTACAACTTGTATTTCAATAAATAATTTTATTGTTTTTCTTTTCATTTAGTTGAAATTCATGACCTTTCTCTAGTTTTCTTTCTATCTGGGTAATGCCATGGCAAAATTCGAACGAAAAATTATTTAGATCAAAATGGAGACATATTTAGATTGGATTTTTGTAACACCCCGATGTAGGTGTTAGAATCGCATAATGATTTAAATAAATAAATAAATAAATAAAATTTTGGGTACGTAACCCAATTGTCCAGTAGGAAAAAATAAAATAAAATTTCGGCGTAAGAATCGTAAAAAACAAAGCTAAAATGAACTAGTTATGAATTTTTGAAAATTAAGTCGGTTTGGGAATAATACAAGGTACATTAACAGATATCATAAATATTAAGCATATAACTGCATAATTAGCTTAAATACCAGGGGTTAACAACAAACAATCATATAATTACCAGTATAAAAACATGGTAGAGTCCGCATAGAAGTATGAAACCCTAAAACAAAGAAATGCAGTGTCAAGTCGGAGAAAAAGAAGAAGAAACCCCCCCCCCCCCCACACACACAAAGTTACTATTCATGGGACAACCAGCGAGTATTTCCGGCCACCAATCACGACGCCAAACACATTGACGGAAAGCTTACGATGAGGGGGCTCAACCGAACTAGTGGGATCGCTAACGGTGGTCGTTCGAGTCGTCGACGAAGTACGGCTTGGCGTAACTTTTCGACCTTGATCATGCGTTCCACGGCGACGTCAACAACGACAACAAGCATTACTGAACTCAGCTCGTTGAGCGCTCCATTTTGGCGATGGTGGTTTCGATCACCGTCCATCGAAGGGGGACGACCCGGTGATACAATCTGTAGGTCGCTGCTACCCGCGGGTTGCGCAGGTGAAAGGGAACGAGTCTGTTTACCTGTTCCCAAAAAAGAAAAGAAATAAATAATATCAATAAATATATTAAATAAATAATAAATAAATAAATAAAATATTAATAGATGAATAAATAATAATAATAATAATAATAATAATAGTAAATGAATAAAAATGAATACATACACACACATATATATCAACCACATGATACATTACACATTTCAGTGGAGTAACGAATTAGGACATAGTTTGAAATTTTTAGAGGTAAGTAATTTTCCAACCGTACCATAAGATTAATGTATGTGAATTGAGTGGTATGTTTGGTGTGGTTATTGAACGGTACTGGTGTTGATTGGGTTTATTATGATTTTGTATTTTTTTTCTATGAATAATATTATCATTGTTTTCTGTTACTGAATTTACTAGTCAATTTCATTGCATCACGTTCATCATGCATAACACATGAACTATTTAAGTAGTGATATGTGTTACATCAAGGTTATAATTTTTTTGGAAACGGTTGGAAATGAATTTTAAAGCGGGCTTGGAATAACTGCTACAGGGGAGGGTAATGATTGATAAATATTTATAGTAAAAGATTATCTATGGTGATGGTAAAATGTTTTCTGAGGAAGGACATAAAAAATCCCAACCGATTGCCCTATGACGTGTACCGAGACCGATAGCCCGTTTACTAGAAAATATTTATTAATTGGTAAATGTTTATGCTAAAATTAGAGTTTTCAATGTGTTGCATTTTTAAAGGGTCAACTTTGCATTTATACATGAAAATTTATTACTGGGCTTAGGCTCACTATGTCTTGTGGTGCATGTGATCACTTTTCGAACGATTATGCCGATCTAGCGGTTGATGGTTGTGCGACGGATCCATGACAGTTACTTGTGTGACAAAGAACCGTGTATTTCTTAATTTGTAGTGTAGGGCCATTAGGATAATAAGTTTTTGGGATGGATAGGTCTCGGAATATCTAGTTTATTACTTTAGCTTATGCAGTACAGTTAAATTACAATTTGTGTTTGAACAAAGTTATTTGTCTTTTATGAATTACTATTATTTTAATATAAGATATTTGCTCAAGCGTTTGGTGAATTTAAGGTTAGTGTAGAAGTGTTGGTAGCCTTCCGGCTCTGTACTCCTTTGGGTAAGGTTGTTATAGGTCAGGGCGCTACAATTTTCTTAATTCGGAAATATAGAAAAAATTCAGAATTTTTTTTATGCTGAGTAAGAAAGGAAAAAAATTTAGGCATATAATGTAGACCTCTAAATATCTCATTGAGAAAAAGAGCAAATGATATTATTATATATCAAGCAGGGGCGGTAAAGCTCGAAGTTGATATGGACTAAAATCAAAAGAGATATATACACATTTTACAGAGGTTAATAAAACAATGATTTCAAACAGAGTATAATAGTGTCAAATGATTCAAGTGGCACAATGATCCACCAACTAGTGATAAAAAGCTTGTGTTTAGAATCATTGTTATTTCTATCATAATTATACAAGAACAACTACTTATATAAAACACTTCTAATTAGGAATGATAACATATCATATATTGTAATATTGTATAGAGAATTCAATATCTATACTCGATCCATTCAATTAAAGGGTATGAAAAATATGCTTGTACCTGGCATGAGTTCCCTTTTATATATGTATTTTTTTTTACTTTTAATAGTACGGAAATACCAATACTCTTTTGCAACCAATATCATCAAACTAATAAATATAGAAAATTATATATTTATCCGATCCTAATACACCTAACTCGCAATCCCCTATCCCAATAGAATTTTTGCCATCTGTACTTTCAATAATGATCACCCACAGAAACTTATACAATCATTAATTTTGCAGCTTCGGTTGATATAATGACTTGATAAAAATGTAAAGATTAAGAGGTCCATCAGGTAGGGGATTAAATCATTAATCGTATGCAATCGAAATGCATGAACTTTCACTTTGCGGCTTGCGCAGAAAGGAAACTTGAGTTAATAATAATAATAATAATTAGTGATTATTATTATTATTATTATTATTATTATTATTATTATTATTATTATTATTTTCATTCAAAAGTAAAATTAATGACTGCGCCAAAGAAGGAATCTTGGGTTTCTATAGCTTGTGTGTACTTACATGATACATGTCCCCGTAAATTCAGTTATCTTTATAATGCTTTTTAATTTGCCAAAACCCTCAGCCTATGCATCTGGTGTTCTTTTGATTTAATTAGAATTATAATTACATTGGACTATTTGTGCCGTTTAATGATTACTTGTTTGGTTACCTTTTGATTGTCTGTGTAATCACGCCAGTTTGATCTTTTATCCCACATGGGAATTTCATATATCATTAAAGTTAGGTTAACTTGTTTTAGAGATGACAATCGATCGAGATCAAGATTTGTCAATTTTAGTATATTCTTATTTACGGATTTGAGATAAAAATTCATTCAAAATTTTATATCGGTTTTTGAATTGGAATGAAGAATCATTTTGAACCATAGACCGGACGATTCAGAATCCTAAATATTGATCGTAATTCGAGATTTTTAAAGAAATATTCGGGACCAAAAAATATTTCAAATTCCGATCTAATTTTTTATTTAGGATAAAAAATCGTTTCAATCCCACATCGTTGGTACAAGATCTTGAATATCACTTCGATATGGAATCCTGATCATATAGATCGAAATTCAGGATTTTCTAATATCTCTATCTTCAACCCACCACACCATCATATTAAAATATCAACCCGATACATTGAACTTTGCGATAAAATGTTTGAGGAAAATTTTCGTCAATACAGTTTTTCAATGGTAAATAGGGGTGGGTTGTTATTTTTAATAAGATGTGGTGGAATAATGATAGTTAAAACATTGAACAATGATATTTATAATAAAGAGTGACAAAATAACTTGTAAAACTATAAAGTTTTAAGTTTTTTTTTTTGAATTTTTTTGAATTTTTTTCACATCCAAAATCATGTAGTTTTAAAAGTTCACTATAAGAAAATAATTTTTTATCGACCGAATTATCGATCGGTAAATAATATATTTCAATCGGAATGATAAATTATCGACCATAATATTATGTCGGTAAATATCTCGTCGGTACCAAAATAATGACCGAAAATATTTTTATCGATGATTTACCGACCGATTACCGACTAAATAAATTTATTGTCGAAAAGTATTACCGAAGAAAATGGGAAGTAATCGGTCGTTAAATAAATGAATTTCGATCGATAATAACTCAAAATATTACCGACCGATATATAATACAGTTGATGAGTGATATTTATATCACTATTTCCCACTCATTTATCCTAATATTTTGTATAGTTTCTTGAGTCTTGTAAATATTTTGATGTGTTTTGTGTTAATTTGTAGATAAATAAAGTTTCAGGACATTCTGGAGATAATTTGGAGCAAAACTGTGAAAATTGGCAAAAAGGGCATTTTGGTCATTTCTCGCGTCGCGACGCCCAAGCCTTTGGCGTCGCGACGCCTAACGTGTACCAGATCTGCTAACGTGCGCCGGGTCAACGGTCAGAATTTGAGAAGTTTGACTTTGCTAAAATGCGCCGTTCCACGTGTCACCATCACAGCCGATATGCTAACGTGCGCCGTGCCACGTGTCATCATCCTACGGTGCCGACACTCACAATTGCCACGTGCGCCATGTGTCATCCATGTCATCGCCACGTCATCGGTCAACGAGTCAACTATGCCACGCGTCGTGCCACGTCATCGTCCACATCAGATGGTCAACCGAGTCAACGTGCCACGTCAGCATCCGCCAATCATAGCGTGACACGTGTCGCAATCCTACGGTGCCGACAATTGATCTCAGCCGCCTTGCCACGTCATCGCCACGTCAGCATAATAATTGAGCTCTTAGTCGCCTCGCCACGTGTTGCCTTATCCTCTTAGCCGCCTCGCAACGTGTCAAGCCCTCAACGTGCCACGCATCACTGTTCCAGCGTAGCGACGCCAAAGGCCTTGGGGTCGCGACGCTGGAAGCCTACCGATGCCTATAAATTCAGCTTCGAATTTCAGAATTGAATGTACCACTCTCTCTCTTGTATTCTATCTAAAGAGAGAGTTTCTCTCTCTAGATTCTTTAGTTTTTAGTTTTTTTTTAGTTTTTTAAATAATTTTAATTACGTTTTGTAATAATAGTAATTTAATTTTTACTTTTTACTTTTTACAGTTTTTACTATTCACCATGAATAGGTAACTTCCCCCAGCTAGAGTGAAAGGTAATTCTTTTACTGTTACTATTTAGATTAATCTCCCTTTAAAATAATATATTCACTATTTAAAATACTGACTTAAAAAGGATACCGCTATATTGGCCGGTTGGTAATTTAATTTTAATCTGGTTTAAACCTGACTAATCAAGGATACCGCCAGATTGGTCGGTTGGTAATTTAATTTTGGTTCCGCCTTTATGGCTGGTTGGACTTAATTTGACTTAATCAGAATACCGCCAGATTGGTCGGTTGGTAATATTATCACAAGTTTATATATTATTTTATGGGAGATATCTAAATTAGTAGTAGTAAAAGTAATTCCTTTTACCTTAGCATTTTATTGTAATTTACTTCTCAGCTTTTACTTTATGTCTTTTACTTTTATGTTTTTACTAGCTCTAGTTATGTGTTAGTTATCTGGGGTTGTGATGACTTTTAATATCACCGGTTTATAAGAGGTTATTTTATAGTTTGGGTAATTTAAATGTTTACTTATTAAGTTTTAATCTTAATGCTTCTTGTTGTATGATCACCAATAAGATTGATGTGGTAAATCTAAAATGAACTAGACATAGGGATTTTAGGTTTCAGCCTTAGACTTAATAGCCCACGATCTTCCTTGAGAATAGATAACCCTTTAATAGATTTCCTTACAGGATAGGAATATACCTGTCGGGCGGGGGTAGCCATAATTGGAACTTAAACTTAATGAATCCAGATAATTTGGTTGACATAGACATATGGTTCAATTAGGTTAAACTGGGTATTTGTGTCTGACCATCGACCGAGGCTTACACATAATTTAGTGTTCCAGGTTAGTAAACTAATTTATTACACAAACATAAAATAACCACTTCATCTTTAAAATGATATTAGAATTATTCACAACCCTAGATCTTAGTGTCTTTTGTTATTTTCCTTAGTATTTTCTTTTATCTTTTAATTTATTTACTTATTGTGCAAAACCACATTCAACCAATCAAACAATCATTCTCTTCTCCATTTAATTAGATATTTGTAAATGAATAGATTCAATAATTATTAACAATAGTAGGAATTAAGTCCTCGTGGGATCGATATTTTTATACTACTTGAACGATATGTGCGCTTGCGTTATACGTGTGTGTTTACGCCGGTCAACAGTCAGTAAAAATCTTTTACCGACCGAATTTACCGACCATATAGGTCGTCGGTAAGGTATACACATTGTAATATAATTACCGACCAAATTTTCAGTTATATTATATTTTTAAAAAAATGATTTTTCTATTAAATTATATTTTATTTTTAATTAAAAATTAATACTATAAATAAAGACGTAAAAACAATTTAATAAAAAATATTATAAAATTGATTTTCGAATATATTTTTCTTAATGTTCATCACATCGAGATTATGTCTGATCAAATTAGAACTCATGTACGGTAAATCCTAGAAGATTATTATTTTATTCCATCTAAAATGCTTACATGTTGGACCGTTATTAATCTTATTAGCATCAAGTTCAATAACTTTTCTCAACCCTAGCTCATCAATCTGCTGCAAGATTTCTACACTTGTCCTAAGTGGTGTTGAGTATTTTGTAGTATTCATACGAAAATGAGTTCTGTTGTGTCTGAATTAATGATTAGGCCGAATAAACTTATGGTGATTATCAAATCATGAAGTCTTTCGACTACTTGAGAGCGAGAATGCATGTGTGTTCTCCATAAAGTAAAGACAAACCAATTTTCCAGATGTAGTCCAGCCTGACAGTATCGAGTAAGCGGGAAAATCACTAATTGTCTACATCAGTGCATCTCTCAAGTTGAAGTTTTGCTTTCTCGATATATCAAATGTCTGTACACCCACATCCCACGATAATTGTAGTTCGACTATCAAAGGCTGGAGGTAAACATCTATATTTTGTTTCAGATTTTGAGGCCCAGGAATAATTATTGAAAAGAACATGTATTGCTCTTTCATGCACATCCAATGTGACAAATTGTACGGATTGACTATGATTGAACATGAAGAATATTGTTGTCCCAATTGGCCGAAATGTTGAAAACCATCAGTACACAACCTCAATCTGACATTACTGCTTTCATATGCAAATGAAGGATGAGTGCGGCTAAAATACTTTCATGCCCTATAGTCAGATGGATGACACATAACATCTTCTTATTTTTCATGCTCATCATGCCATCTCATGTACTCGGCTATTGCCGCTGAAGCGTATACATTTCAACCTTTGGGTCAAAGGAAAATAATACATCTTCTTATACAACATCTTGTATTTAACTGAACCTCTTTTGTTCTTAAATCCGGGTTGAGAACATAATTTACACATTGTCAATTCAACATCATCACCCTAGTATATCATGCAACCATTATTACAACAATCAATTTTTTCAACAGGTAGTCCAAAGCCCTGAACTAACTTTTTCGTACTGTAAACGTTATCCACCATCGTATTGTCTTCTGGTAACACTTCTCTAATGAATTATACCCAATCATAAAAGGCATTCTTTGACTGATGTTGCTCAGATTTCATATTCAAATATCGAGCTACTGTTGACAACTGTGAATATTTTTCACACTCCGTTCATAACTCTGTATCTAAAGAATTCAGGATCTTATAAAAATTCTTTGCGGAAGGATTATGGGATTCCTCCAGATTATCTATCTGAGAACTATACCCAACTGCATAAAAAAAATGTGGTCATCATTAACAAAGTTATGGCCAACAACATCATAAATAATTTGTTGATATGGATTTATGGCTTATATTTCCATCACCATTGATCTGTTGTATGTGAACTGCTCGGTCGCACTATATGTAAGAGTTTCCCAATGCCAATCCCATACATAATAATCTGAAACAAATCATTGTGTTACCAGATGAAACTTAGCTTCCTCAATTTCTCTAAACTTTCGAAGATGACACATTTTGCAAGGACATCTTATCATACTGTCTTGCATATATGCCGACTGACCACTAGCATATTCAATAAATTCTAGTATCCCGTTCACAAAATCCATGTTAAGTGTGCCATCATTATTAAGCCTTACATATATACACCTGTAGGCACTGCATTTTTACACATGAGTCCCTATGATGAGTCTCATTTTGGAGACACTATCTTTTAAGTCACGGAGGTCACGGGAAACGGACATCGGAAGGGGAAATTCAGAATAAACAAGGTTCACTGTTTTCGTTCGTGCTACGTTCGTGTTTATGTTCGAACGTCAAACGGATTGCGGGCGTTCGTGCCGCGTTCGAAGAAGCGTTCGAACGGTGTCGGTAATTCTGGTTTTGCTGCTAGCCTCACATCCAGCCCAATTAGCCCCCCAAAGCCCATAAAACACATCCCAATTTAAATAAATAAATATTAATTAATGGCAAACTGAGGAGAATGACCTCCATGATTGCAGACTTCCGGCAGTTGAGGGAAACTGTCATGGATATTGAGGAAGAAGAGGCCGAGAATAGAAAATTCTATGGTCTAAACAGGAAGCCCATTGGGGGACATTCAGGGACTATGCCTGCTACTGCTGAAGTCACTGCCATTAAGAACAGACGATTTTCTAACCTTGGTAAGCCTCTTTCAAAGGTATTCGAAAAGCTGAAGGCACATGGACTCTTAAAACCTTTGGAACCTAGGCCCATTCCAAATCATGTGCCACCTCACATGAACTTAAACTTATACTGTCACTTCCACCAAGAAAAGGCCATGACACCGACAACTGCGCCCGCCTCAGGCATGAAATCCAAAACCTCATTGATGCCCATACAATACCCGACCCAGAAAAAGAACAACCCAACGCACACAGAAATCCCCTGCCCAACTACATGATCAACTCTGGCCTACCTGAAACCCTTGTCCTCCAAACTCTCAACCACTCAGCTTCATAGGAATAAGGGATAACAATGGTGAAGAACCATGGGCTGAAGAAGAAGGCACTGTTGTTTCTCCTAGTTTCTTCTTGCACTTTTAATAAAAACATTGATTTTGTTCGAACGTTTCCTCAACATTAATAAAGGCGATCATTTCATTTATCTGCCTAAGACTATTACTTTCAAACTTGCAACATGAGTGTGTTCAATCTTGGTAATATGATACTCAGAACACGGGGAATCCTCGAATAAACAAGCAGGGGGGCAGTGAGAGCATCAGACTTGGAAGGGAATTAGTTCACCAAGCCGATCAGCGTAGACAGATTAAAGCGGTGGCTTGCCTGAGGAAAGGAAGACTGAGCAGTCACCAAGAGAATTGGCAGAAGACCTAACCCGACGGGATAGGAACATTCATGCATGCATACACGTAACACATTTTGCATCCTTTTGTGTTTGTTTTATGTTCACAGGTTTTAAAGAATAAGAAAAGCGGCAAAGAACAAGCTAATCAGAAACGGTAAAAAGCACAGTATCAGATTCAGATAATGATTCCAGGGCGAGGCCCATATCAGTATCAGTCTGGAGGCGAGGCCCCTATCAGTATCAGTCTGGGGGCGAGGCCCATATCAGTATCAGCCCAGGGGAAGAAAGCCTCATATCAGTATAAGTTTGAGAACAAAGCTCAAGGGGAAGAAAGCCTCATGTCAGTACAGTTCGGGAACGAAGCCCAGGGGAATAAAGCCTCATATCAATACAGTTCGGGAACAAAGCCCAAGGGAATAAAAGCCTTATATCAGTATAGTTTGAGAACAAAGCTCAAGGGGAAGAAAGCCTCATGTCGGTACAGTTCGGGAACGAAGCCCAGGGGAATAAAGCCTCATATCAACACAGTTCGGGAACAAAGCCCAGGGGAAGAAAGCCTCATATCAGTATAAGTTTGAGAACAAAGCTCAAGGGGAAGAAAGCCTCATGTCAGTACAGTTCGGGAACAAAGCCCAGGGGAATAAAGCCTCATATCAGTACAGTTCGGGAACAAAGCCCAGGGGAATAAAGCCTCATATCAACACAGTTCGGGAACAAAGCCCAAGGGAATAAAGCCTCATATCAATACAGTTCGGGAACAAAGCCCAGGGAATAAAAGCCTTATATCAGTATAGTTTGAGAACAAAGCTCAAGGGGAAAGCCTCATGTCGGTACAGTTCGGGAACGAAGCCCAGGGGATAAAGCCTCATATCAACACAGTTCGTGAACAAAGCCCAGGGGAGAAAGCCTCATATCAGTATAAGTTTGAGAACAAAGCTCAAGGGGAAGAAAGCCTCATGTCAGTACAGTTCGGGAACAAAGCCCAGGGGAATAAAGCCTCATATCAGTACAGTTCGGGAACAAAGCCCAGGGGATAAAGCCTCATATCAACACAGTTCGGGAACAAAGCCCAAGGGAATAAAAGCCTTATATCAGTATAGTTTGAGAACAAAGCTCAAGGGGAAGAAAGCCTCATGTCGGTATAGTTCGGGAATAAAGCTCGGGAGGAATAGAGCCTCATCTCAACAGTTCGAGAATAAAGCTCGGGAGGAATAAAGCCTCATCGCAACAGTTCGGGAACAAAGTACAGGGGAATATAGCCTCATCTCAATACAGTTCGGGAATAAAGCCCACAGTCCAAACAATCATGGAATAAAGCCCTATCTCTACACAGTCAGCAGTTCGGGAATAAAGCTCGGAGGAATAAAGCCTCATCTTAACAGTTCGGGAATAAAGCTCGGGAGGAATAAAGCCTCATCTCAATACAGTTCAGGAAGGAACAGGCCGAGAATGGCACTCCAAGAATGGAAGCACGGTTCGGGAATGAACCAAGGGTCGCAGCACCTCACCACCAAATCAAAGCAACTCAACACATGGTAAGTCAAGTGGCAGCTGGCGAGCCAGGTAAGTAGAAATGCATTGCATAACTTTGATAGGATTGTCACTGTTGCACATTACACAAGTCCCATCAAAGTGGGGGCGACTGTAGGCACTGCATTTTTACACATGAGTCCCTATGATGAGTCTCATTTTGGAGACACTATCTTTTAAGTCACGGAGGTCACGGGAAACGGACATCGGAAGGGGAAATTCAGAATAAACAAGGTTCACTGTTTTCGTTCGTGCTACGTTCGTGTTTATGTTCGAACGTCAAACGGATTGCGAGCGTTCGTGCCGCGTTCGAAGAAGCGTTCGAACGGTGTCGGTAATTCTGGTTTTGCTGCTAGCCTCACATCCAGCCCAATTAGCCCCCCAAAGCCCATAAAACACATCCCAATTTAAATAAATAAATATTAATTAAAACATTAACTAAATAATATAATAATTAAATTAATTAAATGATTAAATAAAACATATACCAAACATAAAATAAACAATTACCAACTTAAACTAAAATCATGCCTAAATTAAACAAATCACACACACTAAATCAAAATATAATCATGCCTAATTAAAATCAATCAACCAATTATATTCCCAATCTAATAAGATTATTCCCAACTTAAAATATTGTATTCCTAATCCAAGCCAATCAAATATCCAACCTTCCCTATCTAGCCAAGATTTGTCCCCCCTCAATCTTTGACTTCCCTTAACCAAACCAAATCAAATCTCTTGACTTCCCTTAACCAAACCAAATCAAATTCCTTTCCTTGTCAAACCTAACCCTTTGCCTATAAAAAGAACCCTTCACCAACCTTCTCAACCCTAGCTAGCTAGTCTCTAACTCATACACAACACACATAAAAACTACAGGAAGAAGACACCCAAAAACAGTAAGCAAAAGATAAAGAGGAAATAGGAGCAGAACGGAGTTGGAGCCGCAAGCAAATCAGTAAAGACAACGAACGAGAACAGTGAACCAGTGAACCGGGAGAGTTGCGGAGCATCCACCCTTCCGAAAATCGTGTACCATACATCCGAGAGGTGATTTAAAAGGTTAGACCTGAGGGTACCTTTTCATTAGTTTATATTCATTGTTTATTGAATTCTATTCGCATGAGAGTCGTCTATGAATGCATGTTGTGGTCTTTGAGTAGATAAATATGCATGAATTATGAGATGTAATATGTTGTGGGTATTGGAGGAATGAGAGATGTGTCAACTCTCGCGGTATATCGGATGGAAACCCGGACATAAATTTCATAGCCGATTCCGAATGGACGGTAATATGATCTGAACTCGGGCCACAACTCCACGTACCGCTTGAGTAAACGGCACCATCTCTCTTTCGTTGTGTTGCTTTTTTTGTTTATTTAGTTTTCTATTGAATTCAATATATTGTTTATCTTTGTATGATTCAACCAAGCGCATGGGCTTAGTGAGTTAGTCCAAAGGTCCTCCATTTGTGAGATAAAGAGCCGAAAAGGCCACCTTCGTGACACTACTTCGCCGCGCCGGTTGATGTATGTTCGGTTGGACGCAAGATACGTTCCATCGAGCATACTTAGTTTGATATTATTATCTTCATTTTTGTATGTATAAGTCAATCGAGCGCATGAGCTTAGTAAGTGTGATGTGAGACCCCCTATGGGGAGGGGCTAAAAGCCCCCTTTTCCACAATGCTTTGCCGCGCCGGTTAACGTGTGTTCAGATTGGATGTGAGATGTGTTCAATCGGGCATACTTGGTTGATATGATTGGTTCTAGTCTTGTATGTGTGACGTGATGCGCATGGGCTTAGCATGTTGGTCTAAAGGTCCTCTCTTTGAGAGATCAAGAGCCCCAAAAGGTCACATTTACGGCAGTGCTTCGCCGCGCCCCTTTATTTTCTATTTATTGCATCATATTTCATGCATCAGGTCCGTTTCCGTTCGAACGCGTTCACGAACGCAACTCGAACGCGCATGTGTTTTTGCCTTATTATGTGTCAGGTCTCGTATCCGTTCGAACGCGTTAACAAACGCCATACGAACGTGAGCTTTCTGTCTCATCTCCGTTCGAACGCGTTTACGAACGCTACTCGAACGTGAGCATTCTGTTTCATTTCCGTTCGAACGCGTTTACGAACGCTACTCGAACGTGAGCATTCTGTTTCATTTCCGTTCGAACGCGTTTACGAACGCTACACGAACGTGCACACACTGAACTGAGTCTGTCTTATTATATTCATGCATAATTGCCTATTGGTTGATCTTTCTTATGCAAATGTGTCACAATTCGTATGCTTATGTCATGATAACATTTGAGTATTATTTCTTTCGGCGTATATCGGATGGAAACCCAGACGTAAATCCGTAGCCGATTCCGAATGGACGGTAGTGCGGTCTGTACTTGGGCTACAATTCCACGTACCACTTGAAAAGTGTCCATATGTGTGCTTGTATGCTTACATGTGTGCTTGTATGGATAATATGTGCGCTTGTGTTTTTTTCTGAATGTGATATGCAAGTAAAGTTGTATGCTAGTTGCTATCTTGATATATGTTAAGCATGCAATCTTATATATGAAATACATGTATATTTAGGCGCACATTTTAATTTATAAATGTGACTTTAGAAGCATGATACCTCTAGAAATAATTGTTACTTCAGCTTGTTTAAATTATTATATAAATCCTTTCATTACAAGTGACATAAGTAAGGGACCATTCCGAACCCAACGGTTTGAGGTCTTCCCTTGCGAGGGGTGAGTGCGGCCTTAAATCTTTGTCCCGGTTCACACCGGGTGGCGACTCCATGTTATGTAATCTTTCCCAACTAGGCCGCGAGCCTAGGAACGGCGTCGCTCAGGTCCTGTGTCCCACAACACCCTCTATTTGAATTCATTTATGTTATGTTATAACTAAAATGGAAGAAAAATTTAAATTCACCCTGTTACGGAAATAAACATATAAAATTATAATATATACTTCAAAATAATCATCAACAGACCCATAATAACAGAACCTAATTAAATTGATTTTCTTATCTAAATACAACCGCACTCAAATAAAATCTCTAAAATAAAAGTTCCTAATTAATTTGAGACAAACATAATATACGTTTGTTAATTAAAATGAAACTTACCAAGACTGAAGTAGAAGTGGGCAGAAGTCTGGAAATTGAGAAGACAGTGAGCAATGAGGTAGGGGGAGAGGAAAGTTTATTTTAATACTCTAGAAATTTACCGAGTGACTTATTCACCGATCGACATTCAAAGGTCGGTAAATTACCGACCGATAATATTATCAGTCAGTAAAATATTCATTTTGATGAAATCTCTTGATGCCCAATTGTTATTAGGCGCCTAATATTACTGACCGATTTTATGTCGGTCAGTAATTATCCACCGATATGTCATCGATCGGTAAAGTTGACATAATATCGATCTATATAGTCGATCGGTAAACTGGATTTATTTACTAATTGAAAATACGATCGGTAAGATGTCGGTAAAAGTTTGGCACCATTTGGTGCGTCGTTTTCCGAAGGAATACTGATGGATTAATCCGTCGGTAATTTATCGGTCGGTAAACGATCGATAAAAGGTCAGTAAATTTCTTAATCTTTAAACGAACGATATTCATATAGTATTTATTGGATTTTACCGACGAAATATTTTCTGTCAATAATATCGGTCAGTAATCTCACATTTTCTTTTAGTGGTTGTTTTGTTAATATTTTATCACCCTTTGTATACATATCATTTTTCCAAACATTTGAGAGGTAAAATATAATTAACCCTGCAAAGCCAGCTGATTAATGACATGCAATTTTGTAATTGGTATAACCCACAAAAGAAACAAATGGAGCAACTATTGATGACTTGAAGTTGTGGGCTATGTGGTAAAGATTTTACAAAGGATTGCATGTGTTCCCTTACTTCCCTTTATGCGTGATTTATAAGAGTTGTGTTAAATAATACTAAAAATTATTTAGTTATTTTTTACTATTTAGTACACGTGATAAAATATGATTGAGTTGTTATGGATAACGTGATACTATTGTTGCATAATAGAATTTTTGATGAACAAGAATAAGCTGCATCGGTTGGGAAAATAATAGCAAGACTTGCATAATTAGGAGAAAATGTTCTCTTTGATATGATCACCAACGGATTTTAGAGACAAATTATTGAGAAATTATGTCACAAGTTAGTGTCCAAAATTTCACTAGTTAAGCGTATTGAAACTGTTGTGATAAAACACACACAATAGATGAGAAAATTGAAAGAAAACTCTTCTTTATATCACAAATAAAGAATTACAAAGCAAACACTAATGCTTTACAAAAAACTCTCAAACACTCTCTTTACACTCTATTACTCTCACTTTGGGATTTCTGGGATATGTAACAATGGACTCAATGGCTCAATTTATAGTGTCGAAAACGTGTGCAACAGTGCACACGTTTTGACAGTTGGCTTCCTCAACTTTGTGTGCAAATTGCTTGCTGCATGCAAGCTCATGCATGCTGGAAGCATGCTTTCGGTGGCACACGTTTATAGCATTCATGCAGCTGTTTTCAACAAATCTCCCACTCGGTGAAGATTTCTCCAAAATTTGAGCCGACCATCAATCATCCAAATCAGATCCTCCAAAGGATCCTCCCCTAGCTGCATCTGTATGACTGCCTACGTACCCTGAGTTGGGATTAAGCCAATCGTAGTTCTCTGAATCTCCTCACTCTGACTATGTAGAGAGTTTTGTCATCCCGGCTATGACACGACAGATTTCAAGCTTCCCCTTTCGGTAAAACCTTCGTGAACATTTCGACACCATTGTCGTCGGTGTGAATTTTCCTGAGTTCTAACAGCCTTGAGCTCAGGACGTCCCGTATCCAGTGATACCTCACATCGATATGTTTTGATCTCGAGTGAAAAGTCGAATTTTTACCAAGGTAGATAGCACTATGGCTATTGCAATACAAAATGTACTTCTCCTGCTTGAACCCAATTCCTCGACGAATGTCTTCATCCACAATAATTCTTTGCAAGCTTCTGTAACTGAAATGAATTCTACCTCTTTTGTAGAAAGTGCAACACATCTCTGCAACCTTGACTGCCATGCCACAGCTCCTCATGAGAGAGTAATCAGATACCCCGAAGTAGACATTTGGGTATCCACATCTCCTGCCATATCTGAATCGGTGTAGCCCATCAACATTGGCTTGTCACTTCCAAAACATAATCTCATCTTGGATGTGCCTCATAGATACCGCATGATCCATTTGACAGCATTTCAGTGTTCTCTTCCTGGGTTTGACATAAACCGGCTGACCAATCCAACTATGTGTGCTAAGTCTGGCCTCGTGCACACCATGACATACATAAGACTTCCCACTGCTGAGGTGTATGGAACCTGTTTCATTTTCTCCTTCTCTGTCTCAGTAGAGGGACTCTGTTGTGTACTCAATCTAAAGTGGGTAGCAAGAGGAGTGCTAACCGCTTTAGCCTTGTCCATCTGGAATCTATGAAGTACCTTCTCGATGTACTCCTCCTGTGACAAGTATAACCTCCTGGCTTTCCGATCACGGCCGATCCTGATGCCAAGAATCTGTTTAGCTGGCCCCAAGTCTTTCATCTCAAAAGACTTACTCAGTTGCTGCTTCAAATTATCAATCCTCGATTGATTCTGGCCAACTATCAACATATCATCTACATATAGCAGTAAGATGATAAAGTCATCGTCAGAAAATTTCTGAACGAAAACACAATGGTCTAAAGTGGTCTTCTTGTATCCATGCTCCCCCATAACTGACTCGAACTTCACGTACCACTGTCTCGGTGCCTTTTTCAAACCGTAGAGGCTTTTCCTGAGTCTGCACACACAGTCCTCTTTCCCGCTGACTCTGAAGCCTTCTGGTTACTACATATAAATTTCTTGTTCCAGATCTCCATGAAGAAATGCAGTCTTGACATCCATCTGCTCAACTTCCAGGTCGAGGCTTGCTGCTAAGCTGAGTACCACTCTGATGGATGACATCTTCACAACTTGAGAGAAGATTTCATCGAATTCAATGTATTTCCTCTGATTGAATCCCTTGACGGCTAGCCTGGCTTTATATCGGGGTTGTGAAGTGTGCTCATGTTGCTTCACCCTGTACACCCATTTGTTCTTCAAAGCCCGTTTGCCTCTTGGCAATTTCACCAACTCAAAAGTGTGATTGTCATGCAAAGATTTCATCTCATCTTGCATGGCTTCCTCCCACTTTTCTTCGTCTTCTGTTTCCACAGCCTTCTGGTAGCTCTCGGGTTCTCCCCCATCAGTAAGCAGCACATACTCATATGCAGAGTATTCGGTTGAAGGTCGCTTTTCTCGGTCAGACCTTCTATGTGGAACTGTTGGTGTAGCTTCTGGTAATGGTGGTTGATCATGATCATCATCTCTGGAAGCTTCATCACTTGTACCCTCCTGTCTGAACCTCGTTTTCAACTTGTACTGGCACCGGTGTATGAGGTTCTGGATTCACATCTCTGTATTGTTGGGGCATTGTCTTCATCTCCTTTCTGATATCTTCTATGGTGTGGTCTTCAATGAAGACAACATCTCGGCTCTTGACAATCTTCTTTTCCACAGGATCATACAATTTGTAGCTGAAATCATCCTGACCATAGCCAATAAAGACACATTGTCGCGTCTTTGCATCAAGTTTGGATCTCTCGTCATTTGGGATGTGTACAAATGTTTTGCACCCAAAGACATGCAAGTGTTCGTATGACACTTCTTTACCTGTTCAGGCTTGGTTATGAACATTACCTTTCAGTGCGACCGTTGGGGACATGTTCAAAACATGTACTGCTGTGTTAAGTGTCTCCCCCCAAAATGTCTTCGGCAGCTTGGCTTGTGACAGCAAGCTTTTGACCATTTCGCACAAGGTTATGTTCATCCTCTCAGCTAGGCTATTCAGCTGAGGTGTCTTCGGAGGTGTCGTTTGATGTCGGATTCCTTTCATCTTGCAGTACTGATCAAACGGACCTCTGTATTTTCCACCGTTGTCTGTTATGATGCATTTGAGTTTCTTGCCGGTTTCTCTCTCTACCAGGGCGTGAAACTCTTTGAACACTCCAAGCACTTGGTCTTTTTTCTTCAAGGTGTATGCCCAGATCTTCCTTGAATGATCATCAATGAATGTCACAAAATATAGTGAGCCACCAAGTGTTCTCGTCTGCATCGGACCACATACATCTGAATGTATGAGGTCAAGTACCTCCGGTTTCCGTTGAGGCATGGAGCTCTGGAAAGACACTATGTTCTGCTTTCCAGCCACGCAGTGTTCACACTTCCGTAAGTGTGAGTTCTTCAATTCGGGAAGAACATTCCGCCTGCGTAGTATCTCCATCCCTATTTGACTCATGTGACCGAGCTTTTTATGCCATAGCTCGACTGCCTCATTGCTGTTGACTGTATTTATGCTACTATTTGAAATCTTAGCATGCATCAAATACAGAGTTGAGTCTTTCTTACCTCGTGCCACCACCATTGATCCTTTAGTAAGCTTCTAGGTGCCGTCATTAAAGGTGCTGCAGAAACCTTCATCATCCAGCTTGCCTGTTGAGATCAGGTTTAACCGGATGTCAGAGATGTGTTTGACTCCCTTCAATACTAGCCTTGTCCCGTTGTCTGTTTCAAGGCAGATGTCTCCAATACCGACCGCTTTGGAATGTCCGTCATTCCCCATCCTTACAGCACCGTAGTCTCCCGGTGTGTAAGATGAAAAGAAGTCTCTGCGAGATGTAGCGTGTATGGAGGCGCCACTATCTATCACCCAACTGGTCTCGTGGCTGGAAAGATTCACAACATCTTCTTCATATATTATGCAGAACTGTTTGGAGGTATTGTCGGTGGTAGTAGCAACTCTTTCATGATTAGAGTCAACATCTCTCATGGACTGCTCGTTCTTCAACTTGTAGCAATCCATCTTCATATGGCCTTTCTTTTTACAGTGATAGCACTCAATATCTCTTGTTTTTTATTTAACTCGGTTCTTGTCTAGTCTACATGGGCCTCGGCTTTTACTCCTCCCTCTTCTGGTGTTCTTCTCCGTCACTAGAGCTTCTGAGGTTAAGGTTGATGCTGACTCCAGCATTCTCGTCCTCTTTTCTTCCTCGAAGATCCTGGTATTTCCCATCTCCATAATGACTTTCCCATCTGCGGCTGAATTGATCACCGTAGATCTGAATGTTTCCCAAGATTCTGGTAACGTATTAAGGAGTATTAAGCCATTTACCTCATCACCGAAGTTTATGCCCAATCCAGACAATTCTTTCATGGTGCCGATGAAATCGCTGATATGGTCCGCCACAACTGTACCTTCCTGGTATTTCAACCCCGTCATCTTCTTGATGTAGTAAAGCTTGTTGTTGCCAGTCTTTGCTCGAAAAAGCTCCTCCAGCTTTCTCCATAAGACACGTGCATTTGTTTCTTCACTCACATGGTTGACGATACTATCGTCGATCCACTGACGAATAGTACTGCATGTTTTCTGGTGAAGATTATCCCACTTTTCATCGGTCATTCCTTCTGGTTTCTGCTCCAGAAATGCCGATCCATCATAGTCCTTCACATACAGAAGGTCTTTCATCCTTCATCTCCATGTGAAATAATTGGTACTAGTTAACAAAATCATTTTTCCGTTGCCCTCATCTATCATAAAAATTCTAAGCAGGATTTCAAAAAACGGACCTCACTGTTGCATCCGGAATGGTTGAAAATGGTGGAAATGACACTTCGTTTGACAAAATCCGACACATGGGCCAAATTATAAATTCCAGAAATTACAGGGGTCAAAGTGCAATTTCCAAAAGTTCAGGGGCCAAATTGAAATTACGGAAAAATTCATGGACTAAAATATAATTTTCAAAAAATACAGGGGCCAAAATGTAATTTCTAGAAAGTTCAGGGAGCTATCTGAAATTTACCCAGAAATTGTTGACGCGGCAGTTCTGCTAACGTCGCAGACACGTGGCGCTGACTGGATGCACATGTGGACTGCTGACGTGGCGCTGACTGGACGTTGACGTGGCGACACGTGGCGGCTGACATGGTCGTCTTTAACCTCAAGCGGCGTGTTGATGCGCGTGGGTTGCCTTCTGTTAGGCGCGTGGGGCGCGTGCGTCGTCTCTGGACCTCCGATTGATCGCTGGAAAATATCATCGTGCTCGTCTCGCCGTGAAAAGTCCGATGGTATGCTCAAAATCGATTTTCGACAACTTTCGTCGGAACCGACTTTCCGAACCGAAGCTCTGTTACCGAGTTTCGGGATCCCTACGAGTAACCTTAGCTACTGATACCACTTGTTGTGATAAAACACACACAATAGAGGAGAAAACTGAGAGAAAACTCTTCTTTATATCACAAATAAAGAATTACAAAGCAAACACTAATGCTTTACAAAAAACTCTCAAACACTCTCTTTACACTCTATTACTCTCACTCTGAGATTTATGGGATATGTAACAATGGACTCAAGGGCTCAATTTATAGTGTCGAAAACGTGTGCAACAGTGCACACGTTTTGACAGTTGGCTTCCTCAACTTTGTGTGCAAATTGCTTGCTGCATGCAAGCTCATGCATGCTGGAAGCATGCTTTCGGTGGCACACGTTTACAGCATTCATGCAGCTGTTTTCAACAGAAACTGGAGTAATATGGTGATGGATAACTTGTTGAAATTTATGTGACAAATGTCTCTAAGGTTAATATATCATTTGATATAAAGTTTGATGAGCTTACAAGTTATTTTATATTTTTAGTTAAGAATTTATAAATTAACGTATACTCTCAATCAATACTATCTACCAAATGTTGTATAAAATTATGAATTTAATCAATTATTGCAAGTCCTAAGATCCGACAATAAGAATTAAAATTCAAACATTTATTGAATACCCATACAAATCATTTGCAGATGAGGACATTGCAAATTTGCAATCTTAGAATTTTTTTCCCCATTTCCGTACGTTCAGATTTTTTTTTTTTTTAAAATAAGAGAGTAGATATGTTCAAATATATTTTTAACCGTTTATTTTTTCCAAATTCAAACTCAAACATTGTATTTTGAGAATGTTTATTTTTATCAATCCGGCTATACCCCGGGGGCTCCGTACGAGTTCAATTAAATTGGGTGATTTCTATTGTTTATAAAAAAAAAAAGGGTATATTCTCATTGTATTTTTAAAATTACCTAAAATATTTTTGTCGTTGCTTCTATATTTATTGGGTATGTCAATGGTAAAATAATATTTTTGTTTAATAATAATTTGAAATTCTAATAAATCAGACATGTAGCAGTTTAAAAAATAGAAAATAATAAGATAAATTTGACAAAAATAAATATATAACATAAATTTTTCGGATAATTTTTAAGAATATAGAAATTAATTAGGCAGTTAAGTATAGATGAACATTTAAGTACACATATGTATCACAGTTTTCAAGTGATTTTTTTTTGGTTTAATTTCGGAACTAAGTTACTGTCATTGTTGGATCTGGAAGCCCAAAAGGATTATCACTTCTTGATCTCATCTATGAGCTCTAATTCTCGAACTGTCCATTTTTTATTCTACTTCTTTCTCTGATTGTGGTTGGCTTGCTGAGTTAGGATTATGATCTGAGCTCTGTTCAGCTTTTAAAATATTATATTGATGGTGTTTTTCACTCTGAAAAAGTTCAAATATCGAAAAAGGGTGGAATGAAGATTTTCCTTGATCAGAAGAGGATGTAGAAAGACCGAGGGTCTAGGGAGATTGAAGACAGATAGATGAGCGAAGTTAAGATACCGACCCGACCCCGAGGAAAAGTATTAGATTTGAAAACATTTGAGTGTTTATGGAGGCGGCCCAAGGTGGTCACTGTTTGTGAACCCGACCTGGTTAGAGAAGTCAGGAAGTTTGATCAAGCATCATTCATCTCGGTATGTCGACCCGAGAAGCAGAGTTGGGACCATGAGTTTTGTGCTTAAAGGTATGTGATGTATGCCCTAGTGGAAATGATGAGCTTCTGGAAGACTTGTGATGATTATGAGAAAAACAATGGTTCTCATTAGAAGTAGCCCTTATTGGCCGTCATAGGACGATACAATGACAAGGGAGTGACATAACAGAGCCGCCAGAGGCCAGTACAATAATAGTGAAAAATAAGTATTCTGATTGGCCGAGTTATGGGTAGATGAGGAGAGTTGTTGATACAATGATGACAGTGATATGAGTTGGTGTCATAGGCAGTGAAATAGTGAATTTGGAAGCTTATATAAAGGGGTTGAAGCCACAGATTCAAAGGATAGTAATTTTTACATTTCACTACTTGTAAAAGAGCTCTAAGCTTAATAAACTAGTGATAGAGAGAGAAAGTTGGTCAGTTCCCGATCGCTTGAGAGATTTGTAACGGGCTTGTGAAAAACCCGAGGAGTTGTAAACCCTTTGAAAGATCATTACAACACTTGTAGCTCGGGTCGATTTTGACCCGGAGTAGGTAATAAAATACTCCCTTACTCCCGTGGACGCATGTTGAAGTCACTTTACTCCGAACCATGTAAATTCACTGTCGATGGAGATTTGTTCGAGATGTTGATTTCTCAAATTACTCTTTAAACGAAAAATAACCGTCAACAATTATTGAGGGTGTTTTTGGGCTCAATTTATTCAGTTTTGTCATTCCAATTTTTTCATGATTAGTTGAAGTATAAACGTGGCAATTAATGACAGAGAAGAGAGCAATGTTCATGAAGCACCTAAAATTTTTCCTCTTGTACTATATATGGATTTATAGCCGTGTATGCGGGAACGATTTTGGAATAGTTCACACAGGCGGACAAACAATTAGTTGGGACATTATAATTTAGTCCGAAATTAGGTTCTAAGTATAAAAAAATTTCAAAAATCAAATATATAATGTGAATTTTATATTTTTATTTTTTATCATTAAGGGTCGTAATTTAGGAACTCACATAGGACCTCCAAAACTCAAGGCAATTCAAGGCCCATTTTGAGTGTACGGTTGAAATGTATAACTCAAAATTCAAGAGAAAATCCTAAAAATTTCAATGAGAATGAGAAACCTCATCCACTAAATGTCAATCCTTACTCTTAATTATTACTCGAAATATTTTAACTTAGGACGCAAAACATATTCACGGCCACCTAACTACACCCAAAGGATTTGTTAATAATACTAAAAAAATTAAAACCGAGTGCCTAGAACAATGGTTTGGGGTGTCTTTTATAAGATAATGTGATGGAACCCTAACCCTAGAAAGCTTTAGGAATGTAGATTGTAAAACTCACATTTCTTCACCTTCAAGTTATGTTTACTTCTTGAAAGTAAATCTCAGTCTCTTGATCGTGGAAATTAGGAATGATCATTATATCATCATAGCCATTGTTTCCAATAAGAGAGATGATTTAGGTCAAATTAGTCATTTAGAAGATGTCTTGGCCCGTAAGTAATTCCTTTTGTTAAATGGAGATTCTAGAGTTGATTGTCAATGAATTATATCACATGTTTCTTATTTAACGTAGGATTTTGACTTCTAAAGTTTTTTGGATTTTTCTTGGTTGTCAATTAGCTCAAACAACCAATACAATTCCTTGTGGGCTTAGCCAAATATTCTATTGCTATTTGAATCCCACTTGATTCATTCAAACTTCTCAGACTAATAATTTTATCAGTTTCTAAAAAGGAACAAAACAAAACAAAAGAAAAGTAGAAGCTGTTTTAAAAGGCTTGCGCAGTTGAAATTTTCAGTCCCAAAGGGAACAGCAGTTGGGTTGGGTTTCTTCAATCCAAAGGCATGAGTAGATGAGAATGTTAACCAACTTTACATCAGGTACCTTCAAATATAAAGTTGCTTTTCTGGAACTGTAAAAAGTCATAATCTTTTCTGGAGGATGACCCAATGCACGAGGCTTTCCATATGATGGGCTCTAGAGAGGATTCAATGTGTACGCATGCAGCCTTACTCTTATTTTTTTGCAAAGAAACTGTTTCTGCGACTCAGAATTTACAGAAGTGAGAAACTCAAATTTGGGTGTGCATTTAATTTGATCAAAAAGTTTTGAATTCAAACATACTACACATAAAAAAGTCCACTCTTGTTTCTTTGGCTGAATGTGGAATCAACACGCAGGTATATGAATTGAAAACCTAAGGTGGGTCTCAGATCATAGACAACAACGAACTGCTAACCCTCTACTATTTACACGTTCGATGTTCTAACAGACGTCGATTACCATGGCAGCTTCTGGCTTCCAAGTTCTACAGCATTCATTATCCAAAAGAGAGTAAAGTGCACTGCACCATAGGTTTCAAAAGCGCATAGCAATGTAACACTTGTCCTGCATTCTGAACCGGGAAATATGTTTCACCCAATATTTTCATCAAGGACTCTTCATGTACTCTCTTGGAAAGTATGAGAGCGAGAAAGAGCTGCTGGATTTGCTTCCAAGATCTCAGTACCATCCAACACATCAGCCTTGCCTTCTTTTTTGGTTTCAAAACCTTTAAAAATGGTAGCTTCTGGTTTGAGATCCTTCTGGTTGCGTTTAATACCCAATGTAGTCCAGACAGAGCTCCTTGAAGCCTCATCTGGATCATTGATTCTCAGTGTCTTCGGCACCAAAATGCACTTCTCTGATTGCTCTTCTTCCATGAGATTTGGATCCCTTGAGTGCTTGCCTAGAGTTGGTGAGCCATTGCCTGAGCAGCAACTGTTGTTGCTGGTTGAGGATGATGGTGAGAGGCAGCCATTAGATCCAGTCAATGGTATATTTGCTGCTCCAGCAGCCCATGCAGCCATGCCCCAATATGAAGCAGCAAGCTGTAAAGGAATGTTGGGCGGGCAAAATCCAGGAATGGCCATCACTGTGGTTGGACACCACTGTACTGGACCGGGATTATTGCTATTTGGAACACAAACACGATCTGAGGGATATTGAGCTGCTTCCATGGAAGAGACATTGTTCCAACCTGAATTCCAAGGAACACCCCATGGTGGAACAGGATAACAATGCATAGTTTGCTGTGTATTAAGCTCATTAGAAGATCCTGTCATCATTACTCGCTCCTTTTGCACAACATTTTCAGGTAGTTCATTACCTTGAATGCTAGATGCTTTTATGGAAGATCCAGAAGAGGAAGGCTCTTCTCTGTTTTCCATGCAAGTTACAGATCCCATCTCAACAGATCTCTTCTGGTCTTCAAGATTGAGTACAGTCTCCATTGATTCGCAAAGAGGTGCTTCAGGGCCAAATTTAAGAACTGTCCCATTTCCTTTCGAAGGCCTAAAAGTTGTTGCAGAATCACCACACAGCATAAGTTGGTGATTGGGTGAGTTTGGGGTTTCTAAACCAGTAATTGGTACTCCATCAGACGATACTATTAGCTGACGATATTGAGAGGCAAAGAGCTTGTTCTTACGCCGTCCAGCACCCACAGGAACGTTTCTTATTGTTCCACCAGCTGTCCAATATCTTTGACAGTTCTTGCAAAAATGCCTAGGTTGGTTTACGTTGTAGTTATTAAAATAACAGAATTTTGTCTCCATACTGTTGCAACGTGGACATGGAATTATCTTGTCTGGCCTCTTGAAAACTTTCTCTTGGTCTGGATTGCTCTCAGACTGGTCCTCCGTGATCTTAGCATTAACTCGCATCTCATTTGCCTGCACAGGAATTTGATCTTCTTCCTTAACATTGCGTAAACTAGAAGACTTATCTGGCTCTTCGGAGTAATCTTCTTCTCTCGTTATTTCTTTCCTAATGTCCTGAAAATTAAAGAAACTTGTTTAGAGCAGATTTAAGGATTAATTTCTTGTTTTTAGAGGAAAAAGAAACAGAAGCAGGCCTGTTGGTACTGTGATTAATGAACAAGAAGAGCCGAACATCATTGTGTACTTCCATATCTACGATTAATGAACTAATATTGGACGGATACCTCTAATTTTGGTATATCAATATTAGTATATTACAATACAAGCATGCCTCCAACCTATGCTGTCAAAGGCGGTAGGCGGGACAATGTATTTTGGTAGCTAAACTCATCCAATCACTAACTAAACGCCGCCCAAACACCCCGTTGACCAGTTAAAGGACGGGTTGACTAGTCAAACATGTAGAATTGTATTTAATATATAAAGAATCGTAACTTAAAATACCTAAACGCCTCCTATAGCCGCCTAAGCAGCTGTTTGAAAAAACGCCCAAGTGCCGCTTAGGCGGTCCTTTAACAACATAGACTGTGAAAAAAGCATCAGAAGATCTATCAAATTGCTTGACTAATTCAATTACAACTGCCAATTATCTATCTATAAACACTATCCTAATTCTCAAAATAAAAGAGTTTTATATTGAAACAAAAACTTTATGCAAGAAAAAGCCTATTTCGGATTCAGGACAAAAACGCCAACTTTGGTATAAATCCAATTGTATTGTTCAATTTCATGCTGCTGCCAATTACTAACGCAGGATTCACATGACCCATTTGGGTCTAAAATCACAAAAAAAGTATGAAACCAATTACTTGAACACAGTTGCCGCCATGGAAACAACCTTAAATACATCACAGAGAAGCTATGAACAAGTTTTTACATGTACCCAATTCAGCTTTTGTTGATTCCATTGATTCATTTGATCATTGAAGCATCATATCCAAGAACATCAAATTAAAAAAAAAAATTCACACATAAATGACCAATATATTCATCACCAGCAATCAACTTTCAAGTAAAGAATCCCAACAAGTACACATACAAATGGATACATAATAATTAATAAACAATATTAACATACCGGAATCTTAGTATCCGGCACCGGAATCTTAGCACCGAAAAGCTTAATAGCATCTTTAATAGGTTCTGACCAATCCCCACCGTTCATTTTTTTTCTTCTTTTATTGCTGTAGCCAACTTGAAAGTTCAAAATGTTGCTGCAACAAGTAAAACCAACCCCCATAGAAATGGCAGAAAATTTGTTAAAGGAAGTTACTTTTTTAACTAAAAGTTTAAATTATTATTTTTTTTGTATGCCATAAAAAAAAAAGCCATTAAACTTGTTAGATAAAAGCATAAAGAACGTGAAGGATCAGAACTTACTTTTTAATTATTTTTTGTTATTTTATTTCTTTGCTCTGTACTTTCTTTTTTCACTCTCTCTGTTTTAAGCTTTCTCAGTTGATTTACTACGAGTCCTCATGGTAGTCAATGTGACTATACTTTATTTTATTCCACGTGGAATCTTTTTATACAAAAATCATAGCTTATGCCTTATAGGATATCCATCTAGTTGGAAAATCTCTGTCCTAATTTTCATGAGATAAAATTTTAATCTCTAACAACGCCATCTATTCTTATTTTATTTGATTTTTTTTTGGTGATCAAAAGGGACGGAAACGAGCATATGATACGAGGATTGTCAGTAGACCCGGCCAAGATTCCGATTCCGAAACTGAACCGGAACTTGACCGGTTCGGTTAGGGTTCTTACTCTAACCAAATCGGTTGGAATCGCTGGAATAGAACGGTTCCAGCGGTTCCAACCGGAACCGTATGGTTCCGGTTGGAACCGGATGGAACCCTAGGGTTCCAACGGTTCCCAACGGCTAACGACTAGTAGCCGTTGGGCTGGGGGCAGGGAGCAACGACTCTCTACCCCAAAGTCCAAAATAAATAAATACATAAATTTTTGAATTTCCCAAATTACCCCCTAATTTTAACAGTTGGATTTGATAATACATTTGCAAATATTGCATCAATCAATGATTTAATACAAATATGCGAACCAAATTTAGGGGGTCTTTTTTCATGTTCGTTGCACATGTCATGTCATTAATTTATGTGTTCAAGATGGTTTGGAAAAATTAGCACATTTCATTGAGCCTATTAAAAAAGCATTTAATTGTATTTAGTCATATTCTCAAGTTATGAGAGAATGAGCAAAGTTTTGTAAATTTAATGGTATTAAACCGATAAAATTTTCACGAAATGTTCCAACACGTTGGAATTCAACTTATTTTCTTTTATGTCAAGCTTTGCAATACAAAGATGCATTATGTAGTTTTTTCTCAAAATGTTCAACATATAACACTTTTTCCTAGTCAATGTCAAGCTTTGCAATACAAAGATGCATTATGTAGTTTTTTCTCAAAATGTTCAACATATCACACTTTTTCCTAGTCAATGGGAAGTTTGTAAAAAATTTTAGAGATTTTAAAAGTGTTTAATGATGTTACACAAATTTTTAGCGGATTTTATTATCCTACAGCACATTTATTTATTCTTGAAATTTTGAATATTGTTGGAACTCTCGATGAGCATGTTGATAGTAGTGATCATAATGATATTGTTTTGTTTGAAGCTATTAATGTTATGAAACGAAAATGGTTAAATTATTTTAGAGACATTCATTTACTTTATCTTATTGCCGCTGTTTTTTATCCAAGATTTAAATTAGAAGGTTTGAATAGTGTTTTACCCACTTACTATGAATATTTAGGAATATCCAATGAAGTTGATATTACAAGAATAATAGTTAAAATAAAAATTGATTTAATAGAGTTTTTTAATGATTATGTTACAAGATATAACTTGCAATCAGTATGACAATCTATTAGTAGCGAAACGACCGTAATGGAATCTAGACTTAGCGCAGGTGATCGTTGGTTATTACAACGAAATAAAAAACATAGGGATAACACAACTAATAACCCGAAATTAGATAATTATTTATTTATAAATTTTGAGTTTTCAACTGAATATTTAGTTAGTAAAAATTTTCAAATCCTTGAATGGTGGAACCGACATCAAAATGTATATCATGTATTATCAATTATTGCTGAAGAGATATTGACAGCACATGTTTCCACCGTTGCGATTGAGTAAGCCTTTAGCATCGGAGGCAATATATTGGAAGTCTGACGGTCTTCATTACATCCAAGCGCTCTAGAAGCAACAACATGTGTGGATGATTGGACCCGAGCTGATCTAAGGCAACAACAAGATGTCCCTGATGAATTTGAAGACTTGTTCGATAATGCATCTGCAAGTGCAAGCAAAGCTGAAGGATCAACAGCCACGGATGATGATTGATAATTAAATATTTAAATAATTATAAAATTACAATAAGGGAAATATTTTTCAAATGTAATAGAATTATGTGAGCTTTGATTCCTCTCACCCTGGATGATACGTAGACAACTTAAGTTTTTAAAAATTTAAGTTCAATCTCTTTATTTTTTTTTTAGATAAGAATTTTATTTGTAATTTAATGTAATTATGTAATGTAAGTTTATTATATAAATTCAAATTCATAATTTTAAATTATTTTATTAATCTCAATTTTTTTATTTTAAAAAAAAAAATCAAATGGAACCGGAACCGTTCGGTTCGGAACCGAACCAAACAGCCGGCCACCTCTAATTTTCAGTATTTGTATCAGTCACGTTCAATCAATAGATACAAAACTTACTTTTTATAAACCTTTAACGTACTAGGCTTCTGCGGATCTCGTGTTAATCCTTGTTTGCATGAGATTTTACCTCTATTTGAACGGGTATGCCAATATCTGTGTTCGAATTCAAGGGGTGTGTTTCTTGTAAGAGCCTGAGACAGCCGAATGTTCTACTTGCTCTGCTTAAGCCCGAGTTTGGTGGGTTGGCGGCTAAATTTCCAACGTTTCCAAAAAAAATATTATGATAGGTGCGACTCGAATCCATACAATTAAGGCATATATATATATATATATATATATATATAATATATATATATATAACAAAGTTGTGAGTAGAATACTGGACTCCAATCCTGTAATATTCAAAACAGATAAATATTTTACATAGATAGGACTCACAAAAAAAATACACTTTTAATTAAATTCTTCAAGAATAAAATAAATAAATACCCATCACTCAATCAAAAAACGATTTGTAATCTATAATACTACTATTTTAGTTGGCCTAATTTCTATTAATGCCCATATGGAAAATATTGGAATCCTAACTACTAGTATAACACTTCATATTTTTACCAATTAAATTAACGAGAATCTCAATTTCATCACTCTATTTAAATTCAAAACGATTCATTTGTTTTTTTTTTTTTTAAAACAAATATATTTAAATTTTTAATTAAAAAAAGTGGTGGCTGCTGGCAGCCGAGTCAGGAAAGGGGATGATTTTAAGGATGTGACGATGTGTGACGCAAGAAAAAAGGCCAAAAGATAAAAGATAAATTAAAAAAGTGACTGAAAAGTGAAAAAGTGGTCCAAAATGTAAGGCCGTGTTTGGTCTAAGGTTCGCTTTTTACGATGTCTTTGCTTTCCCCAGTTTGCCTCAAGGCCCCACTCTCTAATTTTCTTTGATATAATAAATAAAAATTATGAGTAGTATACCGCTGGTGGATTTCATGGATGTCTGGGTTATTTTAAATTTTATGAGATTTTACATAAATATTTAAAATATTATTATATAATTAAGTGCTATTAAACGAAATCAATATGTATCAATAAATCAAAAACAGAACACAATCACGGAAAAATAAATCTACACTAACATACCGATAATGAACATAAACCCTAAACCTTAGAAAATAGGAAAAACCTAGAAAATTGTAGACGATGATTAAAATCGATTTCAAGTCGAGATTCATCTGTCCTTAAGAACTTATTAGGCTCCGTCTCGGTGCTCTACGGATGCAATGTGGCTAACGTTCTCCCACGATTCATTGGATGCTTCTTGTTGAAGATGCACTCCTTTAACGAGATCCTGAACTTGGATAATGATGAAAACTCTCTTTTACTCAAAAGACCATCTTCTATGCAAGACTTTTGGAGAGTATATATATAGAATAATTCAGTGAATTAAAATGGGAATGTAATGTCTTATTTATAAACATGGAGAGTTACTATTGAAAATGTACTCTTTACTTTACATTCAAATGACATAACATTCCCTTTAAACCCAAGGGTTTAAACTCTTCACTTAAGGATTACATCCTTTCATTTTCCATATATATAACCTCTTACAATCATATTTAGAAAATTTCTTACAAATATAATCTCTACCAATAAAGGATAAAAAATAAACAAACATATTATATATTAAAAATTGATTTTTCTCTGAATTCAAAGTCTCTAATTTTAAGTTAAATTTAGAAATTACAATCAACTGTCTATGTCGACTTTCCTCATGACCACCCCTTAAATACTTTATCTAAATTTAGTGTCCGAATTAATGTTTGAATAGATCAAATCAAAATATTATTATTTTAAATTTGACATGTTCAGGCATAATATCAGACATAATAATTTTGAGAAACTCACTTTTAAATAAGGTTATATAATTTATTCACACATATTTTTCTGAACTTAATCCCAAATTTAGTTTTTTTTTTTTTTGAAACAAGGCTTCCGGTTTACTAAGCATCAGAAGAATTGGCCCGTTGGAAATCGACCAATGCTTGTAACGCTGTTGGAGCAACCTATGATAGTAGATAATCCTTGGTAGAAGTTCAGACTTGGTTCTTCGGTGCCAAAGTGACCACATGACTGATGCCAGCAGCTCGAGAAAATCTTCTATGCAACAGTGTTACCACGTCATCCATGCAACAAGTCAATCATCCACTGCCACGCGTGCTAAAAATTAAAAAACAACTAAAAAATAGGTGAAAAAACTTTACATGTCATTTTTTAATTCGCTTGTGGTACCACGTCACCCATACCACTGTTGCACCAAAGAATCTCTCCTGCAGCTCCGGGTTTAGCTATTCATTGTGGGTATTGAAGAAGACTTTTTGTCTTCCGAAACAAAAATTAATGAATTGAGTCCCAAACCTGTGTGAGCTATCGTGTATCAAATTTGCATATATAATGTCAATATTGGTGTACACTAGAGAGAAATTTGAAAAATAAAAAATTTAATATTCAATATTAATCAAAAAATATAAAAATATATCTAGTGTAAAAGTAAAATATATAAATAAAAAGAATGAACTGACATTAAAATATTAGTAAAATTAAAATATAAACTTTCAAAATTCATGGTAAAAAATAAAATAAAATAAAATAAATTCAAAATCCCTTTTATACTTAAAAAACATGTGAATTAAAGTTTAAAAATAACTACATTCATTTATTTGCTGAAGTTCTATATGAACTTTTTGGATGGGTGAGAATCCTTTATTTATTTACTTAAATGAATTTTTATTTTTTAACACAAATAAAATTTATTTGTTAAACTTTAGTTTATATATTTTTTTAGTAAATGGAGGATTGAATATTGGATTTTTTGATATATTTTTATGTAATGAAAGTCATTTCAATATTTTTCTCATTTTTTCTATCCAAATAAACAGTCAACTAATTTTAGGGCTGAGTTTAGATTAAATATAGGTGAATAAATCATAGAAGTTGTTGGTAAATGAAAATCCCCACAAGTCGCTCTAGGACGAAAGAAAGAACGAAGAGAAGAAGTACGATGGGCCGAAGAACGACGACGAGCTTGAGGCGATCAGACCAATGGTTAGGGCGAAAACCCATGATGCGGTTACTTCCAACGGTTTTCCCTCCATAACCAAGCGGTTGAGACACGCAGCTCAGCGGTTACAGGCACGATCTTGCAGTTGCAGGGAGATACTGGAACGGCCTAAAACGGTTGACAAGCTTCACTATAAAATCCTACCTACACCAAGAGAAGGGCCCCCCGATCAAATGAAGACTCAAATGAGTATATTTTTATTTTTCATTTCTTAGATTGTAATCTTAGGACTGTAACTTGTGTGCTTGCGTCCCTTGGAGGCTTATTCACTTAATCAAACACCCCTTGCTGGGACATTGTCTCAGGAGGTTTGAACCTTACACACTCTTCTTTCTTCATACATAAAAATTGCACAAACAGTCATTTGGAAGTTTTTGAAACTTTAAAACTATCAAGCTAAAAACTTATTATTTCATTTTTGTTTTTTTTTCTTAATTCCTTCCTTTACCTGTTTCTTCCTTTAAAATCTGAAGTTTATTATTTAGGTTGAAATAGTTCAACTTATCTCTCTAAAATTTGTTAATTTTCTTTTCATTCTAGGATAATTAATGATAATTTTTTTGAAAAAAAATGATATTTGTATAAAACAGTGACAATCAAAATTACGTAGTTTTAGATGTTAAATTTTTTAAAAAAAAAAAAACTGACCAAAACTACATAGTTTTGAAGATTATTTTATCATCTTTTTTGTATAAATATCATTACTCTAATTTGTTCCCTACCAAGACTTTACTTTAAGGGAAATGCTAACAATTGCCCTAAGGGCACTCCTTAAGGATCCATTAATTATGTTTTACTTTTAGCTTTTGATAGCATATTTGCATAAACATATATAATTATGGAATATATTTTTCTTTATCTTTAGAATGTCTTGAGAAATAAACAAATGCATTATTGATTTTGTTGCAATTGTTTAATTATCTAATTCTTGAACTACATCTCACTTATATCATTATTGATTTTATTTTATTTTTAAATTTTTGTAGGGCAATCAAATTGTTCCTTTTGTTTTAGCTGACTAATTAATCTTCCTTTTAAAAACACAAATTAAATGTAATTTCTTTGACCTACTAGATTTTCCAACAATTATATATTAAAGTGATGTAAAATGTTTAATTTAAACTTGCACGAGAATTGAGAAAAAAACATGTTTTTTTTTTCCCGGTTGGGGGAATTCAAGTTGAAGTTAACTGATTAATATTTACACGGTTCTCTAAGGCAAAACTCCTCCACTAAAATGTGTGTATAGATGAAGGATGGTAACGAGTCGAGTATAGTACGAAGATGTTAATATTTGTATCCAGTCCGCTTAATAAATGAATAAGAAAAAATATATCGTACCTAATTCTAATATATATGGCTCCATTCAATAATGAATGAGTAGGAAAAATTATATCTTACTTGATGTTAACATATCGAGTCTCATTCAATACCAGTTCACAGGAATTTACATTTACTAATATAGGGATGTCAATATTCATATACGATTTGTCACCCAATACGTATAAAAAATTATACCCATATCTAGATTTAATATACCGAGCCCAGCAAGGATGTGAGCCACCCACAGAAATTTTTATCATCCTTAATATATATGATATGATTGTTAATAATTTTTTAATTAAGTTGATCAAGTATCTCCCCGCCTTATTTTTGAAGTCCAAAATTCGAATTTATGGTGTTGCTCAAAGTTGTATCGATTTACTTCTTTATTAATCAAATTTTATCATCTATATGTAAAAACAACATACATGTGAGGGACAATATGGTCAAATTTCTCAAAGTGTATAGCTCACAAGATGAAAAAAAATTAAGCAGTTCGATGTGCCTACAATTTTTTTTCAGTGGGACCACACCAGCAGCCAGGGCTTTGTATTCCATGCAAAAGATTTAAAGCCCTTGGTGAGAATTGTAACTTGCAAGTAAGATCAATCTCATCCTCAATTTTAAAGAAGCAATTGTGATTCCTACTTTTGTGGCAGCCAAAAAAACTAAAAGGAACCCAAAAATCTATTACTGTTTACCTATTTCCAATTCACCTTTTTTTTGAATTCGTTGGAATTCTTACCATCAAAACATTTTTTTCGGGCTTAAGTGGAGCAGATAAAACTTCCGTTTGTCTCAAGCTCTTACAAGAATTACATTCTTTGGATTAGAATTCAGAATCTCAGTGTGAGATCTTAAGGTTTACATCACCAAACCACCTCCCTTGAGGACTTTTTGGCATTTGGCAAAGCCTTTTTGACATTTTAGGAAAAAAAAATTCAAGGTGAGCTTTTCAACTTTTAATTTTGGATTTTGGCAACTTTATAGTGATAATCTTGTATGGTTGCTTCTATGTTTTGTGTGTTTAGATTTAAATTGGAGTAATGATACATGCACATAAAAATAGCACAATCATTTACATATAAATATTAAAAAAATAATAAAAAAATAAGGATACAAATATTTCATTACAGGATAATTTTTTTTTTTTAAAAAAAAAAAATCTAGTGTTTATGTGTTATTTTATATGGATATATAATTTTTATTTAAATTGAGTTAGATCAAGTTAGACTCAATAGTCTTCAATTTATAGTGTATGAGAGCAACTCCATGGTATCTTTAAATTTGGACCATTATTATGGTAACGAAGAGTATCAAATACCTTGGATACAAGCATGTTATTTTGAACATTGAACATATAACTTAAATCATTAAACATGCAAACTCTACCAATAAACATGCAACTAATTTCATGTTTATTGGCAGAATTTGCATGTTTAATGATTTAAGTTGCATGTTTGAACCAATGATATCAAATACACTTGGATGTACTGTAGATGGACCTTTAAATTTAGTGCAAAGTTTTTTTTATAGCAATAATGCCGAGAGCATTATTACTACAGTACCATGCCAAATTTGACATTGTATTATTCACTTATGCTCAAATGGCTAAAATGACACAAATAGTCTTTTCCCCAACCATATACCATAAATGATACATGAAATGGGTTGTATTGTGGATTTAGAATCGGTGTTGAACTGAGTTTTATATTAAATTTTTTTTTTACGATTTGTGATTAGTAATTCTTAAATAATAATTTATATGTAATTGAATTTTAATAATTCATTATTATTAATATATGAATGGTATAAAATTATAAAAAATTGAGCACAAACTTAACCCAGTACTAGATACAAATACTTTCATAGGCTATATAAATTCTAAATTTCTTTTCTGAAAGATAAGGTGGTTTAAGCTAAAGCAAAATTTTCCAAAAGCAAAAGTATTACTTCAACTTTGGAGGGAGGATAAATTAATAAACCCTTTTCTGACCTCTTTATCATTAAAGACTTTAAAGTGACAAAATGCGAAAGTGATCAATTAGCTTCAATAATTTTTTTTGTTTTTTTGTTTTTTTGTTTTTTGTTTTTTGTTTTTTTTGTTTTTGTTTTTGTTTTTTTTTTTTAACGAGGAGAAATCAATTTCCACAGATATATCGGATCAATAAAATTCTAAAAGAATTTATGCGACTGTAAATTACCAATTAGATATCGATAACGATAAATAATCGAACTCAAGATCGTATACGAATCCACATATTCCTTTCTTCACCCTTAAAACTTACACATTAAGAATCCAATGAATATCTGCATGGCATGTAATAAAAATGACCACTAACCTTATGGATAAATTATTCTTTGTCTTTTAATACTAACAATAATAAGGAAAATAATCTTTAGTAAACCCAATATTTAACACTTATTAAAAATTTACAAATCTTGCAACTTTGTTTAGGGTCCATCCAAAGATTGAAAAATATAGCAAACGTTCATATATCATATAATAAACATATACTTAATATTTGATATATTTTTCAATCATATACCTAAATTTTATATACTTTTAAATCTTTGGATTGACTCGTAAACGAAATTTTAGAATTTGTGTATTTTTGATAACATATTAAACATTGGGTATTCTATTAATAATTCCCATAATAACACATGTGTACCAACTTTAATGAGATTATCAAATTTTGTAATTCTTTTTCTTCATAATTGATTATTATTTCAACACGACAGTCATAATATTTTTAACTCTTTTAATGAGTCCAATACGGAATATCATAGCCTTCTATATCGAAAAATCAATAAAAGATGATGATGATGATGATGATGATGATGATATTATTATAATAATAATAATAATAATAATAATAACAACAACAAGAAGAAGAAGGAAAATTATCTTTAGTAAACCCAATATTTGACAGGTATTAAAAATATAAAAATCTTACAACTTTATTTACGGTCCATCCAAAGAATAAAAAATATAATAAACGTTCATGTATATTTATTGTTTGATATATTTTTCAATCGTATACTCAAATTTTATATATTTTTCAATCTTTGAATAGACTCGTAAGTAAAATTTTAAGATTTGTATATTTTTGATAGCATATTAAACATTGGATATACTATTGATAATTCCCATAATAACACATGAGTACCAATTAACTTTAATAAGATTATCAAATTTTGTGATTATTTCTCTTCACAATTGACTATTATTTCAACACGACAGTCATAATATTTTTAAAGATATTACATAATAGATCTAATCGTTATTTAGCATATTTTAAGGGAAAATTTATAAAAATAATCACTTTCATTTATTCATTATAAAAATTGACCTGTAATCTCAAAAATATTTTTAATGGCCAAATAAATATTTTTGAGATCAAATTACCCTCCCTTTCAAGTTGAAAAAAAAAAACTTCAGGATCTTACTCATCATAACCATAAAACCTCCACTAATCTCACACTTTTTATGAAAAAAATTTCACAGCTTCACTCATAAAATCCTGAAAAGATCATTTCATCAATTGAAAGTTAATCAAAAAAGGTTAGTAACAATATGATTTTCGTAGTTGCTGATAAACATTACAGTGGTGATCTGCCAGACTCTTGGGCGCCAATACTGGTGTTCGAGCGTCCGTATGGACGCCCAAATTCTTATCGGGCGCCTACGGAAGGGATTGGGCGCCCATACTATAAATGGGCGCCCACATGCATAAAACTAAAAATTGTGTAAGTTCATTTTATTTGATTAGAAATTAAAAATTTATTCATTTTGTGTGATTGTGCAAGTTAATATATTTAATTATACTTAAGATGTGGTACAATTGATCATTGATAACTACAGAAAATGATAGAATGGATTACAATGATGGAATAAGAACTATGATTATTATTCCAAATAATATTTCATTTGATCAGTTAATTGAGAAAGTATATGCGACAATCGAAAAAAGTTCAAATGAATATCACATTTCTTTGAAGACAGTTTTTAAATTCGTTTTTAGTATAGATGGTTGCTAAGGATTCCCCGTGGACATTACAAGTGATGAAATAGTTAAGGCTTTATTGATAGTAAATTCTCAAGCGGGAAATTATGATTTGACTCTTTTTTTATGTGACGACTTATCATAAAATTTTCATAAAGTCTCAATTCATAACTTAAACAAATAACGTAGATACTTTTCATGAAAGTCAGGAGTTCGCACCAATAACTCAATTAGAAGCATTTGGTATCGGAGTGAAAATTGGGGGGTCATAGTTATTCGCCAACATGGAATGATAATAGCAGTTATAGTCTTTGGAGTGATGAGTAAATGTGTAATACGCGAATAAATGAAGTCATTGAACTTCCACGAAATCGATCGATTAGTCTAAATGAAGGTTCAGACATGCACGTTATATCTTATAATCCACATAAGTTCATGCCCCCTCCAATGACATCTGATTGGACCGCTCCAGACATGGTAATAGAATCTAGTTTCAGTGGTATTTCTGTTAGTCATTTGTTTGTATAAAAGAATTACATGGAATTGAACATGTTCGCTATAAGAAAAAAATTTAAGTTCAAGGTTGTCAAGTCCACTAAGACACGTTTTGATGTGCATTGTGCTTCATATTCATGTAAATGGAGATTTTGAGAAATCAAGATGAATGAAGAAATTAATATTTCATGGTTGTAATAGGTGTGATAAACTTGAACTGCTTACGTGTCATAACGATATATTCCAGAACATACATCAACTAGTAAAGAGTCGGGTTGTCGGTCATATTATCAATGATAAGTTTGTTGATATTTGCTGAATATGTTCTCCAAACGATATAATATCTGATGTCAACAATGATCACAGTGTAAAACTAACTTATTAGCAAGCATATAGAGCGAATGAAGTTGCTTTAGAATTATTAAGAGGGAATGAAGAAGAGTCATATAACTTACTTCATTGATACTCAATTGTTTGCAATAGAATAATTTTGGCACAATAACAAACCTTATGAAGAATGAGATGATAACATTATGTACTATTTTCTAGCATTGAGATCTTATGTCAATGGATTTTTATAATTTTTCAAATAGTTATTATAGTGGACGGATCACAGCTGAAAGGTAAATATCACAGGATTTTTATGGCAATGTACTTGGATGGAGATAATCAATTATTTATGGTTGCAATTGGGATTGGTGATACAGAGAATGACGCATCATGTGAATGGTTTATGCGTAGATTGTTCGATGTTATTGGGGATGTTCCTGAGTTGGTGTTCATTTCTAATCGACATAAGTCAATTAAAAAGCGGTTCTTGTGGTGTTCCCAATCGTAGAACACAATGTTTATTTTATCATGTACAAGGCAACTTGAAATTCATTTTCAAGATGGAACCGGAAGCATAGAAGAAATTCAAGTTTTTGTTTATTGTTACATCGAAATAATATGATCCGATTGAATTTGAAAAGCAAATGCGGGGCATGTGGGGGTATGTATCATGATGTAGCTACATATTTGGAGAAGGATGAGGGTGTGCGTAATTGGGCTCGTTCACAATTTGAATGGAGAAAATACAGTATTTTGACTACTAATATTATAGATAGTGTAAATTAATTGATGAAAGAGTCCAGAAGGTTCCCAGTTACTCATAGGGATGGCAAAATCCGGATCCGGACACAGATCCAGTCGGATCCGGGTCCGGATCCCCAAGGAATTTCTTCACCCCGGGTCCGGACCCGGGTCTACCCGGTCCGGATCCTATTACCCGGTTCACTATTTTTTTTTAATTGTATTATTTTATATTTACATTTGGATTTTATCAATTTAATTAATTTTATTTCAATTCTTTTATATTTTTTAATTATATTATATTATTTATATATATATATATATATATGCATATTATTTTGTATTTTCATTATATTTTAATTTTTTTTTCCGGACCCAAGTCTATCTGGGTCGTACACGTGCGAACTCGGGTCCGGATCCGGATACACCCGGATCCGAATTTTAAAGACCCGGGTCCGGTTTTTTTAATCCCGGACCCGGATCGTCCGGGTCCATGCGGATCCAGGCCGGGTCCGGGTTTAGTTGCCATCTCTAGTTACTCAGATGATTGAATTCTTTAGAAAAAATATGAAAAAATGATTTTATGATAGACTAAAGATGGCTGAGTCGATGATAACTCGACTAACCACTTGGGCTCATAACATAGTGGATGAGAGGAAAACTATCAGGGAGAGCATAAATGTGCCACATGTCTCTGATCATCAATATTAGGTTAGAGGTGGTGGCATACGGGAGGGGTTCGTTGATTTACGTGAGATGACGTGCAGTTGTAGAGTTTTTCAGTTGTATAAGCTTGTGTATGGCAATACAATTACAATTTGTATGTTTCGTCGAACTGATCATGTCAGCATATGTTCTCATTTCTACTTAAAGGACTCATTATTACATGCATACGAGGAACCGACCATTCCAGTTGGTGACATGGCTAGTTGGGTCATACCATATGAAATTTGAACAGAGAGAGTATCTCTTCTAGCTGCATCAATAATCACAGGCCAGCGTGAAATACTTCTAGTTCCATCTAAAGGTGAAGAGACATCTCGAAGATGTACCAACCCAATCATATATATTTGAATTATGTATGATTATGATTATGTATAAATAACATTTAAGTAACTTACATTTATTGATAACATCAATATAAATATCATTTACAACATGTTTTCAAATTACAATGTCGTCCAAAAATATATTTACAATAATATTATTCCTAAAGAATGAGGCATGGCTAGAATCAAATTTAGGCAATTTACACAACATAAAATAACTAATGTTCATAAGCATGAAAACACCACAATCACCACTCTTAGGATCTTGCTGTGGGATTCCATGCACTTGTGAAAATTTCTATGGCGCATCATTGTTTAGCTCTGGCCTATCAGCATAAAATCCGACAAACTCTAACCACTTAGGAAGAATATAATGAAGAGCCGCTATCATACGTAGTGGGTCTCAATACTTGTTTTGTATGTAACTGGAAAATGAAGGGAAGATTATTTAGAAAATCAATTACAAACATTTAACTTCAACTAATCGTATGTAAATTAATACCTAATCATCAGGTTTATTAAGTAAACCCATTATATCCATATCTGGCAGTTGCCCATGCACCGTCCACCTTCTAATGCGGGATAAACACGGTCGCCTTTGATTGCATTTTCTGAAGCCATAATTCCAATAACTTCAAATATTCATGCCTATATACCATGACATTAAAAAATAAAACTCAAACATAATATGTCTAAATAGATAAATTATATACATAGTAATATTACATGGGATCCAAGACATAAGCCATGCAAATTATATTTTTCCTCCATGTATCTCTTGTCTTTCATGGGCTCAGTTTTGAATTTATTGGTTTTACCTACTATAATTTTATTTGTTTTGTCACAAATAATATCTCATGTTAAGGTACCCCATGAAATATTATTAAGGTAATCTATATCTTCCACCGCTTTCATAAATTCTATTTGAACTCTTCTAGTTGTGGAGTAGTCAATTTTGACTTTATTACTTCCACAACTCTTTTGATGCAAGTAATATTAGTCTCACGCACTCGAAATCGATCAAAATCTGATATCATTAAACTTTATGGGTTGGAACTATTTGTCTTCGTACCTACAAATAACATTAAAAAAAAATCATTATTGCCTCATTAAAAAAAATCGGCATGCTCATTTACTTGTACGGGTGACCTCGCGGGCACCGGAGGAAGAAGTGGGTGACCGCGTAGGTGCCCGAGATATATGGAGAGTCCGCGGACGTCAACTACATCTCTCGGGCATCCGCGAGGATGCCTCATGTGTCTCGATGGATGCCTATTACATTGGAATCTCATACAAGTATTTTTACGAATGGTATGCGAATCTTATCAACACCATCTTTATCACACTCGTCCCTTTAGGTAGGGTAGATGTAACATGGAGACGTGAAACAGACATAGTTTTCCCTGTAAAATGGACTAATCCTCCGAATACAAAGATAAAATCTAATCTGGACAAAATCTTATAAATATAGGATCTCCATGATCCAACTCAAAATGATCATCCATGGAAAAATGTAAGAATAACAACGTATCAAACATAGGCTCAATGCCTATAACCAAATATCAATCCACACAAGGAAGACAACTAAAACCTTAATCCCAAAAACATAACAAAAGACACTATACTGTTGGCACAACTTTTCTCTACTAGTAGAAAATGATGAAGAAATGGCAGATGACAAACGGAAGATTATGGGTGATCACGGTCTCAGGTCAAACCGCAACCCGATCCAAATCGCACACCGACCCGAAATTTATGGTTTGATTCCGATTGACCCGAAATCATTCTTATAAATATAGGATCTCCATGATCCAACTCAAAATGATCATCCATGGAAAAATGTAAGAATAACAACGTATCAAACATAGGCTCAATGCCTATAACCAAATATCAATCCACACAAGGAAGACAACTAAAACCTTAATCCCAAAAACATAACAAAAGACACTATACTGTTGGCACAACTTTTCTCTACTAGTAGAAAATGATGAAGAAATGGCAGATGACAAACGGAAGATTATGGGTGATCACGGTCTCAGGTCAAACCGCAACCCGATCCAAATCGCACCGATCCAAACCGCACCACGCGGTTTGAAAAAAAAATAAAAATGATTTCGGGTCAATCGGAATCAAACCATAAATTTCGGGTCGGTGTGCGATTTTGACCCAACCGCGAAAAAATGGAAAATTTTGACTCAAACTGCGACCCGAACCGTCTAAATTGCCGATCCGCGTTCAAATTAGATATTATTTTATATTTTTCTTCTTCTTTAATCATGAAATTTAAGATATTTAATTATCATATGACAATATGCAATGTATAAATGAAAATTATGTATTTTTTCTCTTCAATTATTATGTGAAAACACACAAAATTTCCTTAAAAAAATTTTATAATCCAAACCGCCGACCCGAACTTCCCAAACCGCTAAACCGCCAACCCGGACCGCTGCGGTTTTCCTGATCAAATTTGCGGTTTCGGTTTCTAATTTCCTAAACCGCCAACCCGCGCGATTTGAAGTGAAAAACGAAAAAAACCGACCCGAACCACACCGCGAACACCCCTAGGAAGATCTGCTAATTTGCTTAACCGCTAAAATTTAAAGAAATGGGTAAGCTCACGCTTAGTGCAATGGATCACAGCTTAGTGTCGTGGATAGACAAGTAACAAGGCGGATCGAATAAATCTTTCATAAGATAAATAAAAACATAAAGCTGTAAACCAATATATCAAATATTTACTGAAAACAAAAATCTCATTATGCACAACAATACTCTGTAAAAAGAATAAAGATGTTCATTCATCTATATACACACTCTTGACAATACGACAAAGCTAGCAACATGGGACATCCTCACAGCAATAACTAGCATCCGGAGCAAAACTGACAACATGAGACATCGTCTCACGACAAATCATCTGGCACGTATAAGTACACAGAGTGCATCATCACATAAAAATCATTTCTAAAATACATGCTCATATATCTCAAAATCATGTAAATTTCTCATATATCACAAAGTCATGATTTCAGCATAATCAATATTCGATCCATACTTTCATAGTAAAATAAAAACTTTCTAAAATTAAATCATTTTATGCATTACTTTGAAAATTCTTTTAAGAAAACATCAATGTTACAAGTTTATCCCGCCAACTGTATCACGATCACCGAAAAAGATAAAAGAATTTATGATAAGGAACATAATCCTAACTAAAGTATATGAAAGAATATGCAAGAAATATGACATAGTCGCTCTCGTAATCCTAACGAAATTTTCGACAGAGTTCCGTCCATAATACGGACTTCCATTACACAATCCATACTCATCAAACTTACATTCATATTCTACTCACAACATACACATCCACAATTCAACTCAACATTAATAGCTCAAATATCGGGCTTACAAAAGCTTCCCGCACACAATATTACTCGACCATATTCTCCAATTAAATTTTTCATTCACTTCCAACCTCAAGGTAATCATTTAACAGCTAAGCAAGTGAATTTATCATACTTTTAAGCAAATTACGTTCCGAAATACATAACACGCATAAATCAAATATAAGGATAAATTGTACGAAAATCAATATTCGGAGGTCCGTTACTACTCGGAATAGTCGGGAAAGTATGGAGGAAGACTCGCGAAGTCGGCGGCGACATTCTATCCGCACTTCCAAGCCTCACACGCCAGTGCACAAGGTGCGCGTGAGAGCCACGCGCCGGCCGGAATCCAGATTTTTCGGCGGTCGAGCGTTGGTCTCCCATTCCCGATTCCAAAACCGCTGACGATTCATCAATTGGAGTTCCGGATCAATGAGAAATCGAGAAAAATTATAAAAAAAAAAAAAAAAAAAATTCTCTTATCGAAAAATCTACGAAAATCGAAAGTTTTGCGAGATTTAACCACCGTCAAAATGATCCTCTTGTCGAGATCTACGTTTCCCCCAAAAGACCCGATCGAGATCGGCTCTGGATCGGAACAGATCGAGGCCAAAACTATCTTTTTTCTCTCTTTTTTTCTTTCTCTCACTCTCTTGTTTCTCACGAAAAGGCCCATGGAGAAAGAAGAAAATGTTGCAAATTTATTATATACAACAAGACAATTATCATTTGCCACCTCTCAACTTGTCTCTTTTATCATTTTAAATCCAAACCTTTACAAATACAACAATTTTTAGTTCTTAAATTTCCAAACACACCATAATCATTAAATTAAAATATGGGAAAAATAAATTGGGGTGTTACAATCTCAACTAAAAATCTTTACACTTAATGATAAATCTATTAAAAACACTCACAAAAAACGAACATTTCTAATTTATTTGAAAATTAAAATAATGTGAATTGGATTAGAATACTCACAAACTAAAAGTTGAAACTTTTTACAAATAACAACTAAATCGGCAAGCCTAAGCACCAAATTATCTTTCACCGTCGCCTGAGTGCTCTTACTTCGCTGGAATATTGGGCTCTTGCCGGAATGTTTGCAAGTTTGAGAAAATGTGGGAGATGAGAGATATTTGTAATAAAAGGGTAAAATGGGTAGTTTAAGTTGAATTTTATTATTAAATATATTTTGAAATTGGTGGTTATTTTTATAATGGATAAAACAAATGAGTTATTTTTGTAAATTTCCCTATTTTAAGCTATGTTCGATGAGTTTAGTATATTTATTTCTTTACTGGGCCTCTCAGAAATCTCCGCTCAAATTGTTCGACCCATTAACTTGACAAGACAGCCCATTGATTACTTCCTTTTTGGGCTTTCAATTATAGTAGACTATTTAAGTTTGGAAATAATACTTGTGCAAATAAAATTATATGTCTGGGTTTTATTTTTAAATAAATAATCCATGGATTACGGAAAAAAAAAAAAAAACTAAACTAAACACGATCAAAAAGTATCCTATATAATAAAAAAACTTCATTGTGAAATATGTCCATTATTTAAGAGATATGACAAATCAATATTCTCTTATAAACAAGGTAAGTTACTCACATTTTTTGCTTTCTTTCCATTTTTTTTTTAAGATCTCCATTTTTATCACATCGGCTAGTAAAACTCAATATTTATCATCACTTGTGATTAAGAAAAATTATTACATTTGTTGATGGAGATTTTTGCTATTAATATGTACTGTTCAATAAGGGCAAAAAAGGAAGATCTCCCCATTGTAGGAATCGGCCCTTAGGAACCGACCACATCAGAACCAAGATCATTCTTGCCCTCACTCGGGATCAAGGTAGTAGCTCGGGTATTACGGGTCGGGTCGTAATCGATAAGAGCCGTTCAATTCATCATCTGACCGACCTCCTGGAAGATCGATGAGGGATTAGGGTATCCGGATCTTTCCCTCCCAAAACTCTCACTTCCAAGATCAGACAGGCTATCATCATTAAATGAAAAGGGTATGATAATATTCTTTTATTGCGTGATGTGACAGAAATCGCTAGGGAGGATCCTGCTTTCGGCGATGGCAGCATGGGGAAGGAAACCTGTCAAATCGCCGGGGGCCTACAAATCTGCAAACCTTCTAGGCTGACGTCATGATAATACGGGAATAATGTCCCATCACGAGTAGTATATAAAGAAAACTTAATCACATTTTTAAGGGTTATCAAAATTTTCTTTTGAACGCAACTTGTAAGAGAATAGTAAAAAAAAATAACATGCTCGGTTTTATTGGATCTTTGTTGAGAACAGGTCGGCCGAGCCTGGTTAGAGTAATAAAAGAACCCCCCCACCCTTCTTTGCGACCGTGGACGTAGGTTGGACGAGCTCCACTGAACCACGTTAAATCTTTTCTTTTCGATTTTCTTTGGATTCTCTTGTTTTTCGCTGAATTTGCTTTTGGTCATTTCCTAACCAAACAAATTAAAAGTTGAGGGAGGATTGTCCCGGGAGCATTATCCCCATATTACCCCTGAGACGAAAATCAGTTGTCAACAGTTGGCGCCGTTTGTGGGGAAATAGCAAAAATCAGTTCACGTGGTAAGACGATGGCGGAAGACGGGAACCACAGGTCATCGGAAAGCTCAACAACGGAATGGATGGAAAAATGGAGGAGAGCATGCGGAAAGATAGATAGGAGAACCAAGCACTCCTGAAAGCCATGATTGAGAAGTTGGAGAGATTGGAAAAAGCAAATGATGAGAGGTTAGAAGCCGGTCCCATTCGGAGAAGGAATGAGATAGTTGAAGGGAAGATGGTGGTAGACTTAAGCTGTGACAATGAATCTGGGAGGAGAGAACCACAGAGAGTGAGGTCAGTCGTGATAACGAGGGCCCCACCAGTGGAAAGAATGCGGGAAGAAGAGGGAGAGAGGCAAACGCTGGAATCTTCGAGCAATAGTCTGCGTTCGAAGAAATGGGAAGGTAGGAAATATGGGGGAAGGGAGCGTGAGGTATCCATCCACGGCGCAAGTTGCATCCAGGAAGGTAGACGTGAGGATGTTCGGGGAAGGCAACACAATGATAATGATAACCACATGAAATCCTGGTTTAGAAAAGAAATAAAGAATGTGGATAAGGATGATGGCCAAGACGGAGAGATGACCTCTCATTTTACTGAAGAAGTCTTGTTCACGAAGTTTCCTAGGCGGTTCACAATGTCGCCCATGAGTATATATAGGGTTCAAACCGACCCCAAATCTCATATTGAAAGTTTTATTTTGTTGATGGAGGTACATGGAATGGTGGGAGAAGCCATCTGCAAGGTATTCCCCATAATCCTGGGCGGGCCGGTGATCTTATGGTTTAGAAGTCTAACCCCGAAAAGCATTAACAGTGAGATCTTTTATCCGGCACATCAGAGGAGTTTGTGTCCCGAAGAAGTCGATGGGGGAAATTGAGACTAATAAAGTAGGGGGATGATGAGCCCCTGAAGAGTTTTATTGAAAGATATCATAATATGGTGCTCGAAGTCGGGGCCTATAAGACAATGGAGGCTCTGGAGAGTCTCAAATGGGCCCTAAAGGTCGGAAGATTGTGGACTCATCTGAGGGTCCAAGACATACCAGACTATGCCACTGTTTTGGAGCTGTCTATGAAGTTTGTCTCGATGGAGGAAGGGGAGAAAATCACTCGGAATGGAGGAATTCAAAAAGAAAGAAGGGAGAAGCCGGAAGTGTCCTGAAAACCAGATAAAGAATTGAGAAATCCTCATCTGAGGCAGAGGGAGTTCAGGCTGATGCCTCCCAGCAACGCGCCACAAGAGAGGAGAATTCAAGTGCAAGTGAACCATGTTACCGGAGGAGTAGGGTACACACCCCAGAACAAGCCAATGGCTCAGATCATAAGGAAAATTCAAGGTAGGGGCCTCTTGGTGGAGCCCGATTTGAGAAAATACCCAGTAGAAAAGAAAAAATGAGAAGCATTATTGTGTGCTCCACAACATAAAGGGACATTCGGCCGAAAGCTGTAGGGATCTGCGTGAGCAGATGGAGAATCTTGCACAGAACGATTATCGAAATGAGTATATTGATCAAAGGGTCGTGGCGGCTCGGCAGCAGAGGCCCAGGCAAACGTATACCATTGCTGGTGGAAGGACATTGGCTGGAGTTTCGAACCGATCAAGGAAAAATTACTGTAGGGCCCGGGGACCAGAAGTAATGTCGGTAGAGTGATCCACTACATGCAGAGTGATCGGTCTGTCACTATAATATTCATGGATGAGGACGCACACGGGGTAAGCTTTCTGCATGACGACACATTGATAATCAAAGCAGTGATCGGTGGAGCCGAGGTAGACAGGATCCTGGTAGACCCAGGAAGTGAAATCGACATAATCTCCAATGAAACCTTGGATGGGCTGGGGATTGAATATGCGACAGTGACCCAGGATAGGACGCCCTTGTACGGGTTTGGGGAGCCACAATCGTCCCGCTGGGAAGAATACAGTTGGCCATGACAGTCGGAAATTCCCCGCGCACCCGGACGATAATGGTAGATTTCACGGTGCTAGATTGTATGAGCAGCTATCAAGTCATTGTAGACAGGCCTTTCATGATGAAGACGTGGGCCGCCATGTCATGTTATCACTTGAAGTTGAAATTTCCCACTCGATCCGGGATTGGGATTACATGTGAAAGTCAGAAGGTGGCCTGGAGTTGTTTTGCCACCATTTCAAGAGAAACTCTTTGCGTTGAGTAGAATCGGAGGAAAAAGAGAAGAATATAGGAAGAGAATGAGGATGAGGAGTCAGTTGAATGTCCAGATGTGCGATTCAAGAATTTTGCTCGTTTGAGAGCAGCCGAAGAGTTGGAGTCGGTGGAACTCTTTGGTCCGGAGAAAATCATCAAGATATGAGCAGGTTTGGAGAGAGATCTCCTAGAGCTTCTGAAGCAGTATGCGTATATCTTTGCTTGGGGACACAGTGACATGCCAGTGATAGACCCTAAGTTTATCATCCATCACTTGGCTGTGGATCCAAGCCACAAGCCAGTCAAACAAAAAATGAGAATATTCAACCAAGAACATTGTGAGGCGATACGGCCGAGGTAGATGGATTGTTGAAGGCTGGTTTCATCCGAGAGGTGAAATACCCGGAATGGGTTTCGAATGTGGTGTTGGTAAGAAAGTCTAGCAGAAAATGGAGGATGTGTGTCGACTTCACCGATCTTATTAAAGCCTGCCCAAAAGACAATTTCCCGCTCCCAAATGTAGATCAGTTGGTTGATTCGACTGCCTGTCACGGATTGCTCAGCTTCATGGACGCATTTTCCGGTTATAATCAGGTAAAAAATGCGTCCCGACGACGGGGAGAAGACCGCCTTCATCACTGATCGGGGTTTGTGTTGTTACAGGTGATGCCCTTCGGTTTGAAGAATGCAGGGGCGACATTTCAAAGGTTGGTGGTGTATGTGGACGACATGATGACAATGACTATGAAGCCAGAGGGTCATTTGACCGACCTCACAGAGACCTTTGAGCTGATAAGGAAGCACGGTATGGGATTGAATCCAGAGAAGTGTGCATTTGGAGTGGCATCAGGAAATTTTCTGGGATACATGGTCAGTGCGCGTGGAATTGAGGCTAACCTGTAGAAAATCCAAGCACTTCTGGATTTGAAATCTCCAATGACAGTCAAAGAGGTGCAAAGCTTGACAGGTCGGGTGGCCGCTCTAAACCGGTTCATATCTCGTGTCACCGACAAATGCCATCCATTTTTCAAACTGATTAAGAAGATCAAGAAAGATGTCACATAGACAGAGGAGTACGAGGAAGCCTTCACACAGCTCAAGCAATATCTGGCCCAAACTCCGCTTTTGGCTAAACCGATCCCTGGTGAGACATTCTTCTTGTATTTAGTTGTATCTAAATATGCTGTGAGCTCGGTGTTGGTGCAGGAGGTCGATAAAATTCAAAGGCCAGTATACTACATCAGCAAAACCCTGTTGGATGCGGAGACTATATATCCGGCTCATGAACTGGTGGAATTATCGTTGGTTACGGCTGCCAGGAAGCTGAGGCCATACTTTCAGGCCCATCATATCGGAGTTTACACCGACCACCATTTAAAGCAGATCTTACATAAATCGAAAGTTTCGGGCTGGTTGGTGAAATGGTCGATGGAATTAAGCGAATACGATATATCATATTTTCCAAGGGCGGCAGTGAAAGGACAGGCTCTGGCAGATTTTGTGGCTGAGTTCACCGGGCCCCAGGTTTTGGAGGTTTCAGAGATCAAGTGGGAGCTATCTGTGGATGGATCAGTTAGTTCGCAAGGCTGTGGGGCAGGGGTCGTGTTACAGAGTAGTGACGGCGAAGATGTGGTTTACGCTTTGAGGTTCACTTTTGAGGCCACCAATAACGAAGCAGAGTATGAGGCCATTTTGGCCAGTTTGAGGTTGTGTACAGCTGTGGGCGTCCGAGATGTGATCATAAAGAGCGACTCCAAACCGGCCATTCAACAGTTGAGAGAATAGTTTCAGGCTAGAGAGCCTAATATGGTGGCGTATATGGCTAAGGTAAAGAAAGTAGCCGGAGAGATGGGTAATGTGCAGTTCGAGCAGATCAGTCGGGAGAACAACCATCAAGCAGATTCGCTAGCTCGACTGGCATCTTCGATTAAATCAGAAAAACCCAGAACTATCCCGCTGATTTGTCTGCAGGAAATGACTGTTGGGAAATCAGAGGTAATGGAAGTTGAAGCAGAAGAAGAGGCCTCATGGATGAGCTCGATCAGGAAGTATTTTGGAAACCGGGGAGACGTCCGGAGATAAGAAAGAAGCAAGAAAGCTGAGATACCGAGGTTCAAAATTTTGTCTGATAGAATGAGTGTTATACCGAAGGGGGTATACGGTGCCACTTTTGAGGTGCCTCAAGACAGAAGAAGCTGACTACATGCTTAGGAAGATCCATGAGGGGATTTGTGGAAGTCACGTCGGGGGGCAATCTATCGCACATAATGCATTAAGGCAAGGATTCTATTGGCCGACCATGCATCAGGACGTAATGGGGGTGGCCAGAAAGTGTGAAGGATGTCAGAAAAATGCCAACCTCCATCATCAGCCGGCAGAACGGTTGACTTCGCTGGTGAACCCCGGACCGTTCGCCCAGTGGGGACTGGATATTATTGGGCCTATGCCAGCATGACGAGGACAAGCTAAGTACGCTATTGTTGCCATCAATTATTTTACCAAGTGGTTGGAGGCCGAATCTTTGACTGCAATCACCGAAAAAATGACCACAGAGTTTGTGAAGAAGAATATCATCTGCAGGTTCGGGATTCCCCGGGCCATCATTATCGATAATGGAAAACAGTTTGACAGTAAGGGTTTCCATAAACTTTGTGAAGATCTTCAGATTGCCTTAAGATTATCTTCACATGCTCATCCCAAGTCCAACGGGCAGGTCGAAGCCGCCAACAAGACGATCAAAGCAAACTTAAAGGTCCGACTTGGATCTTGTAAAGGTCTATGGGTTGAGGAGTTACCAAAAGTATTGTGGGCACATCAGACGACCTACAAAGATTCCACAAGAGATACCCCATTTTCTTTGGCATACGGGTGTGAAGCTGTTATCCCGGCAGAAATAGGGATGATCACCCACAGGGTCCGGCACTTTGAGGCCTAACAGAACGAAGAACTTATCAGGAATTATCTGGATCTAGCCGAAGAAAAGCGAGAGAAATCGGCTATGAAATCAGCTATATGGCAACAGAGAATGGCCCGTTTTTACAATAAAAGGTTTCCTCATCTAAGACTTGGTTTTGAGGAGAGTCACATTGAATACCCACTGGCCTGAGGAAGGATCATTGGACGCCAAGTGGGAAGGACCATATAAAGTTTCGGAGATTGTGAGACCGGGTGCCTATCTTTTGGAGCAACTGGACGGTACCTGGCTCAAGAAGCCATGTAACGCCGAGATGCTGAGAAGGTACTTCCAGTAATTTTTTTCTTTAAAACCGCAAGTACGTAGAAAAGTTGGCAAGAACCAGAAAATCATTGTAAAGCTTCTCTTGAAATGACCCACCAAGATTAGTAAGAATGGCAGTAGGTCTCATGAATATGAACATATTTTTCTCTTTTGAATTAAGAAACTTGTCTATTTTACTTGTTGTTTAAACAAATGTGAAAATCATGTTCAATATTATTGGGACGTGCTCGATGTAAAGGGGTGATCGGTAATTGGGAAGGGCACCAAGCCTGTGGCACGCCAATCCCCGGTGTCATTATCAAACCCTCGGGTGGAAGTGTTCCGACCTGGTTCCTTTCACTTTTGAGGATCCAGAACGCATCAAGAGATGAAGTACGTGTGGAAAATGCGCGAACCCCTCGTGGCACGCCAATCATGAGTGTCATTATCAAACCCCCGAGGCCGGAGCGTTATTACCCCAAGACTCGCATCTTTGAGGAAAAGCTCGGGTAAACCGGACCAAGAGACGTTTCTCCCCCTACGAGTTGGCTGGTGAGTCCCGTTGAGTACCATCAGACCACCTGGCTTGGGTTGGCCGAATGGAGCCCTTGATTGCAGGAGTCTCGGGTAAACCGAACCTATGGACGTTTCTCCCCCTACGAGTTGGCTGGTGAGTCCCGTTGAGTACCATCAGACCACATGGCTTGAGTTGGCCGAATGACGCCCTTGATTGCATGAGTCTCGGGTAAACCGAACCTAGGGTCGTTTCTCCCATACGAGTTGGCTGGTGAGTCCCTTTGAGTACCATCAGACCACCTGGCTTGGCTTGGTCAAATGGCGCCCTTGATTGCAGGAGTCTCAGGTAAACCGGACCTAGGGACGTTTCTCTCCCTACGAGTTGGCTGGTGAGTCCCGTTGAGTACCATCGGACCACCTGACTTTGGTTGGCCGAATGGCGCCCTTGATTGCAGGAGTCTCGGGTAAACCAGACCTATGGAGGTTTCTTCCCCTACGAGTCAGCTGGTGAGTCCCGTTGAGTATCACCTAGGGAAGGCACACAAGGGGTGTCCATGTCCCCCGTGGGGATTTGCCTGACCGCCCGGATCGACGTATCCGTAGCCTGGTTAGCCAGGACACTTAATTGTAAGGTTCAAAATTGTGTTTTGGAAGCCTCGGGCAGGACGCTGCCTCGGAGCATCCGAGTGTTATTTGTATTTATGATTTTTATTTTGGGGTATGTGCTAAGTCACCTCCACATTTTGTTAGTTTTACCTCGTTCCAATTTTTATTTTTCGCTGGTCTGGCAAGGGGACGTCCGCGCCAGAGTTAGCAGAGCCTCCGAGGTTGAGAACCATCCCTCGTGTAAGTCTCAAGTATTCCACCAGCTCGGGGCTGGATTCGTTCCGCCGAGTCTGTTATGTTCCATCAGCTTGGGGCTGGATTCGTTCCGCCGAGTCTGTTATGTTCCATCATCTCGGGGCTGGATTCGTTCTGCCGAGTCTGTATTATTCCATCAGATCGGGGCTGGATTCGTTCCGCCGACTCTAACTTGTTCCACCAGTTCGGGGATGGATTTGTTCCGCTGAGTCTGTATTATTCAATCAGATCGGGGCTGGATTCGTTCCGCCAAGTCTAACTTGTTCCACCAGCTCGGGGTTGGGGTGAATCTCATCGAGTCCTTCTCTTTGGTCTGGGGACGTAACATTCCCCCGGAGCTAAGTATTCTTCTCAGCTCGGGGTCAGGTTACGTCCCACCGAATGCCCAAAACAGACTAAAAGAACAAACCGTACGACAGCATGAATGATGACCCCATGTGGACCTTGCGCAGTCTTTTGTACAATCTCGAGGACCAGCCACATGACAGTCATTTAGTGCATCTCTAATTGTATAGTTCCCGGCACCAGCTCGTACACTCGTTGGAACCGAGAACTAGGGGACTGATGTTGATGGGGATTTCTGCTACTAAGTCATATGTATTGTTCAATAAGGGAAAAAAAGAAAGATCTCCCCACAATAGGAATCGGCCCTTAGGAACCGACCACATCAGAACCGAGATCATTCTTGCCCTCACTCGGGATCAAGGTAGTAGCTCGGGTATTACTGGTCGGGTCGGAATCGGTAAGAGCCGTTCAATTCATCATCTAACCGACCTCCTGGAAGATTGATGAGAGATTAGGGCATCTGGATCTTTCCCTCCCAAAACTCTCACTTCCAAGATCAGACAGGCTATCATCATTAAATGAAAAAGGTCTGATAATATGCTTTTATTGCGTGATGTGACAGAAATCCCTAGGGAGGATCCTGCTTTCGGCGATGGCAGCATGGGGAAGGAAACCTGTCAAATCACCGGGGGCCTACAAATCTGCAAATCTTCTAGGCTGACGTCATGATAATACTGGAATAGTGTCCCATCTCGAGTAGTATATAAATGAAGCTTAATCACATTTGTAAGGGTTATCAAAATTTTCTTTTGAACGCAACTTGTAAGAGAATAGTCAAAAAAATAACATGCTCGGTTTTATTGGATCTTTGTTGAGAACAGGCCGGCCGAGCCTGGTATAGTAATAAAAGAACCCCCCACCCTTTTTTGCGACCGTGGACGTAGGTTGGACGAGCTCCACCGAACCACGTTAAATCTTTTCTTTTCGATTTTCTTTGGATTCTCTTGTTTTTCGCTGAATTTGCTTTTGGTCATTTCCTAACCAAACAAATTAAAAGTTGAGGGAGGATTGTCCCGGAAGCATTATCCCCATATTACCCCTAAAACGAAAATCAGTCGCCAACAACATTCAAATCTAAGACATGTACACTGCTTGCTTTAGGATTTCTTTTCAAATAAGATTTTTTGTGCTTTCACTTTTAAAAACGAGCTTTGTAGTTTATTATATTTTTTATTCCAATGTTGTTTTAAACAATTTTTTTATTATTAAAATAATTTATGGATTTATTAAAAGCCAATGAAATGTTGATAAAATAGATCTTTCAAATTTGTGAGAGTCTAGATAAAATTAAAACAATCTATTGATTTAACAGAATTCATGGATTAAAAAAAAAAAATCTAACACAACCAATAAAAATCTTAATTGAATATACCCTCTTTAAAGTTTATTTCTCATCCACGTATAAAAAATCAATTTTATATTTCTTGGTAGTAACTATGATAGATTATAATTTTTTTTTCAAAAATAAAATAAAAATACATGTTATCGATAAGCCTGAGCCAAATCAAACTCAAACCTGCCTTGCTCAGGTTCGGCCTAAATTGTTGTCATCCCTAGTTCCCTACCCATAATATGTATAATCAATAAAATCTTCCATAATACTTTTTTTCCATTTTAGTCATTGACCATTTTTAATCATTAAGGTTATTAATCTAAGTAATTTAAAATGATTATGTTATTTCCAAATAAATTAGTATTTCTACAACTACTTAATAAAATCTTCTTTAGTTTCTTTCTTTCCTCAAATTTTTTTTTAAAAAAAAAAAATTGTAACATATGTCGCTGATCATATTTGTTGAGGAAAATATCATACATTGGTCGAGATGAATGAACGAACTCAAAATATAAATATTAGGTAATCTTCTAATTCTCAAGTTAATTTTTGGATTGAATTAGGTTTATGAATTTTAATATGATATCAGAACTATACTCACCCACGAATGAATCCACACTACCTACCGCATGACATTGAGTAAATAAAAGATCGATCTGGACGACTCCCAAAATAACTTTCGGGTTGAATTAAGCTCATGAATTTCAACAAGTCTTTATGTGTGTATATTATGCAAAATGTTTTTGTTGATGGTGTTTTCAGGCACTATGTTATTTAAGCAGCACGACAGGGGTAAAAAAGGTAATTCACTTCTCAGTCAAGATTATTGATGCCGACCCGGCCACTAAAGAGTCAATAGTAAGGGGCCGGGAACTTTACGGTTAGTAACCGAGCACTTGAGTTCAAGATGACCGGGCAATTATCAGGTCGACAGCAGCATTCTCAGTACAAAAGACTATTATGACCGACCACATGAAGACCGAGCATAGGGCAAGACATGTTCGGGAAAATAAGGCATTCTATCCATATGAGATAAGATAATAAGTTATCCTACTTTCATGGGGTAAACTAGTAAGACAATGTCCTAGTATGATAAAGGAAGTAAATGTAGTTTTTGACTAGGAATCCTTATGGGAAAGGGAAATTGTTTCAACTAGGAAACCCTTGTAAAAGAAGGAATCTAATTTCTGCACTATTATAAATAGGAGGGTAGGGTATGCTTAAGAGGGGGAGAATAAAAAAAGAGAACCAATATCAGGAGGAGAATGACCAAACTCTGACTTGTAAAAAACAAAAAGAGATCTGAAAAGCGTGCTCGAATAATAAAAATACATCATCATGTTTGTGTCCGTGGACGTAGGTCGGATCCAAATCCACCGAACCACGTTAAATCTCCTTGTTGATTGGCGTATTTATCTGTTTTCTGCTAAATTTGCCTTTGGTCCCCCATAACCAAACAAATTCACTATTGAAGGAGGATTTCCTCGGGAGTGATATTCTCATATTGCCCTGAGACCAAAATCCACCGTCAACAGTTTCTTTTAAATATTTCAAGCTATGCTAGTTAATCGTAAATTACTATTTGATCGATTTATTTCCATCGATTTTGACCGCTTTAAATCAATATTGATTTTTAGGTAATTTTGACTGATTAAACGACATATTTCCAAATTTTGATTTCCCAAAATAGTTATATTTTTTTAGCTTTTTAATTTTTTTTGGAATTTTGATTGATGTTTTTGTATGAAAACCAATTTCGTTAGAAACGATGAGAATATGCTTCAATTTAAAGAATTATTACCGAAATAATATTATTAGCATCCTCAATTTATTATATTTTATTAAATTGTGATAATTTTTTCTAATTGTATGAGAATAGTCCATATTCATATTGATTTAACTAAAAACTTAAATTATTTAGTTTTTTTTTTAATCACAAATAAATACTTTTTAGTGATTTTTGGAAGATTTTATAGAGATGAGTTTCGAAAAAAAATTTTTATTTTTAATTATATGAAGGGAAATTATCATTTTTTACTTGATAAAATCTTAAGTGTCGTTTACCACGAAAACTTTAAATTCTTTCTCTTTTCTACATATAGTTTGAAAATTGTTCACTTTTTCAACTGGTAAACTGTAAATATGTACAAATTATTCATTTAATTTAGGGAAACTTATCTGTTTTCCACTTCGTAAAAGTGAAAAAATAAACACATTTAAAACTTCAAGTTTTTGTGAAAAGTGATACTTACGTCATTTACTAGGTGAAAAAATGATAATTTCTCTTATATGAAATATCAACTTTATCATTCTCCTAACTATTTCTGATTGATGCCTAACTATTTCTGAATAATTATAACATCGTTCTCCATGAGATGTTACCGACAGAGAATATGTCATCATATCCCCATGAGCCTCTGACCTTCTTACTATGATCAATACTACTAAACTCATCAGAAATACAAACTCATGTATAGAGAACATTGGCCAACTCAAAAATATGAAATGCAACTTAATGCACATAATTCAGTACTCAATAACATTACACTTATAATTATGTCTTATTACACACACAATCTTTAATGGACAACTGATACATGACTATTACTTTTGACTCTGAATGAATTGCATCTCGGACTTGACCTGATGGACCAAACACCATAGTGCTTGGAAGTGGGGGGGTTAGATCATTTGAACGACCTAGTGAGTGGACAGTTTAAAATAGAATTGAAATACTTTCTGAAAGTTCATGGTTCTAAAACCGAAATCGTCTTAAAAAAATGTCTTTTCTGAAATCTCATTTCTTATATGGAAACACTATTTCTATGAAATTTTTCTAAAAACTCTTTTCTGTATGTAAAACTCTGAGCTTTTCTGTTCAATTGAGTTCATTCTAAAACTCTTTCATAAAAGCTATTCTTTCTGAAAATCATATCTCAGAAAATCATATTTATGAAAATCTGTCTCTGAGAAATCTGTCTTTGAAAACTTGACGAATGAGGGTGTTACGTCTCGTCATCCCCCTATATGGGTTTCAGGCGAAGGGCGCGGCGGAAGCGCTGTTTGGGCGAAATCGTAATTGAAAACTTTTTCAAATTACAGAACAAATTATTCAATATCTAATATGAATAATTTATTCATATTTCACCTAAACATATTTATTCGATATCAAATAGTGACATAAATATATATGAAACGTCGCGAAACTTTTACGAAAACGGTTTTCCGTAAAATGACTCAAAATGCGTTTTTGACCAAACCGTCCACCCAACACTTATGGGGACTGCCCAAGTCAGTCCCAATAATGTTAGGGCAGTTCATGGGCTTCCCGAACAGTGACAAATTCAATGTTTGGACAGCCGTCACCCGGTTGGCTCAAAATTCACCCGGTAACGCCGTTTTTGGCCGTTTTCGCTTATTTCAACTCTAAAACAATTTCCGGCAATTATTCCAACACCCAAAACACATCCAATACATTTATATGACATCAAATTCATAAATATAAACACTGATTTTTCCAGATCTGATCCAAAACATAAATTGCCAATTTTCATGCTTTAAATCCAATTTTTCAAGATTAACCAAATTAATAAAAATACCAACCAAAGTCACCACACATGAAGCACCCCAAGAAAAATTATAAGTATTAAAAGAGTGGTCATAACACTTTAGAATGGCAACATATTATCAAATGAATAAATTGGACTAATATTACAATAATATCAACCAAATCACTTCACACATGCATCAACACTTCCAATTTCATCCACCACAACCAAAAGCCCCAAATTTTATGAAAAGAAGAAACCCTAGGATCTCATAATATCATCAAGAAACATGAAACAAAATTTCTAAGCTTAGGAAGTTGAAGAATTACCTTTAATCATTGTTATTCCTTAGCATTTTTTCTTGATTTTCTTCTTTCTCTTCCTTGAATCATCAAGCATGATTTGGAGAGATTTTGGGTTTCATTTTCGGCCATGGTGGAGTAACTAGTGAAGAAGAAAATTTTTTCCTATTTTCAATCATCAAAACCGACTTTAGGGGGGCAAAATTGTCCTTTTTATAATTTAATCCAATTAAATTAAAGATAAGCTTTAAGTTTGGACAAATCAATTTTTCACACTTAAGCTTAATAAATTAATGCCATGTGTATCAATAATAATTAAACATATTGCATAACATTTATGTAATATGAATATTATTTAATTATTCAAATATTTAACATTTAAATATCTAAATAATTAATTAATATAATTATTATTATACATGTATTTTTATTTACAATAAATAACAAATACATATATTTATGGCATGTGTCAAAATCTCATTTGACAAATAATTAATATGTATCAAATCAAATTTTGTATCAAATGTAAATACATATTAATTACGGTTGACCAAAATTGCTCTTATGCATGTGTTATCGTTTAACCGGTTAAACGATCCGAATCAACTCATTTAATCCGATGAAGTATTATGAATGATCTGGATTATTCATAACGCGTTACCCAAGTTCTCAACGAGTACACTTCATATTGTGTGACTCTTTAAGTTTAGGTTTATCCGTCACAAAATCCAATTTCGTGTCCATAATTCACCCACTCATGAATTATGACGACCACAGATAATCTCGCTAAATTATGCAAGTCGAGGTCATTGCTTATGTATAATCCATCTGTCACATGCTATCCATATTATACATGAGATATAGATGAGAACGTCAAATCCGTTCGGTATAATATAATCGACTTTCAATTTACGATCTCTAAATAACACTCGGAACTGATTTCCGAAGTTATACCACGGCCATGAATTTACTAGATCGCAAACGCGTGTAGGATGCCTATGCCTTGTACACAGGACTGACGGATCCTCTCTTGATACACATATGATATCATGAGCATCAGTCAACACCCAATGAACAAGCGGAGGTCTGATCATGAATAGATCGGTGACGTGACTGCCATCAAAGTGTGGAGGATAACTCATATATCAACAGTGGTATCTCAAGTCAAAGGACCACTATGCTCGCTCAACTCGAGAAGATTCCTATTGAAATTGTTGTACCATCTATTAGGAAATCTTCAGTGAGTCGTTCAATATTTATCAAATAAACACCGACATGTCTATACGAGTCTCCCGAGACTCATGGTTCATTGGGATAAACCATCGGACCAAGTCACGATATACGACATGTACTGATCTCAACAGATTTTACTAACCCACCCGTGTTAGTAAATCTTGACCAGGAACTTTATTTAAGGATATAAATCTTATAGTGACACTTTCCAATGTCAATTACAAACTACGTTGTAATTGTGCACTACATTATAAATCCTAGGGTATTTGTATAATATAAACGTATCACTAAACCATATTTAGTTTCAATCTAATCGTAATTAGATATCTAATCATAATTAGATCGAATATGCGTGTAAAAGACAAGAGGTGACATAAATACGATCCGGATTGGCACTCCGAGCACCAACCCTAACACCCCATATACGCCTAAACTAGTGATTTTGGGGCGTTACGTCTCGCCGTCTCCCAAGCCATTGAACTAGAGCCGATGGTGCTACTCAATGCTACCAACCTGACCCTGAATTATGATATAGAGGCATATGTCATCCATAGTCCTAAACTACGTATGCACAAGTTATCTGTGTTCGTCAATTCCATATTTGTACCAAGTTACATCTGAAGTGGGTTTTTACCCATGCCTCTAAAAATCATACTTTTAAAATCAACGTTTTCTCAAACATTCTGATTCATAAAATAACTGAAAATCATTTCGGCTAACGCCCTATGTGCTGAAAAGTAAGTCTTAAATCAAAAGCAAATAAATAAAGTCAATTTGAGAAAATGGTCCACTCATAGATTTGAAATCCGATTGGGACTACTTCACTTCGTCGAAGACAATTGCAATTCCTGTTGACAATCTATAATTGATAAACTTAATTAGAATAAAAGTCGTGGAATATGCTTCAGAACTATTATCACTATATGACGTATAATATTTGTGACATGATATATTGCGTGTATGTAAGCTGATACGAGACCCTTATGGTGGCCTCTAATATTCCAGGATGAAATGGGAATGGCTAAAACTGATTCTGGGAAAAATTTGGTCACGCATCGCGATACTGTCCGATTGGCGTCGCGAGGCTCACACATACAGCCGAGGCAGTCATCATTTGATGGTTCCACGTCACAACACTAGACATTGGCGTCACGACTCCTACACGCATCGCGACTCCCGAAAACGGAATTGAGGCAATGTGCTTCATCTGTTTATATGTCGCGATGCTCATACGAATTGAACTGGAACATAGAGTGATTTTCTACTCGGCGTAGAAAAGACCCAACCTCAACTCCATATTTCCATTCTCAAGGCTTTTAACAACACAATAGCAAATCAATTACAAGTACACAAGTCATCATCAATTTACCATTCTAACACTATCAAAACATCTAGTCTCATAGTCCCCAATTTGACTCAATGCTTAGGGTTTCCTAAATTGGGATTTCTCAAAATTATTATTTTTTTAACACCAAAAATCATTTAAACAACTTCAGTTACAACCCAACAACACCCATTGAACATCAGTTTATAAAAGATCAACACTTCATAACATGGGTCAAGTCTCTTCTTACCTTAAATCAAGTTTCTCTTTCACTAGAAGAGTCCACAAGCCTTGCTTCCTTCTTTCTAAGCTTAGTTGATTTGGATTTCCTCTATTCTTCTTCTATTTTCTTGTAAAATTGCAAACCTCACTCTCTCATTTCCCCCTCTTCTTTCTTCATTCTTCTCTTTCTGCCTCTCCCCTCTCACGTTTCTCTTCTTTCTCAAATGCTAAAGATGATTGAATAGGATTTATTTTTTATACTAGGGGAAGTTTGTAAAATGATTAAATGATAAAAATATTAGAAATTTTGAGAATTCTCTAGTTTAGTCATTGGTTAATGTTCATCCGAATTTTTGTGCATTATTTTTGACCTATTTTTAATTCGAATTTGGAGAAATATCCAACGCGGAAGTTGTAGGTCTCGGTTTTAGATTTCTGACGACATAAAATTCATAGGAATAGGAGATCGTATGAAAACGTTATAGCCCAAACACTAAGGACTGTCCGGAATAAAACATATAGTAACTTTCGCACCGGAACTTCAAGGAATTTGTCGAATGTTCGAGAAGAAATTTTATGAGTACATACATGCTTGAACATGATTTTTATCTTGTGTTATGCCTTCCATAACTTAGTAGTTGTCGGGATTATCGGGGTGTTACAATAATAATATCGGTATCCTTAATTTATTATATTTTCTTAAATAGTGATAATTTTTTTTCTAATTGTATGGAAATAGTCCCTATACACATTGACTTAATTCAAAAATTAAATTATTTAGTTTTTTAATTATAAATGAATATTTTTTAATAATTTTTTGGAGGATATTACATAGATGATTTTTTTATTTTTTTATTGTTTAATTATATGAAATGCCAACTTTATTTTTTCCCTAATTATTTTTGATTAATCCCTAACTACTTTTAATTAATCGTAAGTTATTCAAATTGAGTGCTTTACTACCAATTTTTTTTTTTAATTAAACTGTCCAGATTTGGAGGTAGATTCAACCCATTCCAAACTTTGACAATGAGATTGTTCGAAGCAGATCGGATTCATTACAAGTCCAGATGACACAAAATTCTAATAGTAAATATGTAAGATATCATTATATCGTAATATAATATTATTTCAAAAGAAAAGACAACATCACAATCAAAGTAGAACTACACAAATCCATTTTTTTTAATAAATTAAATTAAATCATAATATAAGAGCAACTTAAGCATGGCAAAAAAAGTCCGAGTGGTCCGGTCTGGATCAGGTCCGTCTCAATTCGTTAGAGTTTTGGTCCGGTCCAGGATCAAAAAATCTCGGACGGCCCCTGGAATATGAGGTCGGGCTCAACATAATATGTTCGGGCTTAAAAAATATATTATATATATATATTATTATTTTTTATTCGGGCCGGATTTTTTCCAGACCCATGCCAAAATATTGCTTGCCGAGCTCGGTCGGGCTTACCAAAACCTGGACCCGACCTAACCCATTGCCACACTTAATAGTTATTATATACCAACCTAGCTAACATTAGAACTTAATTAAATACAACAATAACTACAAAGTTCAACAAAGTTAATTTTTACACCAACAAACACACCTTAAATAAAAGTTGGATTATGACACAAAGTAATGTAATTTTATAATAAGTAAATTTTTCAACGAACATAGATTTTAAGGTAATGTTATTTATCTTTTAATAACTTGAAATCTATATTTTTTATATTTTAATGAGATATTCGACTTATTAAGAACCGAAATGTTGAAAAATAAACAAATATCTTGAATATTAATAATAGAAAGGATGGCATATTCTCAACCAAGACAAAGGTCAAATCAAACCCAGGATTGCTTTCTTGAAGTCACAAACTATACATAAACAAATGCATATATATAAAATTAATAATAAAATATTTTAAAATTTGAAGATACTTTTAAATTTTCAAGCTTTTCCAGGAGATTTTGGATCATGGTGATTGTTTGCTCCTGTTCCTGGATAGTCTGTGCTTTCCATGTCCATTCTTCCTTCAATATATCCTTTTTCCATTCCTAGAAACTCCTCAGAATTATCATCTATTTCCATTAATGCTTCCTGCAAATTATAAGACAAAAAAAAATTTATTTATACAATTAAAACATAAATGCGATTTTCTTAGAAAAATTATAACTATAATCAGTGCGTTAGCTACAAAATTGATTTTGGTCAAATTTAATTTTCATAAAAAATAGTAGATAATTTCATTTTAGCGGAATTAAATCAAATTTTTATTTTATGAATAAATCAGAATTTTCATATATTTTATAATAAATTTTTTGATTGAACAGTGACGACCGTCCCGGATTATATCCATGTGATTCTACCACAGAGTCTAATGACATCTCAATTTCCTACCCATCTAATCTATGTGAGCATGATTCGACTTCAAGACCCTAATATCATCACTAGAGATTTTATCAGTTAAACTAACTGCTGAATCACTTTAAAAAAAGATACCTGAGCCAGAAAATCTTGAACATGAGTTGGGTTTTCATTTACTGACATAAGCATTCCTGTTAACAAATAAATTGTTGAAAAAAATTTCACAATTTTTTATTTTAAATAATTTAAAAAACTTTGAGACTTACTTGTTGCAGGAACTGCAGTTGATGAGAGAACAAAAGAGAAAGCTAGAAAGAGAACAAGCAGTTTAAGAAAAGCCTTATTCTCCATAAGCAAATTAACAAGACAGTGAACAGTTAATAAAATGGAAGGCAAATTTTGGTGAGTTAAACAGAAAGGCTATGTTGATAGGGCTTTATATAGAGAATCAAGAAATTCAAATATATATATATATATATAATATATATATATATATATATTATATATATATATTATATATATATATAATATATATATAGGAAGATTGAAAGTACTTTTCTTTAACAACAGAGTCAACTTCCCATTTTACTTTATATTTTTAATGGGTAGGTGAGTGCCCACTTGCCTAACTTGATGATCCCATTAATTATATTTCTCATTTTAGTATCCTCGACATAATTTGTGCAATAAATCTTTGTTATTGATTGCGATTTTATACCGCGCATAAGTAGATGTATCGTTAAAGTAATATAGAGATTATTAGTTGGGGGTATCGTATTCATATGAACTTATTATTTTCATATTATTTGGAATACTAACCTACTTAACTTAAAGTAAACTAATAGTTGAGGCCAATGAGGTAGTGGTCTCATTGGTAACCCATGTCCGAGTCCCCACAAAAGCAGTGGAGACTCAAACCTTCATCTTTAGGAGGAAGAAAATCTCATATATGGGAGTTGATGTTACAAATAATATGTTTGGTTACTGTGTTCTTACAAAGGATTTTGAACAACAGTAAATACAACACGGTTGTTACAATAATCAACAATACAAGAGTAATGATAAAAAAGACAGGACAACAGCAGGCAGTGAACGAGAGTCAGTCACAGGCAGGAACAGATCAGGAACAAATGCAGTGCAAACCGAGAGAATTCTGAGGCTTGTTGATGCGGCAACAATCTCCTTAAAACAAATTCGTCCCCTACCGAAATGGTGCAGCAGAATGCGAGACGTTTGTTTCCCAGGATGCAACGGAAAAATAAACGACAATGGGAACCACCAGTATCGTCTTCAAACGAACCAAGATGTATTCGAACTATTTCAACAGAAAAACAGCAAAGGAAATTTATTTTTCTAGCTTCTCACTAAAGAAAAACGAAAACAATGCACTTATTAAAACAAAATAAACACACCAATTAAAATCACATTAGTGTGAGACCTTTCATTTGAAGTAACCACTAAATTAATTAATAGAGTTAATTTGAGTGTTATGGAACTTCAAAAGGCTTGGAAAAAATGAAGAGGCTTGCAAAAATTGGCTGGGCCGAGCCCGCATAATTTTGTCCGGCATTCGTGTACGCATGACACGTGGGTGCACACGTGCCAAGCTTGATTCTGATTTGATTTGCACCCCCCCCGCGCACGTAGAGAGAGCCTCTATCCTTATAACTCTTACCCATCTACTAATGAACAATCATATATAAGTAGGGGTGAGCAACGGTTCCGGGTCTACCCGGAACCGGTTGGAACCGGACCGATTTTTCGGGTTTGGAACCGGAACCGGTTGTAATCGGGTAGGTTCCGGTTCCAAAAATGAAGGAACCGATTTTATCCGGGTAGGTTCCGGTTCCAAAATGATCGGAACCGGAACCGGACCATGGAACCGGTTTTATGCATGGTCATTGAATGGAAAGCAAACATTTTACCCTATTGGCTCTGCAGAAGGAAGCCCTCGGACTGGGGAGTAATCTAATCAGATTATGAAGGGGAATGTGGATGGAATTTCCAAGTTTTTGGAAATTGCAGCTTTGGAAAAAAATCATTTTTTAAATACTATCAACCGAGATTCAAATTTGTACAAAGTAAAATGTGAAATTTAAATACTAATTTAAGTAAAAGAGAAGAAAAGATTACAGGTGTAGTAGAAGCAGCGTTTTGAGAAACATAAATGGTGTGAGAATGATTGTTGTGAGTGATCCGAATGGATGTAATTGCAAAGATTTGCTTTCGAACAGAACATGATCTACTGCTTGTTGTAGTGCTGCCATTTGATTGAATCTGAGGTTAGCTCTGGAAGAGCAGAGAACAAAAAATTTGTTTTGAAAATAAATAATATATTTCTGCCAACAGTATTGAGGTTTTGAGTGCTGCAAATGCCCAACCAATATTTTAAAATAGGGTAATTCAGAACCGGACCGGAACCGGACCGGAACCAGATTGGAACCGAATAATAGGGTACCCTGTTTAATTGGGTAGGTTCCGGTTCCACTTAGTGCGGAACCAAATTTTTTTGGGTAGGTTCCGGTTCCATGCGGAACCGGAACCGAAACCGATTTTGCTCACCCCTATATATAAGCATAATTTCCTCTCTATAGCTTTCCTATATGAGACAAGCTAACTTCTCTTTATTTTCCAACACCAATGGGTGAACTTTGAGCAACAATTTCTCATTCACCCAAGCACCATTTAAAGCATATGAATATACCATTTCGAAGTACTCACGGAGGAGTATCCGAATCATTCAATAACAACCACTAACACGAAGTGGACCATGCATAAAATTGAGCCTCAAAATGCTTACTTATAAACATTTTTCCAACAATCCCCCACATGAATGAAATTGGCGAAAAACGTCGAATAAAATTATTTTATAAAACATTTTATTTTGACCTAGAAGAGGTCAACGGTTCAACACCTGCATAGGATAGGTAGGCCTCGGCCTTTGAACCTTCCCTTGTGAAAATATATCTCATTTACTGGCTGACAGTGGACGCGATGTCTTTGAACTGTATTGCCGTTCATGTAAATGAAGAATATATATCACACATATATTTAACCTAACACATCTGAGTTCTCATTATTATGTTCATTTTGGCCATGAACATCAACCTGGTTATGCAAGAGTTTCTAAGAATTGAGCCCCGTACAATTCCCTTTGAAGCGGCCCCACTTCTCTCTCACATAGGTGATTTCTTATTTAAGAGCATCTCGTAATACTCTGCTCGGATCCCCGACGCATAAGAATCATTAAAAGCCTTTGCTTAACCTCAATCCATACGAGCATCACTGTTTCATTTCACCATAGGAATGGACTAGAGGGTAACCCCCCCCCCCCCCCCCCCAGTGAACCAATTATGTCTTTTACGAGTAGGTTGTCCTATTGAACCTAGATCTTGGGATCTCCAGTCAACAAGGTTGAGTTTTCATTCGTAATAAACATTTATCTAATGAGGTTTAGTCTCATTCCCCTCGATGATTTCACCATTTTAACATTACTCCCGACAATCAATATGTCATCAACGTAGAGACATAAAATGACATAGTCAACTTCTGTCTCTCTGACATAAATGCATTTATCACACTCATTGATTTTGAAACCATTTGCTAACATGGTGTCATCAAACTTTTTATGCCACTATTTCGGAGCTTGTTTTAATCCATACAAGGATTTAACCAACTTACAGACTTTCTTTTCTTGTCATGGAGCTATAAAGCCTTCAGGTTGTTCCATGTAAATTTCTTCATCTAAATCTCCATTTAGAAATGCTGTTTTCACATCCATCTGATGTACCTCAAGATTGCGCAAAGCTGCAATCGCTATTATCATCCTCATGGAATTTATTCTCGTTACAGGAGAATAAGTATCAAAGTAATCAAGACCTTCACGTTGTCTGTAACCTTTAATTACAAGTCTTGCTTTGTACTTGTCAATTGATCCATCTGCCTTTATTTTCTTTTTGAAAATCCACTTGGAACCTAAAGGTTTACATCCTGGAGGAAGATCCACTAACTCCCATGTGTGATTTTGTAAGATGGATTCAATTTCACTATTGATGGCATCTTTCCACAAAGCACCATCAGCTGACCTTACAGCTTCGTTATAGCTTTGATGATCATTTTCTAGCAAAAATGTCAGAAAATCTGGACCAAATAATTTTTCGGTTCTAGCTCTTTTGCTACGTCTTGGTTCAAGTTCAACAACTCTCATGTGCCCGTTTGTGCACATTTGAATTCGAATTAGTTTTACAAGGAAAAACATATTCGAAAAAGGATGCATTTCTCGACTCCATTATCGTATTCTTGTGAATATCTGGTATATTAGACTCATGCACAAGAAATCGATAAGCATTACTGTTATGTGCATATCCTATGAAAATGCAATCAACAGTTTTTGGTCATATCTTCACCTTTTTAGGTAGAGGAATAACTACCTTGGCAAGACAGCCCCACACTCGAAGAAATTTATAGGAAGGTACTATTCCTTTCCACATTTCATAAGGAGTTTTTCTTGCTTCTTTCCGTGGTACCTTATTTAAAAGGTAATTAGCTGATAAAACAGCTTCTCCCCACATATTCTGAGGTAAGCCAGAGCTGATTAACATAGCGTTCATCATCTCTTTCAAGGTATGATTCTTACGTTCCGCAATCTCATTGGATTGAGGTGAATAAGGAGCTGTGGTTTGATATATGATTCCATTTTGTTCACAAATTAATTCAAAAGGAAAAACATACTCACCACCACGATCACTTCTTAACTCCTTAATTCTTTTATTCAGTTGGTTCCCAACTTCATTCTTATAGAGAATAAATTTCTCTATAGTTTCGTCCTTACTTTTCATCAAATACACATAGCAAAATCTCGTGCAATCATCAATAAAGGTAATAAAATATTTATTACCACATATTGATTGTATTGAATTAAAATCACATACATTGGTATGTATTAGATCAAGTGGTTTAGAGTTTCTTTCAATACTATGAAAAGATGATCTAGTCAGTTTTTCCTCAACACATGTATCACACTTATGTTGTTATCAATTTTAAAATTGGGAATGTGGTTCATGTTAATTAATTTCCGTAATGAATTAAAATTAACATGTCCTAATCTACCATGTCATAGATTAGAGTACTCAACAACATAAGCATAAGAACTAGCTTTATTGATATTCTTAGGTTTAACAACCATTACATTGAGCTTAAAGAGCCCATCAGTTACATACCATTTTCCCACATACATCCCATTTTTAGTTAAAACTACTTTATCAAACTGGAACACCATCCGGAATCCGTGATTGTTCAGAAGTGATCCAGACACAAGATTCTTCCGTATTTCTGGTACATACAAAACGTTGTTCAAAGTCAACTATTTCCCAGAGGTCATCTTCATAATCATCTTGCCTTGACCTTCAATCTTAGATGTTGCTGAATTTCCCATGTATAATTTTTCCCCATTACCAGTAGGCTCAAATAAAGAAAACATGCTCTTGTCCGAGCACACATGTCGAGTGGCACCAGTGTCAATCCACCACTCTCTTGGGTTAGAACCCACCAGATTCACCTCAGAAACCACAGCTGAAAGGTTAATGTCTAAAACATCTTGAGTCATATTTTTCATCACATTAGCCTCTTGATTCTTTTTCTTCTTCGGCAGTCTGCACTCAGAAGACTTGTGACCCATTTTGTCACAATTGAAGCATCTTCCTTGAAATTTGGATTTCTTGGAAACTCCTCCTTTAGGGCCCATCTTTGACCCTTTGATTTTAGGGTTCTTGTTCTTATGGCCATGTTCAACAACATTTGCTTTGGCCTCATGAGTTATTCCTCTCTTGTCAGATACTCTGTAATCTTCCTCAATTCTAAGCTTAAGAACCAAGTCTTCAATGCTCATTTCTTTTCGCTTATGCTTTAGATAATTCTTAAAATATTTCCAACCATGTGGTAGTTTTTCAATTATCGAGGCTACTTGGAAGGTTTCACATAAAACCATCAACTCAGCATGAATTTATGCTAGAATAATTTACAATTCTTGTACTTGACTTAACACAGTTTTGGAATCAACCATCTTAAAATCTAGGAAACGGCATACGACAAATTTCTTAGTACCGGCATCCTCAGTTTTATATTTTCGGTCTAAATATTCCCAAAGCCATTTTGTTGTTTTCATCCCGGCATACACACTGTACAAGGAATCACTCAGCCCATTCAGCACTTAATTCATACATAGGAATTCAGAATGTTTCCAAGCATCGATCGCACTGATAACTTGGATATCAATATCACCCTCCACGGGTTCAGGAGCATCTTCCTTTAGAAACCTCGCAAGGTTCAACGTGGTCAAGTAGAAAAATATTTTATGTTGCCACCGTTTAAAATTCTGTCCACTGAATTTTTCAGGTTTTTCTGCAGCATGATTGACATGGCTCACATGTCCAACAGGTTGTCTAGCCATAGAGGCAGCAACACATTGGCTAGCCACAACGACTGCCATATTAAGCCCATAGGCTGAAGTAAGTTGGCCAGCCGAAGAGGCTGCCACTGCACTTTGGCCAGCCACGGGGGCTGCCACAATATTCTGGCCAGCCAAAGAGGCTGTCATATTCGGATCTACTGTGTTTGGACTGTTTTCCATATCCACAGAGTCGAATTTGTTTTAAGACAGTTACAAATAATATGTTTGGTTAATGTGTTCTTACAAAGGATTTTGAACAACAGTAAATACAACACGGTTGTTACAATAATCAACAATACAAGAGTAATGATAAAAAAGACAGGACAACAGCAGGTAGTGAACGAGAGTCAGTCACAGGCAGGAACATATCAGGAACAAATGCAGTGCAAACCGAGAGAATTCCGAGGCTTGTTGATGCGGCAACAATCTCCTTAAAACAAATTCGTCCCCTACCGAAATGGTGCAGCAGAATACAAGACGTTTGTTTCCCAGAATGCAACGGAAAAATAAACGACAATGGGCACCACCAGTATCGTCTTCAAACGAACCAAGATGTATTCGAACTCTTTCAACAGAAAAACAGCAAAGGAAATTTATTTTTCTAGCTTCTCACTAAAGAAAAACGAAAACAATGCACTTATTAAAACAAAATAAACACACCAATCAAAATCACATTAGTGAGAGACCTTTCATTTGAAGTAACCACTCAATTAATTAATAGAGTTAATTTGAGTGTTATGGAACTTCAAAAGGCTTGGAAAAAATGAAGAGGCTTGCAAAAATTGGCTGGGCCGAGCCCGCACAATTTGGTCCGGCATTCGTGTACGCAGGACACGCGGGTGCACACGAACAAGCTTGATTCAGATTTGATTTGCACCCCCCCTCCCCCCGCGCACGTAGAGAGAGCCTCTATCTTTATAACTCTTACCCATCTACTAATGAACAATCATATATAAGCATAATTTCCTCTCTATAGCTTTCACATATGAGACAAGCTAACTTCTCTTTATTTTCCAACACCAATGGGTGAACTTTGAGCAACGATTTCTCATTCACCCAAGCCCCATTTTAAGCATATGAATATACCATTTCGAAGTACTCGCGGAGGAGTATCCGAATCATTCAATAACAACCACTAACACGAAGTGGACCATGCTTAAAATTGAGCCTCAAAATGCTTACTTATAAGCATTTTCCAACAGTTGATTCCTAAACTGTGTCTTGGTTGGTTTAGAATTTGTAAGTCTCGAACTACGTTTCCGTTGATTTCTAGGCAGTGTTATAATTATATGTATCTAGAATCACAGTTGATATCATATTGTAATATATGTAGTTTGTAATAATTCAAAAAAAAAAAAACTAATAGTTGAGAAATGAGTGTTTATTCTGAAATTAACTAAAAATAAATAAAAAATAATAAAACTTGGAGATAACTTTATATTCGAGAAGAACCTAGGATTGTAACTTCAGTTAAACATGCACACAATGTGTTCAGACAATTTTCATTTAATTGAGTTGTTACAAATTATTAACATGTAACACTAAAATATTTGCAAGTCTCTTTCGATAGTCAGGTAGAAATATTCAACTTAAATCAATTAATTATATGTCTATATTAATTAATTTAAACCAAATTTATTACGGTCATGTTCTAATATTGGCTACGCATTCCAAGCAGATATATTTCTATCTTGAAGAAAATTATATTCAAAAGAATTAGATCATGCGTTATTATTCTCACGGCTAACCCAAATTCTCTCCATCAAGTTCTTAAAGATTTACCATGACTATTCTATTATTGGCCAAACAAATAAAATATGCATCAAAACATAAAGAATAATAAATAATAATTAAAAAACCCAAGAGAATAGAAATATGCAAATTAATTATATGTTTGGGAGCCATTAAACCCTAGATTAATAATTTATCTACTAATGATAATCAATAAAAACATGATAATTATTATAGATATAAAACAATAACTCATAAAAGATAAACTATAGAGAAAATGGAAGAAGGAACTATCGATCGTTTGCAGTGTTCGTCTTCAATTTCTAGCACCAGTTAAAGTGTTCGTCATTGTCTTCCTCTAGGCGTTATTATATGCTCCGGAACTCCAAAATTATGTTATTTGACTTGATTTTAGGTTTTGAGACGAACTTATGCCCATATTGAAGGTCGGGGGGAGGGGGAGATGAAGGGGTCTTTCCTGATCAAAAATCGGATTCTGGACGAACTGGGGAAAAATCCCTCGTGTTGTGAGACACTCACTCTTGGGCGTCGCAACGCACCCAAAGATCAAGCAATATGTCTGTATTTTCATCTTTTGCATGTCTCGACGCGCTAGTGACTCTAAAATTTGGCCTAATTCAGCTCTGGTTAAGTCGTTTCACACTGTTACGTCCTGTTAATTCTTGATATTATTTTAACCTATAAAATATACCCGAAACACATCAAAACGCTCGTAAAACTCGAGATAATACACAAAACATTAAGATAGATGGACGGGAAATATATGTATATTAACGGTTCATCAGTTGCCAAAAATTTTATAAAACTTACATGAAATTGGTATAAATTTACTCAAAAGATGGAAACAAGCTAAACTCGTCCGGATTGTCTTAGTGATAAGAGCGAAAAAGAGAATATGTAATTAAACGTACGATTATGAATTTATCGATGACCCAAGTGAGAGGCTGCCGACTATTGTGCCAACAAATTTTTATCAATCCATTAAGTATGAGTAAATCTTTGGTGCAACAGTGGTATGGATGACGTTGTCCCACCAACCAATTAAAAAATAACATGTTTAATTTTCTTCCTATTTTTTAGTTGTTTTTTGACTTTTTAGCACGCGTGGCAAAGAATGATTGGCTTGTTGCATGGATGACGTGGTACCACTGTTGCACCAAAGATTTTCTCATTTAGTAGGTACCATTATGGTGAGAGATTCTTTGGTGCAACAGTGGTATGGGTGACGTGGTACCACAAGCGAATTAAAAAATGACATGCAGAGTTTCTTCACCTATTTTTTAGTTGTTTTTTAATTTTTAGCACGCGTGGCAGTGGATGATTGACTTGTTGCATGGATGACGTGGTACCACTGTTGCATAGAAGATTTTCTCCATTATGGTGGATCTATTAGATTGGATTTATCCGCATATTACAAAAAAAAAAAAAAAAGAAATGAAAAAACCAAAAAAAAATAAAAATAAAAATAAAAATAAAAAGCAAGAGTTATCAAAATAAAAATGGCTAACAAGTCATTCACGGGACCTGTGTCTTTGAACTCACCGTGTCGTAGGTGTTTTCACTCATTGGTTTATTTGCACGGCGTATTTGGCAGTTCATGCAACTTGGGTCACCTTATCCGTTTGATTCGATTTGCATTAAAGATGATAAGAATTTAAAAAAAAAAAATTTGATTCGTTTAGTAAATAAATTAATTCGATTCGATTCGTTTATTATTAAACGAAACAAATATGAATTTGAGCTCATTGATTTTTTAAAATTTTTTTTTATTTCATTTTATTAGTTTTTGTTATTTTTAATTAAGTTCGAGATGTTACTGTCAATTATCACATGAAAAATAATGTATCTATTTTTGGTGGGTCATTTTTAGTAATCCATTAATTATTTGTTTCATATATATATCGATTCTTTAATTCATTTCGCCACCCCTAAATGGATAAATATAAGAAAATGAGTAAAACACCGAAACCCCATATATAATTGGTTGAAGAAGTTTCACAAAACATAAAGGAGTTTTGATATTTTTCCCGAGATATTAATTAAAGTATCAATCTCAAAACTTTTTCCTTTTTTGTTATTTTACAAACGTGATAAGTAAAATATAATGATAAATGATAAATAGTCATAGAATGGTGATTAAAATTAATCATAGAATATCAATAATTTATTGTTAAAAAATAATTTCAACGTAGAATATTTTTTGATTAGTTTTAATCACTCATCTATCACTTATTAGTAGACATATATTCACTCAAATATAAGTCATCAAATGGTGAGTTTTATAAAGGATAATTTTAAAAATCAATATTTCTGAGATCATCGTATTAGATATTTCTTAGATATTTTTAAGATCAATCGTATTTTATTTTTTATTTTATTTGAAAAATAATTCAACTTGTTTTTTCATTGTAGTAGTTGAATTTTTTCGAAATTACGTTTGAGTTTTTATTGTAAAATTTGGGGTCAAATCGTATCAAATGAAAGCAAAAGTTAGTTGATATGAATTGAAAATTTTCAATCTGATTTATCCGCAACTCGTATATGTTAATTAATTAATTATATATATTTTAGTTTAATTTTTATACTTTTTTAAACTTATATGATTGATTTTTTTAATCTTTTCTCATTTCCTATACATGTGTTTAATTATTTTGAATATGAATTATTGAATTTTTTCAAAAAAATAAAAATAAATTCAACCCACACAATTCTATTCAATCACATACAATACAGTTTGTACGAGTTAGGTCGGTTTAAAAAATATAACCCACACTATTTGCGGGTTACGTGAGTTAATTTCCAATCCCGACCACCCATCGTGCACACCTTGCTGATTGTATAAAGATTTTTCATGATATCCCCTTAAGTCCTTAATTTTTTTATAATACCTCATCAAGTCTTTGTCATTAAAAATTAATGATAACATATTCATTTATTTTACTATTTTCCATTTTTACCCTTTATTTATAAATAAAAATGTGACACCAACTATTATGAGCATACACAATAAATTAAAAAAAATTCTCTCTTTTATTTTTCCCCTCGCTATTTCTCATCTCTGTAATTTTTCTTTCCAACATGCTCATGTCTCAATCAGTTGATCTTAAAGTTTCAACTCCATTAGAACCACCAATTTTTTTTCTATTCATTTCAAAATTCTAATATTTATTTAAATAAATGTTATTTTCTTTTTCTATGGGGTTGGAACACAAGTGTTGGCTGCTGTTTACAAACCCAATGTTGGAAAAAAAATCATGAAAATGCTTGTATTTAAGTAATTTGAAAGCTTAAAACTTGGCAAATTGATAATTTCTTCTTTTATTATTAATTTTTAATTAAAAAATAGTTATTATGAAAATTAATCGAAGTTACCTTATAAAAATTTACATTTAAGTTTTTTATGCTTTTAATATATTACATGAGCCCATAATTATTGATGTTAGAATTATTTTTTATTACTTATAAATTTGGTAAAAGGCAAAAAAGGAAAATAAAAAATAAATTGATATATTACCATTAGTTTTTAATAATAAGGACTTGATGATGTTGTTGGCGACTTGGTCGCGTAATTGGATTTTGATGATGCAACGAGAATGAAGTCTTTGACGAACAAATACGAGGTAATACAAAAAGATGTCGAAGCGCAACGTGGTAAAGAGCGAGAATGTGAAGATTTGCGGAAAATCGAGATAATCTTACGAAGTCTTAGCTTAGGGCTCTAATTGTAACGTGAATTGTAATATTCAAGTGCCTAAACTCATAGGGATCATGCACATTCACTTAGATGCATTAGGTTCATGTACAAAATGCATTAAAACCTTCATATCTGCATTTTGGTACTGAGACCGGCATACCAGTCTCTTACCGGTGTCCATACCGGTGAGATGCTGAGGATTGCAAGGCTACTGGAACCGGCACAACCCAAATCAGTATCCATACCGGTCCCATACCGGTGAGCCCAACGACTAGTTCCCTTACTGAAACCGGCATGACCTAAACCGGTCTACATACCGGTGACCATACCGGTCAAGCTCTTCATTGTGCACACATACTGGAACCAGCACGTACCATACCGGTCCTCATACCGGTTAGCATACTGGCCTAACGTATACTTGTTCAACGGTAATATAGCCGTTAGTATCCGTTGGAGCCCTAGACCGGCATACCGGTCCCAATACCGGTGACCATACCGGTCTCAGCAGAAAGTTGGGACTGCTCTTCATTTTCTATATAAATGAACCCCAACTCATTTGCCTTGGTTAGAGACATCATAATACATCTTCATACATTCTCTAAGGCAAAAATAAGAGTGTCGTAAACCTTCTTAATCTCAAAAAATCTCAAGCTCACACACTCACATTCATATCATTTATGAGTGAGCTTAGAACACTTGGGTTTGCCACTCACACAATATTCATTATATTTGTGAGTGTCCAAGTGTGTTTTAAATCTTCTTATACAAAAACACTTGTGGTTGTGAAATCTCATCTGTTGGGTAGTTGTAAAAATTTGTGAGTAAGCCTACGAACAAAACTCAAAGTTGTAAAAGGTTAGGAGTGCACATTTGCGGAAAACTATTGGTTGCGAGTGAACCACGAAAACTCGAGATTAGTGGAAATCTTCAAGCGATGCTTGGGGGAGTGGACGTAGACACGTTTGGCCGAACCACTATAAATCTCAGTGTCGTATTTCTCTATCCCTACTATTTTACTTATTGCAAGTTTATTTATGTTTATATATATTGAATAGAAAACTTGCATATAGGTTATTAATTGAAATAGAGAAAATTAACATAAGTGCTTATTTGGTAATAAGAGCTAAAATCGGCAAAGATTTTATAATTCCGCATCTGTACGCAATAACCCAATTCACCCCCTTTCTTGGGTATAGAAATTGCTTTGTCGTTATTGCTTGTAGGTAATTTCAGTTGGTATCGGAGCCAGGTTTTCTCTAAAAGACTTAACCGTCCGAGAATAGATCATGGCATCTACAAGTAACTCACCAAATTTTGCCGAAGGATTTTCAACAAATAGACCGCCATTTTATGATGGAGCTAATTTCAAATTTTGGAAAATGAGGATGTTGAATTTCCTTCTAGCCGTTGATCCGCAATCCTACTTAGAAATCATAAGAGGGCAAAAATCTTCGGTAAATTCTAATGCACTTAAATTTTTATACGAAACATTAGATAAAAGCATACTTGATAAGATTCCTAAATGTACAAATGCATATGAATTATGGAATTCCTTAGAATTACTAAATGAAGGAAATAATGAATTAAATGCATGTAATATTTATTCTAACTCATCAAATGATGAATTTATAATTTGGCTTGCATGGATATAGAAAATCCTATAGGAGAATCGGAAAAAGACATTATTATTATATCTAAAAATGATATTTCTGATTGTGATGAAATGCTTGACATGCTAAATGATTTGCATGATAAATATGATGCTCTTAGAAAGAAATGTAATTTGATTAAGGAAAATTATACATCACTTCAACATGAACATGCATCATGCTTGGATAAAATTCGTGCTTTAGAAAATGATGACATTTACTTAAAGACCAAGCTTGATAATGATGTATTAATTGATCGAAATAAGCATGCATCTCTTGTTGAAGAAATTCATGCTTTAAATAATGAGGATATATGTTTAAATGTAGAACATGAACATTGTGTAGAAAACATACAAAATAAAGCATTTACCTCCAAATTATCATGTGTTTGTGAATCGTTGAAAATTAAAAACGATGATTTGAATAAGAAAGTAGATAACTTGAAATGCATTGTGACCAAGTTCACTCAAGGTGAAAAGAAATTTAAAATGCTACTTGGTTTACAAAGATGTATTTTTGGAAAGTGTGGATTAGGATATAAGCCTCACATGAAGGAAAAATATTTGAACAACTATTTTGTGAAGGCACTCAATTCATATGCACATTCATCACATGTACATGCATCCAAAACAATTGAATCAAATGTTGTATGTTATGCATGTAATAGGAAATGTCACAAAAGTTATGATTGTTTGACTAAAAAGAAGAATGTGACTGTTATTTGGATTCCGAAAGGAACTAAGATTAACCACCATGGATCCAAGAAAGTTTGGGGGTACCAAAATACAATTGATAAATTTGTAGGGGAAACTTTGGGAATGATCATAAAGAGATTTGTGAATTGATCCCAAAGGCTCAAAGAAATGAGGAATCGCAACGGTAAAGGTAAAATACGTATTCACGGAAACATTGGTACCGTTTCCTCTTTGTGTATGTATGCTTATTTCAAATTGGTTGAAATAATTTTGAAGCATATGCTTATTTCAAATTGGTTGAAATAATTTTGAAGCATACAAATGATTAGACAATCTATTCAAACCTCTATTGGTATCAATTGTTCATTTGATATCATCAATTGCCTAAATCATACATTTAAACCTCTTTTCATATCAATTGGTATCACATTGAATTTATTGAGTTAAATTTCTTGTGTGTGAATACTTAATTGATTTGCATTAAAAATGTTTTTATCTTGTAACATGATTGAATGAAGTGTATGCATATTGACATAAATTTTCATTGGTATAATGAAAAGCATGGATTTTTGATATTTAACAAATTGGTATCATGAAATGTATTGAGTTATTTTAATTGGTATCAAATCTTTGGAAGAAATTATGCTTAATTGGTATCATTGGTATAAATTTTTTGAAACACACTATGCATGATTTCAAAATTGAAATGGCAAAAAGGGGGAAATGCCAAATGTGCAATTTTGTTTTTAATTTTTGGTATCATTTTTTATGCACATATGTTATTGGTATCTCATTTAGAACTTAAATTTTACTTCTCCGCTTTTTGATAATGTCAAAGGGGGAGAAATCATTGGAATGAGATTAAAACTTGTTTTACCCTCACATTTGGTTTAAGGGGGAGTAATTGTATTAATGTGTTTGTCTAAGTATTATAGAGCTATCTTGAAGACAATCACACATTGAGGGGGAGCAAAATCATCAACATTTGGACTTCAAGAAGCTCACAAGTCTAAACAAGTTTTAAGGGGTTGCCATCATAAAAATGGGGAGATTGTTGGCGACTTGGTCGCGTAATTGGATTTTGATGATGCAACAAGAATGAAGTCTTCGACGAACAAATACGAGGAAATACAAAAAGATGTCGAAGCGTAACGTGATGAAGAGCGAGAATGTGAAGACTTAAGGCAAATCGAGATAATCTTGCGAAGTCTTAGCTTAGGGCTCTAATTGTAATTTGAATTGTAATATTCAAGTGCCTAAGCTCATATGGATCATGCACATTCACTTAGATGCATTAGGTTCATGTACAAAATGTATTAAAACGTTCATATCTGCATTTTGGTACTGATACCGGCATACCGGTCTCTTACCGGTGTCCATACCGGTGAGATGTTGAGGATTGCAAGGCTACTGGAACCGGCAAAACCCAAACCGGTATCCATACCGGTCCTATACCGGTGAGCCCAACGACTAGTTCCCTTACTGGAACCGGCATGACCTAAACCGGTCTACATACCGGTGACCATACCGGTCAAGCTCTTCATTGTGCACACATACTGGAACTGACACGTACCATACCGGTTAGCATACCGGCCTAACGTATACTTGCTCAACGGTAATATAGCCGTTAATATCCGTTGGAGCCCCAGACCGGCATACTGGTCCCAATACCGGTGACCATACCGGTCTCAGCAGAAAGTTGAGACTGCTCTTCATTTTCTATATAAATGAACCCCAACTCATTTTCCTTGGTTAGAGACATCATAATACATCTTTATACATTCTCTAAGGCAAAAATATGAGTGTCTTAAACATTCTTAATCTCAAACACTCTCAAGCTCACACACTCACCTTCATATCATTTAGGAGTGAGCTTAGAACACTTGAGTTTGCAACTCACACAATCTTCATTATATTTGTGAGTGCCCAAGTGTGTTTTAAACTTCTTATACAAAAACACTTGTGGTTGTGAAATCTCATCCTTTGGGTAGTTGTAAAGGTTTGTGAGTAAGTTTACGAACAAAACTCAAAGTTGTAAAAGGTTCGGAATGCACCTTTGCGGAAAACTATTGGCTGCGAGTGAACCATGGAAACTAGAGATTAGTGGAAATCTTCAAGCGAGGCTTGGGGGAGTGGACGTAGACACGTTTGGCCGAACCACTATAAATTTCGGTGTCTTTTTTCTCTATCCCTACTCTTTTACTTATTGCAAGTTTATTTGTGTGTGTATATATTGAATAGAAAACTTGCATATAGGTTATTAATTGAAATAGAGAAAATTAACCTAAGTGCTTATTTGGTAATAAGAGCTAAAATCGGCAAAGATTTTATAATTCCGCATCTGTACGCAATAACCCAATTCACACCCCTATTAGGTATAGAGATTGCTTTGTCACTATTACTTGTAGGTAATTTCAGATGTATTTATAAAAAAAAAAAATCAAGAATTAACTTGACGGGATATTATAAAAAAGATTAAGTACCCATACGACTCTATCCCTTGAGCATATATTTAATAATTGAGAATTCTCATTTGCGATTGTATTATATATATACATAAAGTTGAAAAAATAAAATAAAATTTTTGCTTAGCAAAAATGCCTTAAAATTGATTATTTTAAATAACTTTATCACAGTTCACAGATAGTTAATGGTCTAAGTTTTTAATTTTAACCCAAAAGTTTATAATTATTTATAATGTAATATTATATTTGTAAACACTACAACGTACGATAACTTTCTTAATTTTTTATGATGAATTATCGCCAACCAAACAGTTAAATTTTATATTATAACCAAAACATATTTTTAGATGTGGACAAAAAAAAAAAAATTGAAATTGAAAAAATCAAATTGAACTGAAAATTTGAATAATTTTTTAATTTTAAAATAAATGTTTGATATTTTTTTTTACTAAAAAAACCGAACCAAATCGAATTAAAATAATTTTTTAACTAAAAAAAAACTAATCGAATTAACTGAATAATTTGATTTATATAATTCTTTTAGGTCTAATCATAATATATTGTTATTCTATATATTATATTTGTTATATTATTAAATTTATTTGGTGTCTAGTGATGATTAACTTCATGAAATATTTATGATTTTTTCATTTTGGTTATGATTGTTTTTGGTTTTCTACATTTTAAATATTTAAATGTTGATTGTATGTCATGGAAAATTTTTATTGGTGTAGTTTTAATGATTACAAGAGATATATATAAAAAAATGAACAAATATTAGATTCAATAAAAAGGTTACTAATTTGTTAATTTTTTATTATCATTATCGAACCAAGAATAAAAAATAATTATAATTTTATAAAAGAAAAAACCGAACAGTTACTTAAAAAAAATAATTATAATTATAAATATTTTATAATTATACCGACTCGAATCAACCGTACCTACCTTGCGTAATTTTATCATCTCCCATTATTAAGGCGAAGTACGTTCAATCATTTTTCTCTCTATGAAATGTTACTCTGTATGATAATGATATTTTAAAAAAAAATCAAATTAATTAATAATAGGAAATAGAAATAAAATGGGAATCATAAGATATCGTATAATTGATGTAATAGGTTCAAAAAAGGTGACACAGATTTGAGTTTGGGCGGTGGGCAGATGTATGACATTCTAATTTGTCATGATATTGCATTTATGTGACAAGAACATTTGTCTCTTTGGTTATTTTTCATTCCTATGGTTGGCTAATTGGCCCCATTTATAAAGTTGCTCACATAATTGAGAGTCATATTTATCCCATACAAATTGAAGACAAGAGTCAAATAATGGAGCAAATTTACAATAAATTTAATCAAGTACTATTTATAAAATCAGCTATTTAGTTTGACATAAATTTAGTAATTTTTTTTTTAAATCGTTAGAAATCTGCCGTTAAACCACTCTTTCCGGGTATAAGTGAAGCGGGTAAAACTCCTCACTGTCTTAGACTCTTACAAGAAACACACTATCTAGATTCAAAATCAGAATCTAAATGTCATAACTTGAACTATATACCACTAAACCACAACCCTTGGTGGCAGGTTTTAATATCATTGTTGGTAGGTTTTCTTGACATTTTATTTCTCAATAAACCTAAAAAAAATGTGATGAACAATAGTCATTATTGAGAATCGTATTGATAGTGGTTTTTTTAATAAATATTTTGGGAGAAATTTTAGCTAGTTTGTAGTGTATAAATGAGAAAAGATTCCTTTTTTGATAAGGTTGGTAATATGACGGGACGGGATGAGACAATATATTTTATTAATAACTATTTTAGGAGAAATTTTAAGAGCTTCGATTTAAGAAAATTACTTCTTTGATAAGTAAATCAAGTTATTAAAGAAAGATTGGCTCTTTAAAGAAGGAATCTTAATTTATTGTATTGATGAATATATGCTTATAGGAGCTTCGATCCAAGATATATGATGACTTTAAGTACTCATGATGACTTTAAAAAATTTGTGTCCATACATTTAAGTAAAATATAAAATTAATATTAATTTATAGAGAGAGAATATATATTTATTTGATGACTTTTACTATTAATTTTTATGTTAAGAATAACTATTTTTCCATAATTGATTAATTAATTGTAGTGAATGGTTATTAACTTTATTAAATTATTACATTTTAGTAATATTTACATTAATCTTTATTATTTTCCAAATAAATAATTTGATTTTTTTCTTTCTAAAAATACCTCTAATTGAACTTATCACACTATCTCATTATATTTTTATTTTTTGCTAAAAATATATATATAAATAAATATACATCATTATCATCACAACATCAATTTTTTTTTTTCAAATAATATCATTATATTATTCTTTTTAATTAGTTTTTATTTTTATTTCTTTACCAATTATTCATTTAAAAAAGAAAGAAATTCTTTATATAAAAAAATTGATATTCTCTTAATAATAATCTATAATTTAATTACTAAAAGTATCTATAAAAAGAAATGAGCATAAAATATATTCAATTAGAAAAATAAATTTAATAAAGATATAGCTAAATTTTTCCACCTAATACTTCTAAAAAATTTAAGCCCTCCTTGTATATATTGACTTGGCGTCTTGTGCCTTCTACAATTAAATTACTGTTTGATATAGAGTTTGATGACCTTACAAACTAGCTTATACTCTTAATACAATACTTATAAATTAATTTATATTATCTACCAAACGGTAGATAAATATATTTATTATACATATTTTTGATATGTTTAGTCTATTCATATTTCGGGTGTATATGTCATCTCTCACAGCAGTTGGGTCCCACACAGTTGTGGGATCCAGCTGTTGTGAGAGAGATGGCATAAACACCTGAAACATAATATAATTTTTCCTAAACAACAAAAAGATTAGTGCCTTAGTGGTGCTTGTGAGACAAATTCATTAAGACGGATTCGACAATGAGGTGACATATTAATAAGAGAGATTCTGATTATCATTAAAGTTTAATAAGTTGTATCTATTAGCTCTCTGAATGAATTTTTTTTTTTTTTTAGGCGTAGTTTGTGAATGACTGTCCTCAAGAGACGTGAGTTGATGATGTATGGCTCAAAATTTTATCTTTAGGTTTTGAGTTCGAATTCAGATAGTGTGTTTTTTATAAGAGTTTGAGATAGCAGGATATTTTACATATTCCGCTTAAGCTCAAAATGAATAATTTGGCGGCAGGATTTTCAACGTTTCAAAAAAAAAAATGTGAATGAAAATATTATTAAAGGATCTCAAAATATTTTATGTTTGAAAAAATATTTTTGATATAACTTTAAATACTCCTAAAGGACACTCAAGTATATGTATATATACTCGTGGTAGATATTAATTTATAACATATTTATAGAATTGTATATATGAGTCTTTGCTATTGGGATTCTATGGATTGGACTTAACTTCATATTAATACATATACACACACGTAGGGGTGTGCATTAATCGGTTTTAACCGATTAACCGAACCGTTCCGACCCATTTTTTTTATAACAGTTCGGTTATTGTAATTAAATCGATTTTTACGGTTAAAATTTTTAACTTTTTCGGTTATTCGGTTCGGTTACGGTTATGAGATTCGTATAACCGAACCGACCGATTAACCGAAATATATACATGCTTCAAAATCCTAAATAAGTAAATAACAAAATTTCATAAACCGATTGTTAGATAAATTGTTAAAACCAAAAATTATTAAATTATTGGCTATTAAGAAACCCAAATTTCATAATATTGGGTTAAATATTAAATATTAAATTTAATGAATATGAATTTATATTTGTGTTAAATTGCTTTGTTGAATGTTGAGTTGATTAATTTATATTTGTTGGACTGGTTAATAACCGAATTAACCAAAACCGACTGAAATATAATGGTTAAATTGGTTAATGGTTATGTGTCATAATATGGTTAAATCGGTTACACAGTTACTTAACCGAAAAATTTCGGTTCGGTTAAAAAATCAATGATTAACCGACCAAACGATCGATACACACCCCTACACACACGCATAATAAGTCTCTAATGAGGACATTCTCATTTATAAAGATGTATTTAAGAGATAAAAAATACAAATTTTAATGCACTAAAATTTGAGTTTTTTTTTCTTGGTCTTTCGACAACATCTCACTTTGTTAAAATAAGGATATCTTCATTGGATAATTTTATTTATATAGAGTTGATCACATACGTCCCCAAGGGGCGTGACTTGGTGGTGAATGGCTCAGGATTTTACCTTGAGGTTCTGGGTTCGAATCCAATGAGTGTGTTTCTTGTAAGAGCCTGAGATAGCCGGGGGTTTTACCTACTCAGCTTAAGCTCGGAATGAGTGGTTTGACGGTGGGTGTCCAACGATTCCAAAAAAAAAAAAAAGAGTTGATCACATACAAATTATTACCATATAATAATATTCGGATAAACTAAAAAAAAAAGAGATAATATAATTTATATCTCGAATTTTATCAAGATAATTAAAAAACAAGACAGTATATATATTGTTTCATCTTTTTTAACTCATATCAAACGATTTGTATAAGAATAATAATCCAATATGAAAAACTGGGACACGTATCAAAGGTGAGATAGTGAAAAGGTAAAGCTCATGTCCCATTATAAGTGAGTTCATTATTTAGCTTGTTTTTGTTTCTTCTTCTTCAAAAATAAATTATTACATTCTGTAAACTGGCAAGCATTACGTCATCTGACATCTTTGTTTCATAAGCATTCATTCCACATTCCAATAAGTTTTATTGCTAGCTAGCTAGTTTTTATTTTATTTATTATTATTTTTTTGAAATTGTTGGAAATCCCACTATCAAATCATCTCTTCCGAGTTTAAACGGAGAAAGTAAAATTTTTGACTATCTCAAACTTTTATAAAAAAACTTATTCCGTGGATACGAACTCAAGATCTGAAGATCATATCTTGAATCATATACCTCTAAATCACGTCCCTTAAGACATCACTAGCTGCCAAAGACTAAATTACACATTCTCCCCTTATATATGCCACATTATCATATGTAATTATTTTGGTTTATTCATAATTTTAGTATCTCTCACTCCCAAAGCTTTACAAAATTACAACACGGTGACAACTGACATGTGCCACTAGAGATTGACAACTGTCATCACCACTACCCACAACTTTTCGGCTATTGTCGGGACAGATGATAATCGAAACATTTCATCTGTACTGAATCTCATCTCGTTCCATCCCAATTATTATTTGAAACGAAAAATTCATCTCAAATCCCTATTAATATTTTAAATTAGGATCAAAAATTATCCCGAATCCCAAACCAAATAATATGAAATCTTGAATCCTGAATCGGAATTCAAGACTTTTTATGCTTTACAAAATATTATTCATCTATTTTCTGTTGAAAGATGAAATGCTTGGCAAAATAATCTAAAATTAAAGTCACAAACTCACAATCGTAGCTATTATTGTAGAAACTCATACAATTAAATACTTAAAAATCCTAGCTACTATTGTAGAAACTCATACAGGACAAACAAATTTTTATTTTATTTAATATATAAAGTTTTATATGTATACCATAATTAAGGTCACAAGTAAATATAATACAACGTCCGTTAATTCATATACATTAATTATGATAATAATTATAGGAAAAATGTCATGGGTTTTTATTATTATTAATTTTTTCATAATTATTACTCATTAAATTTCTCAAATTTTTTTTTATATATAATTACTCATAAATTCCATGTTATTCTAACAGTAAAGAGTAATTATGAAAAATCAGAGACCTAATAAATAATTATGAAAAATCATGTACTCAAAAAGCATTCTCTCACAATTATATGGTAAAAAATAATTATATGAAGTGGTGTTTGCTTCATGATATTATATGCTTTTGTATTACCACATTTTTAATAAATTAATTATATGTGTAGGCATCTGGAACCCAACATTAAAAAAATAATGGATAATTGCATACATATTTATAGATTTGAAAGGACAATTAAAATGGAAAATTTGAGCCCACAAAACCAAAGTGGGGTTGTCTTCAATATGAATTCAGATCAAGAATAAATTAAAGAAGCACCAGAAATTTATGAAGATTCCTCCCAAAAGCAAGGTGTTAATTTCAACTGAGTTAATAGAGCAAATTAAAGGTTGATATCCCTTTTGAAAATTAATTGGTGATTATAGAATGGATTTGAAATTATTTAGTTTTATCCATTTGTAATTTGTGAGGTGGTCGCTGGCTCTCATAACTTCACAAGGCCAATAACATGTGACCAGACTTTGATACCAAATGTTGGCTCGAGGACTAGACTTTGATACCAAATATTGGCTCGAGGACTATAGACCCGGCCACGATTCCGGTTCGGAATCGGAACCGAACCGATTGGAATCGGAAGGTTCCGGTTCCGGAACTGAACCGGAATGGGACCGGACCCCAACCGAACCGGTGGAACCGTACGATTCCAACGGTTCGGACGGTTCCAACCGGAATCGAACGGTTCCGGTTGGAACCGTAGGGTTCCAACAGGAACCCTACGGCCTCCAACGGCTACTAGCCGTTGGGGGAATTAGGCCCCCAACGGCTAAAAAAAAAATTAAAAAAAAATATTTTTATTATATAAAATAAAAATTACTAATGTACCCCTAATAACGGTAATAAAACAGTTATATTTAGGGGCATTTTTGGTATAAAAAATTCTAAAATTCTAGGCGATCCTTCAGCTTGGGAGGTAATATATTGGAAGTTAGGCGATCTTCATTACATCCAAGCACTCTAGAAGCAACGGCTTGTGTGGATGATTGGACTCGAGCTGATCTGAGACAACAAGAAGATGCCCCCGATGATTTTGAAGATTTGTTCGATAATGCTTCTGCAACAAGTGCAAGCGGAACCGGAGCCGAAGGATCAACTGATAATGATGATTGATAATTGTAAAATTATAATTTACAAAGGGGATATGTCTTAAACTTGTAATGGAACTACGTGAGCTTTGATTCCTCTCACCCTTGGAGGATACGTAGGCAACTTAAATTTTTAAAAATTTAAGCTCAAGTTCTTCAATGTAATAAATTTTTTTATTTATAAATTTAATCTCATTTTTTTTAATTAATAATTTTTTTTTATTTAAGCTTTGATTCCTCTCATTTTTTTTATTTTAATTAATTAAAAAAAAAACTAAATGGAACCGGAACCGAACCGTTCGGTTCCGGTTCGGTTTTAGGTTCCGATTCCACACTTGTGGAACCGGAAACCGGCCGGTTCGGAACCGAACCGCCGGCCGGGTCTAGAGGACTAAACTTTGATACCAAATATTGGATAGAGATGCTTGTTGCGTAACTTTCCACCGGTAAAATAAAGGTCGCCATCTCATCTGAAAATTAATCGGTGATCAGAGAATAAAATTAAACCATTTAATTTCATCTTTATATAATTTTTAGGGTGACAGTTGGTCCCATAAATCTAACAATGACTAATAGAGATGAACTTTATCTGAGCTTGACCGTATCTATATATATATTATATTTGACCTAACAATCGAAAGTGATTCAAATAATGGAGGTTTGCTTTGCTTTCTATGTTGTTTTCTTCCAATTCCTTCACAGCATTATAAGCTAATTAATTATAACATATAGTGAGCTAAAAAATGAAAGAAAATAATGTATAGTAACAATTAATATTGTTCCACATACCCTCTGCGAAAACCAAAAAATAAATGTGATCTATTTTTGAATAAGTTAATGAATTGGAATTCATGTTTTCCATTTTTAGTTTGATTTTTAACTTATTAAATTAAGAAATCTTTCATTTAAAAGTTAGTCATATGTATAGAGAGAGGGGATCCCTTGACTTCTTAAATTAAGAGACACATATTAAAAGACATAAAAACACATATTTCAATATGATAAAAGATAAATAACAATATATATATTTTTTTAATATTTTAGTGTATCTCTTAATTCAAACCTCATTTTATATATGTGTTCTCCAATATATGTTGTGTTTTTATTTTTTAGAAATCCCGCCGCTAAACCATCCGACCCGAACTTAAGCGGAGTATGTAAAATTCCCCATATTTTTACAAAAAAACGCATCTCCTAAATTCGAACCCAAAACCTAGAATTCAGATTCTAATCTCTACACCACCCAACCATACCTATTGGGGACAATATATATTGTGTTTCATTAAATAGTAATAACTACTTATTTCAATGAAGACATATATTAAAGTTAATCACTTAAATTCATAGATGGTTTTCAAGTACTTTAATAAAATTTGTCACTCCACCTTTAGGAATTAATATAATTTTTATTTTATGATTTGAAGCTTTTTTTCTTAACGGTATGGGACGAACAAACTCTAAATTAATTTTTTTAGTCCTATCTATCTTAGAATTTGAATACGGATGATGAGCCAAAAAAATTATTTAAAACTTAAAAAAAAAAAAATTCCCTTACCCCACTCAATATTCGAATTCGAATGACAAACTAAATAACACTATTTCAAAGCCAAATCTTAGTTATAAAATATGAAGTTCAGTAGTTGAATATATTGACTTGTAAAAGTCTCAATTATTGTCATTCATTTTTGATAAACTAAATATATAGCTATGGCACCAAAATGCTATCTTCAAAGACTAGATTTGAGGCATTCAATTGTCGACAAGTTGCATCATTTTGGTCATGAACCCCATTATTTTTCAAGTCACACGTGTTGCAACATTTGGTTTCCTTTACCCAAAAAAAAAAAGTGCATAAAATGGCCACATTCTCAGAATCTATATGAAACTTATCCTTCTTAAATGATTTATAATATATATATATATATATATATATATACGCACTAAAAAAATATATATATATATTTCTGGTTGTGTTGTGCTGTTCTTATCTGCAACTCTCGTTCGGTTCCCTTAGTGCATATGATTTCTCTATTGAATTGGATTCTCTCATTATTGTGGTTTTGATACTATGGTGTAGAGATCGTGATCGGTCGGGACAGTTTAGAATTGATTCCATCCCGATTATAAATTCAAAATAAAAAATGGTTATGAATTTTGGAACAAATTATTAGAATCTTGAATTTCGATTGACGCATCCCGAATTTTTATTTAGGATAAAAAATCATCATGTTCGATATAAGATCATGAATTTTAATTGAGAGTCAAGATTTTGTCTCATTCCTACTGGGGTACTTGAGATTTGCTTTAATACCGATATCATCTGTGGTACCGAAGTCTGAATAAAAAAACTGAAAGAGAGTTGAATCTAATTTCAAATATTTGAAAAAAAAAATTCAACCCCTATAATATGTACTGGGGACTGAAGACTCCTAATGTGATAAATGTAGTTGATCACCCGAATACCGGGTGTTTTTTCAAAAAGAAAAAAACTTATTAACCGAACCAATAAATATCCCACAAGCCATCTTCTTAATCCTTGAATGATAAATTCCCTTAAATTAAATAATTTAAAGAAAAGAAAGTGCTTTGGAATTCATAAGGAATTTGTTTCTCTATTTATCGTTCTTTTCGATCTTTAAGATTCAATTTATATATCTATATAATAAAGGAGAATGGTGTTGGAGGAAATAGAGTGTATCCAACGGCTCTCTTTATGTGGCTTAATTGACGGCTCAGATCATTTCATTGGTAATTGGAGGAAAGAGAGTGAATTGATTGATGGAAATGGTAAAAAAATTTCAAATTAAAAAATAGAAAGTTAAAATAAAATCATTTAATTAAAAAATAAAATCGTTTAATTCTGTAACACTGTGGCGTAGGCACGGGCAAATACTGTAACACCATGCCGTATGCACGGCCAAATACTGTAACACCGTGCCGTAGGCACGTGTATCATTTAATTAAAAAATAAAATCATTTAATTCTGTAACACCGTGTCGTAGACACGAGCAAATACTGTAACACCGTGCCGTATGCACGGGCAAAAACTAATATATATATATATAAAGTTAAGAATGTATCTTCACATACCAAGAACTATTGAGTTAAAAATCTTTCAGCTGCATCCCAAAGTTAATAAAACAGTGAGCGCACTACCTACATCAGCACTTCCGTCTCTACTGTTTTTTGTTAGCGCCATTGTACTTAATAAAGAATTTTGATGCTGTAACGTAAGAAACTTCGACGCTTATTCACGAGCATTATAAATTAATTGTAAAAAGCAAATGGATGTAAAGACTCGAGCGTCATATGGTTATGATTTGGTCTGCCTTTGCATATATGATATGTATATAGCATTGAATATTTTCAAATAAAGTTTCAAATACAAAGAGTTCAATTAACGATATGAAAAGCCATGATGTTATTAATGACGTGAGATGCAGTCCGCAGCTTAGGCCTTAGTGGTGAGTTGATAAATGCAACTACAATATATTGTGGATGCTTTGTCATCTCCTAGTTGTTGTCTGCCAAATACCAATCTGTCTTTCTTTCTTCTGCTTTCTGTTTTATTCTTCTTTATATTTGAGTGTCGTGTGTAAAACCAGTATCAACAACAAACTTGAATCGCCACTGGGCACTTAGACTAGTGGAAGAGTATAAATTCGACTCCCTATCTCAAAAAATCATCTGGGAATAAAGTTTCTTCTCATATTTGTGGGATGATAGTTTCTTAGTTTCTCATAGGGGTGTTCATAGGGTCGGGTCGACCCGCGACCCGACCCGACCCACAGAGACCCGACCCGGTCGGGTTTCTTAATTTAAAAAGTTAATTTTGGGTCTGACCCGACCCGAAATTTCGGATCGGGTCACGGGTTTAGTTCAACAAACTCGGATTTGACCCGACCTGACCCGATGTAATAATATTTTATTATAATATATATATTTTTAGTGGTATAACTTTAACAACCATATTTTTCAAAAAATCATCAATTTGTTGGTGAGATTCGAACCTGGATTGCTTGAAAGCTTACTAATGCTTTAACCATCAGTGCTGCATGCTTTGTTAATATCTTTGCTCAATAAAAAAACATATATATTATATTCACTATATACTATGTTGACCCGACCCGCAATTTTTTTGACCCGACCCGAGGTGACCCGACAAATTTCGGGTTTCGGGTCAGACGACCCGAATGACCCGACCCGATCGGGTCAAAAAAATTTCGAAAAACCCGACCCGACCCGACCCGTGAACACCCCTAGTTTCTCCTTATATTTAAGTGAGAGTAAATATCTCGTCTCTAGTAGATGTAGAATTCTGGGTGTACAATAAATATTTATATTCAGTATTCCAGTAGATTTTAGATTATATATCTTTAAAATAATATTGTAATAAAAAAAAAAAAACAAACTTGAATTAGAGTGTATATAATTCTTTATTTAGCTTAACAGTGTAGACGCTGGATTTCGCCTGAGTTTCACAATCAAGAATTTGTAGTATGTGGCACTAGCAATCCTGCAAAACAAAGGTAGAATGAGCTTGGAGTCTCTGCCCTCCGGAGTGATGGGTGCCCTTCAACGCTCAAGTCAGTAGTAAAGATGGGCGGTAAATAAAGTAAAGGGGAGAACAAGGTTTTGTGTTACCTTGAATTCTTTGGACTGCCGTGAGGGCGAAATGTTGATATTTAGAGGGAGAACTGTTTAGAGAGCTCAAGTGAGAGTGCTGAGACTTTAATAATCCATTCAGCTTGAATCATACTTTCATTTATATGCTAAGAAATGCTGCCTTTTTAGTTGGCACATGAAGGTAAGTCTCACAACGTGTTTAAGATATAGGCATTTGGTGATAAAAAAATCTTAGTATGTGGGAATATACTATGTGTTTGGGAAAAGAGGGAAACAATTGGTAAATAATTAAAGGGAGTTGTCCTTAAGCTTTTGGCTTTACTTTTGTAAATGGTTTAAATTTTTCTGAGTTGGGTTATCGTTTTGGGCTTCATTTGGTATTAGGTTCGAAATGAAAATACGATTTTTCCCTTGGCCCAAATTTGGCCCATACAAACAGTAGCTGAATCCCCTCCCACCTATGTGAGTGGGATTTGAACCCCATACTTCTTGTTTTCAACATGATAGATTTTACCAACTCAATTAGTTGACACCCACTCAAAACCCGTTCTTTCTTCATAGGTAAGGGGGTGGACAAAACCCAAATTATTTTTTTCTCCTTATTTCCCATAAAATTCGAACCCATACTCTTGAGGCAGAATTGGAGTCTATAATTTTTTACATGGTATTAAAATTTTAAATGAAGCTCCAAGCACTTACAAATTAGCCTAAAAAATAGTGAATCTTCGTACATTAGTACAAACCTTGACCTCTATACGAGACTATCAGAATAACTATATAGGTTAAGCGGGGATCTAGTACATCTCAGGTTCACTTCTAAGTTTGTCAAGTAATAAAAAAATATGATGTAAAAAAAAAAAAATCATAAACCAGAGCATGCTACAGGTAACACAATGGAGAAGCAATTAGAAGCTGAAGAAAAAGAATCATGAAGATTACCTGAAGGTAGTGACCATGAGGCATGGCCAAAGCCCTAGGTGATACAAATCAACTTTGAGAATTTCCGACTGACTGACTGACTGACTTTTTTTTTTCTTTTTTTATAATCGTTAGAAATCCCGCCGACTGATTGATCGTTCTTTCTTCCTTTTACTTATCCAAAATGGATCCGGGATATATCAAGAGAACATACTGGTTTTCTAAATTATTCAGAACCCATCATACTCATAACCTTCGTCGAAATCATAAGGTTCATCCACATTCCCATGATCAAATTCGTCCAAATGCTTCCCTAGCATTTTTTGTTGTTGTTTGGGAATCGTTGGAAATCTCACCGCTAAATCATCCCTTCCGGACTTAAGCGGAACAGGTAAAACCTCCGGTTGTCTCAGACTCTTACAAGAAACGCACTTTCTGGATTCGAACCCAGAACCTGAAGGTCAGATTTTGAACCCTACACCACCAAATCACGCCTGTTGGAGACTTCCCATCATCTTCCTCGTCATCAAAATCACCTTCTGGCACTAAGTCCTCCGATTCGTTCTCTTTTTTCCCATTATTGGGCAACTTGTCATCATCGTCACAATGTGATTCAGTTTGTTGTTTCTTGAGATTCTCTGAAGCCACCTACCAGAGAAAATAAACCACCCAATATCTAAGTTCAGAAGTTGGACCTTATTTCAAATCTCCAGAGGCACATGCTTCCATAAACTCTGAAATTTTGTTAGGAACCAAAAAGATTGCAAGATGAACAATGCAAGTGCCAGTCTCAAACGATGATCAATTTCTAATTATTGATATCAACAACAATTGGCATGAATATTTATTTTTAGGATTTAGTAGCAGCCTCAACTATCATCAATTCAGCAAAAAACAAATAATATAAACAACTTCAAGCATCTTCATTGTAATAATGCATTAACAAATTCTTAATCATGGAAAACATTTATTTCCAAGAACCTATGGTGTCAAAGAAAATGAACTGTTAAAATAGTAATGTTCATTCCAATTGTTAGATAATGAAAAATCAGAACCTGCTTCGGCATCATTTTAGGCAGGGGGTGCGAAGGGGTGGCGCGTGAGGTTCACGTGCCGATGGTGGCCGCGATCCCCACGCGCCGATGAAAGCAGAGAGAGTGAAACTAGAAAAAGTAGAACATGGACTCTGATACCATGTTAGATAATGAAAGAAAATCTTGGATTCACTCTATATGAATTTACAATGGTAAATGTCTTTATATAGGCTACATAGAAAACCAAAATAGAAAATGAATCATAATCCTATAGTAATAAACAATAATAATGAATATAAGAAATCTTCATCTAATTAGGAAATATAATAAAACCATAAATCCTAATGGTACTAGGAAATTTATTTTGGATATTGATTCCATATTCTATAACACCAATATCTGTCATCTAAAATTCTGTTCGCAGAAAATTTATTGTTGTCATTCATATGTGATATTTCCATCTCCGTATATTCTAACACTCTCTCCCATATGGCTTGCAAGTTTATGAACAGTCATCCCAAGGACTATAATATTATAAACACATAAAAATCATGGTTCATGATAAAAAGAAGAGTCGTAACATAATTATAATCATACAGTTATCTTAGGAAAAAAAATGTAGCAAAAATAAAAAGCCGATAGAGGACGCAATGCCCCAATCCACGTCAATTATTGATGTGAAAATTCTCAGGTGCGGATGTTCGCATGAAATTTTCATGCGAACAGATGAGAAAGAAGCGAGCAAATATATGTACTTTCTCGTTTATCCGTACGAGATGTTCATGCGGCCGTCCACATGAGAGAAGAACTAATTATGGATGTGATGTTAAAATAAAAATCTTCAAGTACATAAATTCTAATATTAGAAGTCTTCTTTCAATTTCAACTACAGTAGTTTAATCTGTTTAGCTTTCTGTTTCCTCTTATAACTAGAATTTTCTGTTTTTATCCAATTCCAGTAGAAATTCTAATTTTTAGCCATGTCTCTCTTGATTTCAATTTTCTTTCAACCTAGTAGCAATTACTTGTCTTGTACGGTATCTTCTTAGGATTTTAATTATTTATCCCATTCAGGCAATTAAAGGACTCAATCACTATTGTTTGCTTAGACGTAAGTTTTAATTCACTTTTTGAGGATCCGTTCTTCTGGCACACTTGCGCAATAACTCAATATCCTTTTTGGAGCCAACAAGTTGTTTCACTCTTTCAAATTATAAAGGAATTCTATATATCTATGCTTAATCTGTCGTATAGTCAGGGCTCGTCTGTGGATTGAAATGCCTAAGATTCCAGATTGTGATGCCTTGGCAACTTTTTTTTTTTTTAGAATCGTTGGAATCTCGCTGCCAAATTACTAAGGATATTCAAGATGAGGTGTCATGGTGTATGCTATTTGCTGATGATATAATATTGGTGGATGAGTTTAAAGAAAGTATAAAGGCTAAACTTGAGGTGTGGAGAAATACCTTAGAAACTAAATGCCTCCAACTAAGTAGGTTAAAAACTGAACACATAACGTGTGAATTTAACAAAGTTCGTAGAGGTCATGCGGCATAAATAAAAATTGACAACCAACCAATCTCAAGTAGCGAGCGTTTTAACTAAGTCGGGTCCATCCTTCAAAAAGATGAAGAAGTCAATCGAGATGTTACACATTAAATTCAATCGGGCTGGAGGAAATGGAAATGTGAATATAGGTCTCATGCAATCGCAATACTCCTTTAAAACTTATAAGTAAAGTTTATAGGACCGCCGTGAGACTTGGAATACTTTATGGAACAAAATATTGGGCAATAAAGTATCAACATGCCCAAAAAATGAGGATAGTTGAGATGAGAAGGCTTAGATGGACTAGGAAAGACAGTGTTTGAAATGAAGTAATTATGAAGAAATTAGGCATAACACCGATTAATGAAAAGATGAGAGAAATAAGGCTAAGATGGTTTAGACATATCTAACCTAGACCTTTAATTAAGAAGGGGGATGTAATTAAGAACTCTACTGCCCCTGCAATGTTGAAAAACATCTATTTCGGGGGACTTAGAAGCCCATTAGTGCAATAATACTAATCTGTGAAAAATCAAAAATGGGATCCCACAATATCAAGATGACCATGGACAATATCTTGATTAAAAAATTAATACGAAATTTAAGATAATATGTTCTCGTAAATACACAATCAAAATTAAATAATCATGGACAAATCTCAACTTGTCCTAACGGATTACAAATGGATCCCACAACTATTATGATTTCTGATCCCTCATTTTCTCTTAAAAAAACCGAAACGCTAAATTAAAAAAAAAACAATAATGATATGTGTATAATCAATTGCAGAACCAATTATATTTAGAAAAACCCAAAGAGTAGAAAGAGAATAAATTATTTTTCAAATACATATGATTGTACATTATTAAAAAAAAAATCATGTTAACGAGTATTCTAAGAGCACTCATTAAAGATTTATTTTTGAAAAATTTTCACATCACTTTTATGGAAAATACATAAAATTATCAAAATATTAATTATCTTAGAAAATAAGAAAACCCTCATAAAATAAACCCTTAACAAGTGTCCGAATTAGAATTTTTAAAAAAAAAACCTAAAAATATCTCCTAATTTAGTGTAATTATATTTTTATTATGCCGCCCTTAGACAAGACACGTGTACGTTCCAGCATCTCTTAAAAAAATAAAAATAAAATCTTTCCAAAATTCCACACTATTAATAATCCGATATTTCCCGCCACTTCTGCCTTCTATTTGCTTTTTTTTTTCCTCTCTCTCTCTCCGAGTGACTGAGTTAGCGAGCGAGTCAATCTCTGAACTCAGAAGAAGATGTTGTGGGTTGACAAGTACAGACCCAAAACCCTAGACCAAGTCATCGTCCATCAAGAGATCGCCCAAAATCTCAAGAAACTCGTACGCCTTTACTTCTTCTTCTGAATGATTTTCTGTTACTCAATTCTAGGGTTTTTGATTTTGTTGGTTTTTGATTTTGTAATCTGAAAAAAATTAGGTTACCGAACAAGATTGCCCGCATTTACTCTTCTATGGCCCACCTGGCTCCGGCAAGAAAACCCTAATCATGGCCTTGCTCCGTCAAGTTTTTGGCCCCGGTGCTGAAAAGGTTCCTTTTTTCCCCATCTCTATTTCTTATTTTTATGCAATAAGAAATTATGGGTTTTGATATTTTGTTGTTTATTTGTTATTTTTTACAGCTGGAGAGGTAAAAGGAACAATTTTTTATTTTCCCATTTCAAGTTGATTAGTTTAGTGATAATTCGACCATTTAACAAGTGGATTTTAAGCCTGTTTGGTTGCAATAACAATTAATGGTTTTGATAATTTGTTATTTATTTATTTATTTTATAGCTGGAGAGTAAAAAGGACAAATTATTTCAGTTCAAGTTGATTAATTTAGTGATAATTCGATCATTTAACAAGTTGGTTTTAAGCTTGTTTTGTTATAAAGGAAATAAAATCAACGTTTAAAAGTAATTTTTGTTTAATTTTTTAAATTGGGAAATATATATGTATGAAGGGGACTTGATTTCTTCTATTCTTTTATTTTTTCAGTTTCGTCTGTGCTTAAACTAAGAGTTTTTGTATTATGAATTTATAGTGTGAGAGAAATTTTTGAAATTTTTTTATTTTGATTGCAGGTGAAGGTGGAGAATAAGACATGGAAAATTGATGTAAGCTTCACCTTGTTTATATGCCTTTTCGTTATTGTTTCTATAATAACTTAAATGCTAGTTTCTCTCTGATTATTTGTTTTGAAATTGGTACATTTTTTTTAAAGCAATCAAAGATTGTACTGCTGTTATTTCTCTTTTGGGTTGCATTTATAATGTTATTTTTATTTTGCGTTGATGATATTGTTTCAGGCTGGGAGTAGAAATATTGAACTGGAGCTGACCACATTGTCAAGTGCCAATCATGTGGAATTGAGTCCCAGTGATGTAGGCTTTCAGGATAGATATATAGTTCAAGAGGTAATTAAAGAGATGGCTAAGAATAGGCCTATTGATACGAAAGGGAAAAGAGGATTCAAAGGTAATTTTTGATTGATTTGTTATGCTATAACTTATGAGAATTCAAAGAGAGAATAGATCTATTGGCACACAGCTAATATAATGCATTATTAGAATCTTTTTCGGTATTTCATTATTGGATGTTTTTTTCCTTCAGTTTCATGATATTCTGGTTTGGCTCATGATGGTTCATATGTTTACATGTTCTTTTATTTTTAATTATTTATTTTTTTGGCATAAATTAAGAAATTGCACTGTATTCTTGTTTTTCGTTTCCATTTGAATGAAAAGATTTAATTAGTCAAGTGGCCCCACAAAACTTTAATCTGTACTCATAAAGAAGCAGCTGGGATAATTGTTAAACTAAATTGGTTGCACATTGATAATGCCGTTGGTTTATCTCTGAGTTTACGAGTACGGTGCTGATTGCATGTTCTTGTCCAATGTCAGTGTTAGTGCTCAATGAGGTTGACAAGCTTTCAAGAGAAGCACAACATTCTCTTCGAAGAACAATGGAGAAATATAGTTCTTCTTGCCGACTAATTTTATGCTGCAACAGTTCTTCAAAAGTTACTGAAGCAATCCGGTCTCGTTGCTTGAACGTACGAATAAATTCACCAACAGAAGAGCAGGTGGGAAGTTTTGTTCTGCTTTATACTTGTTTCTGAAACCTGATATCATGAAATGTCTGTTTGGAAGATATCATAATACGTAGCATCCTGCCCATCAAATATTGATCCATACATTTGGTATAAGCTAAATTCCTAAATCATTCGGTTGGATAGGATGTTCTTTATTTATTTTTCTTTTAAGTACACCCATGGTAAAATCTGCTGAGCTAGGACATGCTAGTTTAAGTAGAGAACACCTTTGAGAAATGAATTGAAAGAGATATATAATCGTAGTGAATGACTTGTATACACTGGAGAGAATATAATAATACTGCAATCTTGTTCCCTTATATTCTTTGATCAGAGGCATAAGGTAAAATGTTAAAAGACTTCGTTTTTGAAACATTAGAAGGCTCTTTGGCTGAGACTGTTGTTTCTGTTATGCCTGTATAATGCATTTCTTTAAAATTCCTTGTGCCAGATTGTTAAGGTACTGGAGTTTATCGGAAAGAAAGAAGGGCTGCAACTTCCAGCTGGATTTGCCGCACGTATAGCAGATAAATCAAATCGGAGTTTAAGGAGGGCTATATTGTCATTTGAAACTTGTCGTGTCCAACAGTTAAGATCCAATATGAGTATTATACATTAGTGCATAATGCATCATTCTGTTTCCTGATATATGTTGCACCATGCTGTGATGATAGGTATCCTTTTGTAAACAATCAAGCAATACCCCCTATGGACTGGGAGGAATTTGTTTCTGAAATAGCATCTGACATAATGAAGGAGCAGAGCCCTAAAAGGTAAGAATTTATGCATCTGACTTTGCTCCAACGTTCTAATGGCAGTATGACTCTAGTGTATTTATGACTATTTAAATTCTTTATTACAATTATCATTGATCATTTATGTTTACTTGAAACATACAGTTTTTTTGTCAAAACTATATGTATTTTCATCTGTACTGTAAAATTTGCCTCTACATGTTTCAGAATAATTTTATGATAATATTAATTAGGACACCAAACATACAAGGAAATGTCAAATAAAGAGGTTGCTCCCATTTTTTATAGTACTTGGAGTGATAATGCTCACAAACTACTTGATGGCAGCAAGATAATGGGTTTTATTGCCATAAATGCTATGAGCCTGATTATCAGGCATTTTGACATTTTTAAGTCGCTTTTTATTCTCATCTTATTGATCATGCAAATTGCAAATGAAACAGTATGGAGATTTAAGATCATTCTAGGACTTGCTACCCTTTGGTTCATGTGGTCTAACATAAAACGAAAAAAAGAATTACTTGGTAAGAGCACACATGCTGTGGTAGAAAATGAAATATTCTCTACTTCTAGATTCTTTGATTTTGGTAAAATATGATAGAAAATTACACATTTTTATTGAGTGAAGGTTTTCCCTTGAAATCACCAGTTTTTATGCTTTTCCTGCTACATCTCTTCTCATCAACAAATCTTTGTGCTTTAGGCTGTTTCAGGTTCGAGGGAAGTTGTATGAACTGCTTCTAAATTGTGTTCCTCCGGTTGTTGTATTGAAGGTAAAGAGAGCACCATTCAATGTTGTTATTGGCATTGTCACCTCAGCTTGAAGTATTTCATTTATTATTTGTCCTTGCAGAGGCTCCTCTATGAATTATTGAAGAGATTGGATGCGGAATTAAAGCATGAGGTCTGTCATTGGGCTGCATATTATGTGAGTATCCTATTGATTGTTACTCGTCGATTTTCGTTTTTCCCTGCCGAGTGCTCCTGTCAAGTTGCCTACATGCAACCTCCTATGATTTGTGCCAACTCTGATCCTCTTCTGCTGCATACTTAAATTAAGAATCACTCTCTCTTGATCTCATTTTGTTTATTTGTTCTACCTACCTCTTCTTTCGTAGGGACTACAAAAATTATCCTATCAGAATGAAAAGGCCAAGAAAAACCAACCAAGTCAATCATGTTATCATTTTATTTCATATTAGGTTTGTTTACATGCATGAGGTAGATGTAATAACTGGCATATAGGGACTGGAATGGTTGTATGTTGCTTAGAAATTACTGTGATGGAATTCCATTATCCCAGTCCGAAATTGCTGAAAAGCTAATAGCATTGGCACTTCAAAAGTAGCTGTTACAGTGATTACTCTTTCTGACTAAGCTCACTTTAGGAGTCTCCGTTCTCATCAAGGAAAATGTCCTCTCTCTCTAAAAGTATTTTATTTTATTTTGTATTTGGTTTCTTGTGTCTCAGTTATAATGTTTTTGCAGGAACATAAGATGCGTCTTGGAAACAAACACATATTTCATCTTGAAGGTACTTCATCTTTCTGTAAAACTATCATGGTACAATCTTACGCTGGCAAGTAATTGTGACATGTGGCCATCAATTGACAGCATACTAATCGAACTTCACCAAGCTTGAATTTTCCATTTGTCACATGAATTATCCTTGAATTGATTTCACCCTTCCTTTAGCAAAATGAAATTAAAAGATTTAGCAGTTGATCATCTCTCTTTATTTTTAAGCTAGAATGTTTCCCGTGTCAAAAAAACTACTCTCCCTGTACAGTTCATTTCCATATCTTTGGCCTTTGATCTTCTGATGATAAATTATTATGCAGCATTTGTAGCCAAGTTCATGAGCATTTATAAGGGCTTCCTCATCGCAACATTTGGCTGAAGACTAATCGGGTGTCGGTCCTGTCCGATGCGCTGCAAATCAATTTCGTTTAACTTGGTTTCTGTGTTCATCAGCTTCTGCTATCTATGCAGTGATGATGAAGTTTCTGCTTATTGCCTTACGAAAAACTTTTTGCATCTTTGTTGTTGGTAGTCTGGTTTTGTTAACTGATATGTTAAGTGAGTCTTCTACTGCTCTTTTTGTTTTTTTTTTTCTTTTGCTTTATGAAGAAGTTTTGTACTTTAATGTCATTGCATTTGTTTATTATTTCTCTTTTTCATTTTATTTTATTTTTTTTAAAAAGGGGTGGATTAAATCCTAAATCGATTTTTTTTAACTCTTACGTATTTAAGGACTCGAGTTCCGATGATAAATAAAATTATTAACACTCCACCAATCAAATTATTCTCTCTTTTAATGAGAGATATTAGTTGTCCAAATTTGATTGGTGGAGCACGAAGTGAAGCATAATTGATGAGACATAAGATTTGGACTCGGTATAATATATAAAAAGAGATATATATTTTCATTTAAAAAAATGTTGTCATTATAATCAATGAATTATATTTTGTTCATTATGCATTACTGAACAAATTGTCAATGTGTGAATATAAGTAAACGAATTCCAATTTGGTTAATATAAAGAAAAATGATAAACGTATGAAAGAATAACCTATTTTCCAAGAATGGTCATGTCTTTTATAATTTACTCTAGTATAAATTGTACTGAAAAGTAAAAACCCAATAATCTCATTCTTTTAATACTCTGTAATAAACTTATTTGAAATTAACTTAAATAATTATGACCATTGGATTCATTTTAATCACATATAATGAATGCGATTTAAATATTGATAAATATAATAAAAAATTAATCTTTAACCGATAATTAAATATGACAATCAAGATTCTCAATACTAGATAAAAAAATTTCACAAATCCCGACCGATTTTTTGAATTAAATTGAAAAATCGTCACAAATGCCATACCAAATAATTTAAAATGAGATTTTTTAGGCAAAAGTCGTCCCAAATTCTGATTAAAATTTTTGTTCGTTATGAATTTTCATCCAAAATCTCATACCGAACGATACAAGTTGGATTTCTTGGCCAAATAATAAATAAATATTATTTATTAATAATAAATTAATTTCCCAAAAACCCGTCTGTTGTCGAGCGATGGAGCTGAGAAACAGTGGCCAAAAACAAAAAGCAGACAGCGAAGAAGATGATGAACAAAACCAGAATCAATTCATTCTTCAATGGGCCCACTTAATTCTCCCATGGCTAACCCCATCGGAGCTCGCCAATGTATCTCTAACATGCAAAGCCCTTCACCAAATCTCCAAATCCACCACCCTCTCCCGCTCTCTCGACGCCTCCAGATCCGTCGAGAATTTCCCGATCCCGTTTCTCAACGCCGTCGATAAAACCCCCTACGCCCACTTCACGTACACCCCATCTCAGATAATCCTCCCCCTTTCTCTTTCTCGTTCTCGTTCTCGTTCTCGTTCTCGTTCTCAATCCCCACCACGCCAATTTTGGGGATCCACCGATGCGGCTGCTAATATTAACAAACCCAACTCTTTTCTGGGTAGAGTCGGTGATGACTCAGTGAGTCTGGAGGGCGAGTCGGGTGAAAGTGTATCTGGGTGCGAGTGTGAAGAGTGTTTTGAGGTGGGAGGTGGTGATATTAATGGGGTATTTGGGTGTCCGTGTTTTTCGGGAATGGAGGAGTTGGGGATAGTGAGTGAGTGCGGACTGAGTTGTGGGTGCGGGTCTGAGTGTGGGAATCGGTTGACTCAGAGAGGAATGTCAGTGAGATTGAAGATTGTGAGGAGTATGAATAAAGGGTGGAGCTTGTATGCCGATCAATTCATAAAGCAAGGGCAATTCATCTGCGAATATGCAGGTAAATGATTATTAGAAATTGTTTGTGTATTGGGTTCTATTGTTTTCTATGCCGTTAAAGGCGCTGCTTAGTTTGGATGGATTGCGGCGTTTAGGTATTTTAAGTTATAACTTTTTATATATAAGATAAAATTCTATATGTTTGACTAATCAATCCATCTTTTGATTAGTCGATATGTAATGCTTAGGCGGCATTTTAGTGGATTGAAATACCAAAATGCATTATCCTCCCTAATGCTTTTGACGGCATAGGTTTTGATAATTGTTTGCATCTGGCCGATGCTTCTTTTATATGGTGAGACTCAATTTGTGATCTTGGGAACAACATTGAACTTGGAAATTGGATTATTGTTTTATATTGTGTTTAATAGTACAGAATTAGAAATTTAGAACCCTAACCTTAGAATAGGATTGGATAGAATTGGCGAAGCTTAAATATATAGGCGAACAAACTTCAGTTTCGTAGAATTCTAGCTCCTTGGTGATATGTTGAATTCCACCATTCTGAACTTTATAGGATTTAATGTTTATTGTTTTGCCTAATCGGAAACAATTTGCGTTCACTAAACTTATCTAATCAATGGATAATGTACTATGTATAAGTAAATCAACCGTGGCATAACTTATATTCAAGTTGTCGTTTGTGTTGTCTGATGGGATACAGCTGTAGTTTGTTTACCAATCTTCAAAAGAGTATGACTGGTGTGATAAAATGAAAATTGCTATAAAATTGCTTAAATGGAATTTTCATTTTTATAAAATGCATGATCTAGAGTCTGGTACCTGATTATATCCTTTCTTTTTCTTCTTCCTCTGTCCATTTTTGCAAATATCTCAAGGATCAATCAATTTATATATATGTGGCGAATCAAGTGGATTTTATGTGCTTTCCTGTAAATCCTAGTAAATTTGATTTGGGGCAGGAAATGGGCTCTGCAGCTGTGTTACCAGCTAGTAGCCCTCTCATACTGTGTGCCATTTCTCATAACCACCGTTATATTTGCTGCTTGTCCATCCAAGTTATTTATTATTGATAAACTCGCATTGACAAGTCGATGTTGGGATTTACTATGGAGGCTGATGTTTATGATATCTCTCTGCTCATCCTCGCCATTTTATCAGGTTTATGAAACATTAAGGGCATAATTGATTGCTTTGAACTTGTTTGGGTATGGGAAACATTTTCATCTATGTTTTGGATAGTTATGAACTAAAGATATGTATATGATAGAGACCTTGATTCAATTGATGTTTGTATAATAGGCGAAGTTTTGACCACAAAAGAAGCAAGGTGGCGGCAACAAATCTATGATGAACGTGCATCAAATCACGGAACTTCTTCGGCGCTTTTAGTTTTGAGGGAGCACCTTCCATCAGGAAAGGCATGTTTGAGGATGAATATCGATGCCACGAGAATCGGAAATGTTGCTCGATTCATTAATCATTCTTGCGATGGTGGTAATCTGTCGACGACACTAGTGAGAAGCACAGGATCTATGCTGCCTCGACTCTGCTTCTCCGCTTCAAAAGACATAAAAGCAGGTGAAGAGCTAACTTTTAGCTATGGGGAAATTAGGATCGGGTCTAAGGGCTTGCCATGTTTCTGTGGCAGCTCTTGTTGCTTTGGAATCTTGCCTTCAGAATATACTTGATTATGTTTGTTTGTCACTCCCCTTCGATGTAGGTTCAATGTTTTAAAGTCAACTTTTCATTTTTGTTTGTGTTACAAGAAACTAAAGTTTTATTGGGAGTCTAAATACATGCATTTGTGGCGCATTCTCATAAGTTCTCCGAAATTAAACTCGGCAATCTGCTCCCACGTATATTGGGGAAGAAATTTTCTTTTTGTTTATTTATTATTAAGTTATGAATAATGATAGATAACACTTGAAAATACACTATAAACATTAGGGGAAAAAAAAAGCGTGAATGTAATATTGTTGTTAAGTTATTCCTCTCATTATTTTACATCTATCCAATATCTCTCATTTTTTTGGATTGATTTTTTCAAAAACATAATAAATAAATAGCTAAAACAAAACAAAATGAGAAGTTTTACTAATTACATAATTATTATTTATTTTTCTCAGAATGGGCTTGAAATTACCGCAATCCTCCTCCCATTAAGTACATCACAGCATATTTAATACCCTTATCAAATTCAGGGCAGCACTGAATATCATAAATTTCCCTCCGCAAATGTGAATAGATGTTAATAGGTATTGCTAGGTAGTCACGAGCCATCCTTGCGAGTGTAGGATAAGAATGAGCATTGCCACGCCACCAAGCTAGTACGTCAAATCCTTCCACAGCAGGAACTTTAAGGTGATGAAGATAGAGATCAAGTTCTGTTGACTTTGTTGAAGATGTGCATGGCCTCCCCATGGCGTCCATCATTTTATAATCTTCAGCACTAGACTCCTTTGCATATTCATTATAAACGTCTCTAAAATCTTTTAAGGTTTTCTCAAGGTAGCCATCAGCATCACTGCCATAAATCTCCTCATACCAACGTTGTATTGTATCCATTTTGAGTCGTGGGTCAAGAATTATTATGACCAAATAAACTTGGATCTTATCAAACAATTTCTCGTATGACGCATCTTTGCAAACTTGACAATCTTCACTATTGTGGAATAGAAACAATTTCAAAATTATTTTATAAATATTATATTGAAAATATAAATTAATAATAAATGCATCGATTCAATTTCGCCCGGCCAAATTGAATTGATGTA